>BGPT01000636.1:4994-61954 GCA_003297045.1 Symbiodinium sp. clade C Y103 | reverse complement strand
CTTGTCCGGAGACCCGTCCAGCCGGGACATTTACTTCAAGCCACCTGCAGAAATTCGACAGTGGATGCAGCTTGATGACAGCAGCCTCATGAAACTAGAAAAAGCCGCTTACGGCTTAGCTGAAGCTCCCAGAGCTTGGTTTCTCAGACTCACCCGTGAGATGAAAGCTGCAGGCCTCAGTCAATCAAGCCTTGATCCATGTTTGTTTTGCCTCAGGTGCCAGTCTTCTGGCGAATTGCTGGGAGTGTGCGGAATCCATGTAGATGACCTCTTAGGAGGTGGCTCTCCTCAAATGGACGAAGTTCTAGAAAAGCTGAAAGCCAAGTTGCCATTTGGAGACTACCGCACATACACGATCCGTTACACTGGTGTTGAGATTCGTCAAAACCCTAGCAATTTCAGCATTGAAGTCGGTCAAGAAAGCTACATAGACAGTTTGCAGCCTGTTGAAACAAAGCCATTAGGTACCGCAAGCACTCCTCTGAAGAATGCAAGCATTTTAAGACAGTGTGCGGGTCAATTGGCATGGGTAGCAAATTCCACACGTCCAGACCAGGCATTTTTGTCTTCGTACCTTCAAGGCATGCAAGATAAAGGTTGTGTTTCGCATGTCCAGCTTTACAANATGGGTAGCAAATTCCACACGTCCAGACCAGGCATTTTTGTCTTCGTACCTTCAAGGCATGCAAGATAAAGGTTGTGTTTCGCATGTCCAGCTTTACAACAAAGCCATCCGTGAAATGAAAGAAAGGCGCATTTGCCTCAAGTATCCAAGTGATGTTTCCATCGAGTCTTGGAGAATCATGGCTGTTGCTGACGCCGGATGGGGTACGAGGGGTAATNATTTGCCTCAAGTATCCAAGTGATGTTTCCATCGAGTCTTGGAGAATCATGGCTGTTGCTGACGCCGGATGGGGTACGAGGGGTAATGGTGAATCCCAAGGGGGATACATACTTTGCCTGTGTGATAGTCCGATGCTGGAGCAAAAGCCAGCGACTTGTTGGATAGTGGATTGGTCGTCAAAGAAGCTGCGCCGAGCTGTACGCTCATCAGTCGCTGCAGAAACACTTGCAGGGCAGAACGGGTTGGATGCCATAGAAATGTTTCAGGCATTGATAGAGGAAACCATAAGGGGAACCACTCCACGTCAGTTCCGTGAACAAAAGCCTCAGCATCCTGCAGCACTTGTTGTTGATTCCAAAGGTTTCTATGATGCAGTAACACGTNACAAAAGCCTCAGCATCCTGCAGCACTTGTTGTTGATTCCAAAGGTTTCTATGATGCAGTAACACGTAGTTGTTGTAGCCAGTCGATCTCTCTCGAGCGTAGACTTCAGATTGACTACTCAATTGCAAAAGAGACCATGAGCAATCAAAACATCTTGATCTTTTGGATTAACAATCTTCGCATGATAGCTGATGTTCTGACAAAGTTGAAAGGAGATTCCAAGCCTCTATACGATTTGCTTGAATCCTGGAAGTACCACATAAAACCGTGTGTTGAATCGGGCCGCAAAGAGAAAGCCCGAGGGTCCCAAAACGAAACGCCAGAGCACCACTGACCAGTGGATTTCTTGCCTTGTCGTTAGCCATCTCCTTGCAGTTTGTATAGTGTTCAGTAATGGGGGATAATCGATAAGCATAACCACGGGATAGTTTTTGGTGAATGTAATCCTCAAGGGAGAACATCTGGTGTCAAGCACAGTTTTTTCATGCAATCTCAACTGCGTTTGGCCGTTGAATGAAACCAGCACCTTTTTCCATGTGCAGAAGTGTTTTCCTGTGCCCAAGCCAATAGCTGATAAGCCAATCTCTCTCAACCGAAGAGATGTCCGGCCACCTTTCCAAGCTCCCTCGCGGTGAGTCGACTGGCCCCTTGAGCCAGCGTGAGGTTGAGATCGCAGCTGGATTAGTCCATCGTGCTGTGGTCCATGAGCAAGCCCATGGCATTGTGACGAAGATTGCCGCCCATATCCATGGCAAGCACATTGCAGTGCATGCCGAGGCGATGTTGTCTGATGTCCAGGGGATGACCGACGCTAGCAAGCGCCGCCTTGATGCCGAGACCGATGTGGGCTCGTGGGATCATGTGATTTCCGATGAGGAGTTTGATCCTTCCTGTATGCCGATGCCGTCGGCGGGCTATGTCAAGGATGATTCCAAGGGCAGTGGAATGACTCAGGCAGCTTTGCTTGCCTCTATGCCGGATCCCAAGAAGAGCTTTCCCTTCCCTCCGAATGTCAATTCGATGAGTGAATGGGGACGCACCATCCTCACCATGAAGAAGTATGCCGACCTCAATATGACCTATGGGGAACTGGTGAAGATGTCAAAGATCGATGATGATGCCCTCAGGTACCTTGCCTGGATCCAAAAGACCTACACCCCAGAGGTGGACCGTGCCAAGACCGTGAAGCGCACCCAGGCCGTCGATTTGGCCATGTACCTGAAGAATTCTGGATGGTCTCAGCCAGAGACTGAGGAATTTGTGCGTCGTCTGAAGTGAGATCAGGCGGAAAGGAGAGATCGCATGGCTTGCGATTTGGGAGATACCTATGAATCCAAAAGGGAATGATACCTTGTGAGCTGCCCAACAATTTCCTTCACTCTGAGGGCGTATTGAAACTGCTGCATGAGCCGTGGATGTCGCATCAGTTGTCATGGAAGGATCGCTTGTAACATGTTGGCTCACAAGGGCCCTTGAGCCTCTGTCGAGCCGCTTCCAGAATTTCAGCTATAAACCATATACCATGGTTTGACCCCAGCGCAGGCATATGTTCCATGAATACAAAAAATGAGCTGACAGTAGATATTTAAATCCTGCAAGACTTTACTTGAGTGGAGTATTGACCCAGATGATGGAACGTCGGAGGTTTCTAATAAGCGATGGATAGGGATCCATTTTTGGATCAAAGTGATCCACCCAAAGATAGGCTGGTTGACTACCGAAAAAGCACAAAGGTTAAAGGTTCTGATTTTTTTGGTATTCCGTGTTTGAACTTTGAACCTGTCCGCCATATCATATCAGTCAAGTTTGAAGACACTTGGCTGTATACGATGGGTCCCCAGTTTCTGAACGCCGAAACCGGAAGGTTTACATGTTTGAAACCTAAGAATGAAGCAACCCAAATGGTTTTGCCTGACTTTTTAGGGGAAAACCCCCGGATCTAGGAATTAATCATCGGTTTTCCTCTTTTTCAATAACGCCATTTTAGGGGGTTCTATGGTATACCCCATTTTCGGCACATTCAATTGGTGCTTTTCAAGGGAACAACTTGTCTTGCAGATCCCTTACTTTTTGGGTGCCATATTGTGACTGTTCCACAAATTTTAGATGTATCTACTCCGTGGCAATATTATCGGCACAGCCATGGAAAATCACAGGCCTTTAAGAAGTAAATTTTCTAGCTTGGCCAGGACCAAATCTTTATCACCAACAATCTCTATTAAAATTGCTGAGGGTATTCCTGGAATTTCATATGACCACAAAATGGATTTTCCGGGAGTTTTCCATGTTGAGGAATACATCACCCAAATTGACCAGGAAAGTGAGTCAACATGTTTGACCGAGGATGTGTTGCTTCCACGCACCAACCGACTGGAGGCTGCCAGCACAGACCAGCGATGTCCAACCAGGGGATACTATGGGATACCTAGACTCGGCATGTGTACCCTTCAAAATGGATAAATGGTGTGGTATCCCACAATTGTAGTACTTTTACATTTTTTGGGGGTATTTACAGGGTCTATAGGTATGCTTACGTTTGGCACAAAAAGCAGAAAAGCATGAATCTCCATTGAATCTCCTAATAAAAACTAGCTGACCTTTTCTAGAGGGTCTTCTCAAAGTTAACTAGGTTATTCAACATGGTTCACCATAGGTGCCGTGCCCGAAACCTTGTTGATGTTCCCAGAAAAGGGGATGGGCATCCCCGCAGTATAGGGGTGTTCAGACCCGCAAGTCACCTTTGATGTTCTGGGTTGTTGTTTCCTTTGTGATCTACTCGTAGTTACTGTAGTAGTTTCAAACACTTACTGTGTTCAACCATAGATTCGGGACTCATATGTGTCAAACGGGTCGAAACCACCGACCACATTGCTTTTGCTGAAACCCCTGGAACATGTTCGAAAGATGTTGTTTGCACATAGTTGAATCCACTTTCTCCGAAAATATACCCTTTGGTAAACATAGCTATGGAAAATCACAGTTTTCAATGGGAAAATCAACTACAAATAGCCATTTTCAATAGCTATGTTAAATTACCAGAGGGTAGTTGGTGCGTGCCCTTGACTCCTGCAGCTTGAAACGAACAGCTTCGCAGCCAGTGCCCCGGCTGCTGCGGGCCGTGCCATGGCCCATTGTGCTGTGAAGTATGGCCACGACGTGCCAGCGGTGCCGGAGGCGGGGGAGATTCCCAACAAAGGGGCTCCCGTTCGATAGCGAAGTTGGTTTACAACGCCATAACTATTCTATATGGTATATTATGTTGTATAGATGTATAGTAGATAGAACTACTATAAGAATCAACAAGACTTATAGTATTCATAAGGTTTATGAACCAACTTAGAAGATGTGGGGGCGCCACCTTGTAGAAATTGGCTTTGAAAGCGAGCAATGCGCGAGTCGATACCAGCAATAGTTCATACAGTCACCCAAAAGTCGAAACCGAAAATTTGCAATAGTAATCCCTACCCCCAATACCAAACACTCCCTAAATGGTCCAAAATTGTCATTCCCCTGATTTTACCATGGTTTCTGGGGGTGTTTGTTCTATTAACGGGGTATTTTGCAGATGAAATTCCAAGTAGAAATGGCTGTGGCAGCAATGGAGTTCAATATCTTGCCCTCTAAAAATCAAACTTAGCAATGGATGTTTTTTCTCATTTGTCAATCATTGTCTCATTAAGACTCTTTATTCATAATTAGGGCTTTTTCCTTTGCTATGTTTGATTACCAGAGGGAAGATTTCATGCGTGGCTAGGCCCACAAGGAGTGTCACACTCTGCAACAAGGAGTGCAGCAACGGCGAGTTCAATCGCTCCTTCGATGACAGGACTGGATGTTGTGGTTGCTGCAAGTCGGTTATTTTCCTGAATAATCGATAATTATCTGGTGGTATTTAATTTAAATGTGGCAATGGAAAATCCCGTATAAATATGGAGGTTTTAATCGGAAAATATCTATGAATGGGGCAGTCAGGGCCTCTGAACAAATCATTCGACCTTGTGGTCCAGCTTCAATCATCGTATTTCCTGCAGGATGGGTGCAAGATATATATATATATATATTATATCATGCCAACTTCAGGGACCATACCAACAAGTGAAAAGAAGACAAGATAGACACCGTTTGTTTATGGTTAAGAACCATTCTTAATACGTAAATCATCGAACTAAACAGACCATATTCCCTAGTTTTGTTAAGTTTCCTTTCAGGGTATAGTGAATTATATGAACCAGATGGGGGATGGAAGCATGGGATCTCTCATGATCTACCCTCTGGTTATTTAACATAGCCATGAGAAACCCCCAACTTACATAGGTAACGCACTATGTTGATCAATGTTTATCATCTATAATTGGGCCATGGCTTCTATGGCTATATAAATAACCTCAGGAGTTCACCAAAATTACCAGGGCAAACCAGCACCAAATCTTCCGCTTCTGCAGGCTGTGGCTCTTCACCAGGTCGTGGAAACCGGCTTCGAAAGCCTGGGTCGCTGGGCTCTTGACATTGTTTTTTTCCTGCTATTTGCTGCTTCTGAAAGGACAAAGATGTTTTTTTGTTGCATAAATTTATGGGTCATGTCTGGGAAAACCCAAGAAATTCATGGGAAAACAGATTCAATACTCCTTTGGAGGGTTCAACATTTCGTGTTTTTGGACCATGGGATGATTGGTTGAGATGACTCATATTTCTGGGATGGGTTAGAATTACCAACCAGAACAGAATACGCCTAAAAACTGTGTGAATTTCTCAAGAAAATAGGGGCTTGAACAAGAATTTGGCGAATTGAGCCCCAGAAGTTAATCCACAAGATGGGGGACTTGCTCAACAAAAAACACAGTTTTGGACCCCAGAAAAATAAGAAAACCATAGATTTACGAACAGAATACGAGATGAGTCAAACACAAAAAAAACGGGTTCATGGTGTTCTTCGCCTGCTTTCTAAGGCTTTAGTTTGCTTCATGGTATTGTTGAAGGTGGCATTGGTATTTCTCTCACTAAGATGAGCCATGAAGTTTATCAATGGACCTGTCCTGCGACCTGCAAACTGTGGTGGCAGGCAGCTGTTTTCGTTTCAAACCAGTGGCTACGTTCAAGAATCATCTATGTTTCCAATTTTCATGTGGATGTCTGTGTTGGCTGTGTCCAATCTATTTCGAAGAAACGCTACTGGTTGCTCATCCAGCAATCAGTCAGACCAGGCAACTGTGATGATCATCCATGGCACCGTGGATCATTCCGGAGTCTACGATGAGCTTGCGAAGCTTTGGCAGAAAGAGTGATGAGGCACTAACGAGCCGCTGGGACGATTTGGTGACGTTAAGACCTATGATCAGTAATGCCCTCCCATTGTTTACATACAAGTGCCATTTGGAGGTTTCCTGAAATGGAGGTAACCCCCAAATTATCCCAAATTAGACCATTTTAGTATGGAAACCCATGGTTTTGGGGATCCCCCAGTCTAAGAAACCCCCCTTTATTTATTAAGGGATGCTTGCAATTGCATCCCATCACTGTGCATTCACAAAAAAATGCAGTGATTCAGGATGAATTGGATCATGACCTCACGGCTTTTTCCGTCACTGGTGGCTGATGGCGAATGGATTTGGGGCATCATATCCATCATCCCCATCATCCCCAATCGCCCAACATAGGAAACCGTTATTTTCAGGTGAGTGAACTATTATGATCAAGCCAGATTGTTCGATGGTACCAGGTGGTGCCCCCAAAAGTCAGCTGAGCTGGTTTATCACTAAAAAAAACTAGGGTTTATGATGTGTGTATATAATATATATATATATATATTATGTATACATACCTATAGTGAATGGGGGTTATAAACCAACAAACATATCTTGTGGGGCACCACCTTGCAGATGGAGCCAGCCTGCACCGAGGAAATATTTGAGCGCCAAAGGAGTGGCGGTTTTCGCCTCGGACATGCGCGGCTGGGGCTACAGCCACTTGGATCACTGTCTATGAAAGACCATAATTTCAGAAATAGAGGTTTAAAGAGGAAAATCATCTGCAAATGATGGATGTTCCACTGCTATGTTTGATTCCTAAAGGTCCTAAAGGCTACTTGTTTTCTGTCACTTGTAGTTTCGTATACCCAGTCTGATACGTGTTTTTCAGGAAAGATTTCAGGTAGCTAAATTGCAGGCACTGAACATATGGGCTCAGTCTATGATGTCCATGTTCTCAGCCTCTATTTTTGTCAATTTCTGCCCATGAATAGTTCGGTACATCCATTTCAGGACAGCTACATGGGGGGATTCAACTAGCCCCCCAAAATGTGACACTCCAATGATAAAGGCCCAAGGCCCTTGGGATTTGCTGCAGTTCTAAGGCCTCCACTTGGTTCGAGCCGACCTAGGCATGTTTGGATTTCCCGAGATGTAAGAAACCTTGAGGGGTAAAAATGAGCAGTTCACATTCCCTTGAAAATGAGATAGCAGCCATCCACATATGCTGAGATAGAATCATCCAAATTCTTATGTGTAAAATGATGTCTATCAAACTATAATACCACAACCTTTTTCAGGTCAATTTCATGACATTCGGCTGGGCCAAATATTCCAAAATGATGGCTGTGGGTGTCCGCTGGAGCAAGGTGATGGTGAGCCCTTGTACGTTGATCACATCGACTCTTTCCTAGGCGCTGAAATCTGGGCGAAAGGTGAGACGGGGTTGTTACTGGCTGAAGAAACCAATCTGATTTCCGTCCCATCTGGCCCATCCGCCGTGAAAATATTCAACAAACATCAACACACTATTGTATGGTCCCAAATATGATTCCATCCTCCACTAAACCATGGTTTCAGGTGCTTTGTTGATTGACTACACATTGACCTGGACTTCAGTTGAGCATTGTTCAAAGCCCCTGTTGGTTGATGATTATATTGAATTAATTATACGAACCAATATATTGGGGATTATCGTTATCAATATTTTCCACTATTGGAATCCTATTGGAACCCTTATTATATAGGAATTATTGCTATCATAATCCATTAGGAAATATTGATGATTATATTATCATTATCCACTATTGGAATCCTTATTAGCCAGGCAATCTAAAAAGGGACGACATAACTCGGGTTTTGAACGCTGCTCGGACATGGACAAAAATGGGATGGGTCAGAATTTCAGACCCAGAGGACCACCGTCCCACTTGGGATACCCAATAATGTGATTCAAACAATAAGGCATCCCCAATTTCACCATGAATAGTTGGTATAAACCATCAAAAAATATGGGTGGTTTATTATTGTAAAATACCACATTAGCTTGATTCATTCCCCTCTGTCCTCCGAAGTCTGTGTTGAGTGCTCGACCTTGGAATACTTCATGTCATGCAGCAAGACCTTGAGCTGAACTAAACATCCAACAACGCTAGGAAGTGCTTAGCTGTGCACCTGTGTGAAAGACCACCAAGAATTGGATCATGCTCGCTCCTTGTTTTTTTTGGTATCTACAACATGCTACAACTGCAACAATGACCAGTTGACCAATTGGTGACAGCCAGATCCTGGTAGGAGACATTGTTGCCGACTACCAGCGGATCCATCAACCAGGTGGGTTTTCTGGGTTTTTGGAGAGTAGATGGGCCATGGGATTAGCGATTCCTGGTTAGTGACTGGGTCATACACCGCTAGATCCCAATGTACATCCAGTTACTAAGTAGTTCACTAAGTCCATGGCCCATCTAAGTAGTGAATGATATATTTTTGTGCGACTAACGGGTTTGTTTGAGACTAGGGTACCCCATTCCATCCACTGGCGGTCTCATCATTTTCAAGATATTGAAATGGCCAGTTGGAGGGGAGATATACCCCATTCTCACACACCCAAATATCCAATTGTATCCAATTGTTGGTTAGTTATATCCCACTATATGCCCAGTACATCCTCATGAATGATTTTCTCACCGATTTATGGGCGATTGTGGTGAATGGAGCGAGCGGTTGGGAACTAGGTGTATCCATATTCCCTTAAAAGAATGGGGAGCCAATTGGAGCTACGATCAGAATTTCTCAACCTTATGATAGATACCCAAGGTTTTTGCTTACTTAATTCTCACCCAAACATATGGGTCCAGCAAAAGAAGGGACATTGTAAGTAGAGCTTCACCCAACAAATAGAACTGGGGAGCCACTTCCTGTAGGTCTGACGAATATCAACGAACTAATTATAATCCAATCATATAGACTAATTTATAGGGACATGATATATATATATATGTTATAGATATATGTATATATATATATATACATATTATATTAGTTCGTTAGTTAGCTAGGCACCCGGTTAGTTGGTTAGTTAGTTAGTTAGATAGATAGATAGATAGATAGGTGAATGGATAGATAGACAGATAGATAGATAAGTTATTCTTAATTAGTGGTAATTAGATAGATATAAAATTTGTTCCTCCTTTTTTTGTTCAGCTACCCAGGCTCCCCCTTCGCGGATGTCACGCAGCGCTATCTGCTGGGCAAGAGCATCGGCGGCCTTTTTGCTGCCTGGGCGGCGGCGGAGCATCAGGATGCTGTGGAAAGCTGCAACCTTTCCCTCCAAACAATCACGTTCCCTTCATCGGTTTGGTTTAAGGGAAAATCTACCGGAAACCATGATTTTTACTATCAAATAGAGGGTTTTGCTGTAAATTTTCCCTTAAACCAATCCAATGATCCCTAAAGTGGTGATTTGATATGTGGTAATATATGGATAAATAATAGGATATGGACAATAGTATGGTGACTATATGGTAAAAACCGGTTATTTCCATATTATATACATAACATTATATAACCATATCATTCATATATAGTCACAGTTGACATCCCAAACGTTCCATTCTTAGGGATAATCCAGCTATAACTAAATATAAACATAAAATATGGATGTTTCCCAAGTCATGGGGGTATCCCAAATCATCCAAAATTAGACAATTTTAGTAATGAAACCGATGGTTTTAAGGATCCCCATTTGAAACAACACACACTTGCTTGTGGTGGAACAGTGAATTTCCAATAGTTCTTGTGTAAGATTAATCTTTTGTAAGAGGAGACTCTTGAAAAATAAACATGTTGATCAGTTTTTGTTGTAGTTCAAAAGATTCAAAAAGTCTTGTTTTTTTCGTCAGTGAAAATCGGAGGGATCAGCTGCCAACATGCATTCAAGCCTTTGAGACTTGATGGTATCCTGGTTGTCACCTTCATATCACATATGATTGGTGATACTCTCACTCTCCCATTAAATTTCCATCAAATTTCCATTCATATCGAAATTAATCCCTTATTACCCTCTTGGCAATCAGTTCCATGTCTCGTATGTCCGCGATTTACTTCGTTGCTTTTCCCAGTTGTGAACCTTCATTTCATATTGGATTTTCAATTTCAGCGGTTTGATTACCATAGGGTAATCCGTATGTATTGTTCATTAGTCATTTTTCACCCCATTACATCCTATTAAATTCGACCAAAATCTCAAAAAAAAACAATTACAGTAGATCCGATTAAATCCGCTTAAATCCCATTGATTTCCACTTTTCGGCAAGGAGAAGTGGACAGGGATCATTGGACTGTCAGGGGCCTATCAGGCGCCATGTCAGAGGTGACAGACCGACATGGTATAGTACACCTTTGCGAAAATGGTGGATTTAGTGGCTAAAAAATGGATACAGATGTTTAGATCCAACTGTAATGGTGATTTTCGGATA
This sequence comes from Symbiodinium sp. clade C Y103, assembly GCA_003297045.1. Taxonomy (NCBI): domain Eukaryota; class Dinophyceae; order Suessiales; family Symbiodiniaceae; genus Cladocopium; species Cladocopium sp. clade C. The sequence continues at coordinate 51,005 of BGPT01000636.1, read as the reverse complement.
TTTTTGGGGATATACAACCAAGAATGTGATATATGGCTTTGTTTGAAAATAGATGAAAATAGATGAAAATAGAGCATACCGCCAAAAATGGGAAAACTATAACATTAACCATGAAATGGTGAGGTACGTATACATGTAAGAAATATACATTTGTAATGCATGCCCCGCAAACAAACCGATGTACCACAAAACCATTTTTTTGGCGGTGTTCATTCCCTATGGGGAGGGGATGTTTTAATTTGCAAAGTCATGTTTTGATTTCAGACTCACATCACCTATCAGTTTATGAGCCAGACAGATCAGCCACACATACAAACAACCCCCCAGATTGCATATTTATGTTACATTCTGTCACACAATAGACTTTGTCAGTTGTTTAATCCCAACAACGCACTTTTGGATAGGGTTTAATGCCCCCAAGTAGTAAGAGATTCAGAAAAACGGATGATGGTTTGCAGGCGGAGATACACCAGCTTGGACATTGAAGATGCCTGGAAAGCCAGGTGTCCGATTTTTTTAGGCAACTACGCCACTGTGTACCATTTTCAACGCCACTTTTAGTGAAAAGTTGCCTATTTTGTTCATCCGTTCTTTACGTGTTTTCACGCCACTTTACGGATATTCACACCACTTTTACGCAGATTTACGCCACTTTTGCACATTTCAGGGCCCTCCGGGTCTAACAGAAAAACCCCAGGGGCCCAGGTGGACGTTGCAGTGAAACCCGGTGCCTTCGTTCTGGCCTTCGTCAAAGCTTTGGCGTATCTGGCGCCCAAGATGCCGTTGACGCCTGGTGGGGAGGGGTGGCTGCCACGGATTCTGGCTATCCAAAATGATAATTTGGGGGTTTCCTAAAATGGGGAAATCCCAAAAATGGATGGTTTATACTGGAAAATCCTATTCAAATGGATGAGAACTGGGGGTACCCCTATTTTAGGAAACCTCCATAAAGTGGTGTTTACAAACATTAAAGGACCGGATAACCCCACAAGTCAACTCCTTCGAAGCACCAAACAGATGTTAAAATGAGATGGTAAAGGCAGGAAAGAGAAAGGACATGGTGGAAGAAAGAATGTGTTCAAGAACTTGTGTGTGACAGTGCTGTGTGTGACAAAGTTGTGTCTGTGTGTGTGTGTGTCAAAGAGTTGTGTGTGTGTGACAAGGTTGTGTGTAAAAGTGCTGTGTGTGACCAAGTTGTGTGTCAAAGAGTCGTGTGTGACAAGGTTGTGTGTGAAAGTGCTCTGTGTGTGTGTGTCACCAAGCTGTGTGTCAAAGAGTTGTGCGTGACAATGTTGTGTGTGAAAGCGCTGTGTGTGTGTGACAATATTGTGCGTGAAAGTGCTCTGTGTGCGTGACAATGTCGTATGTGAGAAACTTGTGTGTGACAAGGTTGTGTGTAAAAGAGTTGTGTGTGACAAAGTAGTGTGTAAGTTGTATGTGGAAGTGCTGTGTGTGAAAGACTTGTGTCTGACAATCGGTCAAAGGGTTGTGTGTGTGAAAGTGCTGTGCGTGTGTGTGTGTGTGTCAAAGTTGTGTGTCAAAGAGTTGTGTGTGAAAAGGGTCTGTTTGTGAAAGAGTTGTGTGTGACAGAGTTGTGTGTGAAAGAGTTGTGTGTGAAAGTGCTGTGTGTGACAAAGTCGTGTGACAAAGTCGTGTGACAAACTCGTGTGTCAAAGAGTTGTGGGTGAAAGAGCTGTCTGTGTGTCTGTGTGTCTGTGTCTGTGTGTGTGTGACAATGTTGTGGGTGAAAGATTGTGTGTGAAAGAGTTGTGTTTGAAAGCGCTGTGTGTGACAAAGTTGTGTGTAAGTTGTATGAAAGAAGGCAGATGTCGCCAAGCGCCATGCCTGCCACGCAAAAGAGGCGCGGCGTCACACAGACCCAGCGCCGACCAAGGCCGCCACCGCGCCAGCCCAGTGCCGTAAGTGCCACGTCTGCCACACAAAGTGAAGGCCCACGTCGCCAAGTGCCACGCTTGCCACACAAAACGAAGGCAGATGTCGCCAAGTGCCATGCGTGCCACGCAAAAGAGGCGCGGCGTCACACAGACCCNTGCCACGCTTGCCACACAAAACGAAGGCAGATGTCGCCAAGTGCCATGCGTGCCACGCAAAAGAGGCGCGGCGTCACACAGACCCAGCGCCGACCAAGGCCGCCACCCAAGCCAGCCCAGTGCCGTAAGTGCCACGCCTGCCACACAAAGTGAAGGTCCGTGTCGCCAAGTGCCACGCTTGCCACACAAAACGAAGGCAGATGTCGCCAAGTGCCATGCGTGCCACGCAAAAGAGGCGCGGCGTCACACAGACCCAGCGCCGACCACGGCCGCCACCCAAGCCAGCCCAGTGCCGTAAGTGCCACGTCTGCCACACAAAGTGAAGGTCCGTGTCGCCAAGTGCCATGCCTGCCACACAAAACGAAGGCAGATGTCGCCAAGTGCCACTGGTGCCACGCAAAAGAGGCGCGGCGTCACACAGACCCAGCGCCGACCAAGGCCGCCACCGCGCCAGCCCAGTGCCGTAAGTGCCACGCCTGCCACACAAAGTGAAGGTCCCTGTCGCCAAGTGCCACGCCTGCCACACAAAACGAAGGCAGATGTTGCCAAGTGCCACGCGTGCCACGCAAAAGAGGCGCGGCGTCACACAGACCCAGCGCCGACCAAGGGCGCCACCCGAGCCAGCCCAGTGCCGTGAGTGCCACGCCTGCCACACAAAGGTCCGTGTCGCCAAGCGCCACGCCTGATGTTGTGTGTGAGAGAGTTGTATGTGACAATGTTGTGTGTGTGTGACAATGTTGCATGTTGGAGAGTTGTATGTGACAATGTTGTGTGTGTGAGAGAGTTGTGTGTGACAATGTTGTATGTGTGAGAGTTGTATGTGACAATGTTGTGTGTGTGAGAGAGTTGTTGTAGTTGTGTGTGAGAGAGAGTTGCGTGTGAGAGAGTTGTGTGTGAGAATGTTGTGTGTGAAAGAGTTGTATGTGACAATGTTGTGTGTGAGAGAGTTGTATGTGACAATGCTGTGTGTGTGAGAGAGTTGTGTGTGACAATGTTGTATGTGTGAGAGAGTTGTGTGTGTGTGAGAGAGTTGTGTGTGTGAGAATGTTGTGTGTGAAAGAGTTGTATGTGACAATGTTGTGTGTGAGAGAGTTGTATGTGACAATGTTGTGTGTGAGAGAGTTGTGTGTGACAGTGTTGTATGTGTGAGAGTTGTGTGTGACAATGCTGTATGTGTGAGAGTTGTATGTATGAGATGGAAAATTTACCTTTTTGTCCAATCAGGTGTTGTATCCATTTTGACCATGCATCATGTTTAGGTAATTCGACATTAATCTTCAAATGAACATCTTACACACGTTCATGAGTATTTTCCCGTTTTTCCATATATGATGAAATTGGAAGAAAATACAACATTGTGAGAAGGATCACTGAATCCATCAACAGTTTTCCAATATGTTTTTACATGTTTTAACGATTGCTTGAATACTGCTTGGAAAGGATTTCACACGTTCCAATATGTGCAGGTGATTTCCAATTCCTGGGTGCGCGTCAATATTGTTCAAATTGACATTCCCATAGTTGCTGATTTAATGTTCCAACTTTTCTAAGTGAGTATTATCCAAATATATTGTGTGTTATTTAGCACATTATATGTATACATACATAATTTACTTGTACCACCGGACCATACTGATTGGTTTCTCCTTATGTTCGTTGGTTAATTGAGTCATATAACAAAGAACAAAAGAGTTAGTTCTGTCACTCGGGGACTCAGTGAATTCCCATTTTTCCCTATAGTTTCGAAAAAAAAAACAACATGGTGGGTTTTGCCAAATGGGTTTGAAAATTGGGTACCGCCAACGTTGATTATTGATCAATATGAATCACCATGCTCAGAGAAATTCACAAATCAGATCAAGTTGGTTATGTCATGTATATCACATGTTCAATGCTTCAATCCGGATATTTTTCATGCTTAAATCTACCAGGAGCTTCAAAGACCCTAAGAAAAGCAGGCCCCTTCAAAAAAAACTAGTTTTTTGCGAGAAAAACCGGGCTTAAAAAAAAGAACTTATTTTGTGTTTTGTTGGATTTACACAAATTTGTCCAAATTGGGTAGACCTGTGCCAAATTCTGCTTTTTTACATGTAGCAACTTCCTACTCACAACTTCCGAAATCTGTCAGAAGGAACACACCATCCAAACCGAAGCAAAGGTTGTCACACACGATGCGTGCATTCTCCATCCGCCGCAGCTACCTCCTAAGCTGCAAACTTTACCTTCAGACATGCGGAGCCTAAAAACTCGACGTCGCAGCCATGAATTCCCAAGGCGAAAAACCCATATTTTGAGTACGGGTTAGTACGGGTTAATTATGGGTTTAATATGGTTTCGATATGGGTTCCCAAAAACCAGGTTTTTCTTATTGTATCAGAATATGGGTTTAGTACGGGATAAATATGGGTTTAGTACGGCATAATACAGGATAAATATGGGTTTTTGAGATTTTTTTTGGTTTTTGTCATCAAGAATTATTAAAAATNGATGTATTGTATTTTTTCGGTGATTTTGTTTGAATTTGTTCAATTTTGGCAATCTAGAATCAACTTTTTTTCCCAATGGAAAATATCCAACCATGTTTTATTTTTTTGCCTCTAGGGGTGGTTCTTGAGGGAAAAAATCTTCCAACAACTCCAGATTGACTGTGATCACAAATACTGTTGTCCGACATGTTCCAAGAGCATCGGGTTCTTTCTTGTGAGAACTTTTAGCCACGGCCAGCAGGGTGGAAGCATAATCAACAAGAAGAGTACTAAGAGGGATAGATCCAAGGCTAGTGTCAAGAAAGGCGTTTGAATCGTCTAAGGGAACGGATTATGAGATGTCATGACACCAGGCGTGAGAAAAACTATGTTTTTACTAGTAAAGACATGTAAAGAAAAAGACCCATATTTTTTGGTAAAAACCATTTTTTAACAACGGAAGAAAAACCAGGTTTTTGGAAAAAGACCTACAAATTTGTTGGTTCTTGATGCGCTAGGTAGATGTTTATAGTATATTGTGTAGTATACTGTGCTGCGTATATTGTGCTCATCCAGAGACTGACCCCTGTCTATGTTGTTTCTGTTCATTTATGTTCCAGAGAGCAAGGCTAGTATTCAGTGCAGCTTACCAGAACTGACCACCCCTAACCAGACCCAACGATGTTCGTGTGCTGTCTCCCTTCAAATGTGTTCAAACTTTTGGTTGGATCGAATTGCAGCATGAAAGGGAAAACAAATGGGTTCGGTAGAGTCGTCAAATGGAGAGTTTGAGACCCAAAAAATCATTGAAGCGACATGGGGCAATTCAAGTCCCTTCCAGAGCCACTTCATTGACAGCAAAGACTTCATTGATCATGAAGTGCACGAAACGTTTTGATCAAATATCAGCCCGTCTGGCCTCAGAGGTGCTGCCAGCAGCCTGGAGATGTTCCACTCCACCACAACTGGTCATACCCCATATACCTGTCACACATGTTGGAAGTAAGGTAGGGCCCATGCATATGATTGGGCCTGTTTGGATAGCTGCTTATGCCTTCGCGCCCCCATCTTGTACCCATGTTCATATTGATCACATCACTTGTTGCGCAAATCCTGTTTTACCTTGCGCAAAGCTTCCTGTGCAAAGCGAGGCGTCTTCTCTTGCTGCGCGGCATCAAGACGATGCGGCTACGAGTGAACCTGATTCAGGACTGTGTAGTGATAAGTTGAGCATGTTGCTTGGATTTGACTCATGTCTTTTCTGAAGCTGATTTGTAGGAGAATGTGCAACGCAACTCTCGAATCTTCTCTCCAAGCACAGGCCTCAGTTTGGGCATGACACCCTATATGTTTGTAATATGTCAGCGTCCTTCGTCTTGGTCTTAGGCATCCTTTGATCAAGAAGGTGTCCTTCCCGAGCCCAGGCGGCTGCTGCAGCGAAGCTCTCAGGCCTGCGCAACGTGTCTGTAGCCATCATAGAACATCTCACATCTTGGTGCTCAGGCCTGGGCAAACTGAAGCCTCACACTCAGCAGGATACTCAGCACGTGAACAAAACAACAACGGATTTGCTTGAAACTTCCCAGTTTAGGGAACACCATTATTAGAGATGATAGTAGTCTGTAATTGCAGGGGTGTGTAGCATGCGCACTGGTAATTGGAACATGTTGGAACTAAGATAAAATGACTGGTGCTTCTTCATTTGGGGTTGAAACTAGTCTCGGGGCAGTATTCGCCATCGTTCGTAGAAGTATATGGCGGCCATGGATGTGATGACTCGCATTGCTTCGTTTCATCCGAGGCTGGGTCGGCCGGATCTCGAGGTGCAGAGGCTGCGATTTTTTTTTACATTCTTAGGCCCTTAGGCATGGAAACCCAAAACGGATGGCCCCTCCCAAATCCGTGAAACCAAACCCTGTAACAATCATTATCCATCAGTTGGGTTGGTCTTAATATTGGATGTACATAAAATGATAAAATGACAGTCTCAATCGGGCAAATGATGATTAACATTGCTTAACCATCGCATGGGTGGATTTTCCCAACCTTTTCAATCAAATCCAGTTAAAAAAAATCTAAATCCGAGAGCCAGCTCATGCTCATGACTGCGAGGGAAGAAAGGATTGCCTGCCGGATCGGGCTTCCTTGTGGTACTGCGTTGCCTATGTGCAGATGACTCTGACCTGACCTGACATTTCATTTGATGTGTTTCAATAGCTTTATTGACACGAACTTGCCATGTCTCATATTTGCACCTCGCGCGCAGTTGAGGGCTCCGCGTTTGATTTGGACGTTGCCAATTTCCAAGACAAGCTGGCAGCATCAGTTGTTCCGTCAAGTTACCTCAAGTCTTTTCTCAGAAAATCTCGGTTCGTTGAACATATGAACAGAAAACATGATGTCGCACATTTTGTCGTTTGGTCAATTCCAAGTGCACTACTTTGCCCAGAAATGCCCATGTTTAGATAGTCTGCGCAGTATCTGCAAATAGGAACTTGTCCGTATCATTGACATCTTTTTCAAACAGTGCTATATACTCCATGGCACATGCCCCGCACAGGCCTTAGTTCACCCTGGTCGCTTCTTACGTTTCTTTCACAGCCCTTTCGTGGAGCTGTTTTGCGAGGCGGCCGATCCCTGAATGGATCTCGGGATGGGTTGTCCACCGCGGACAACCCATCCGCGCTGAAGTCTTGACTTGAGCTTTTTTGAGATGAGGTACGGTCAAAACTCTGGTATACTAACTTATGTATTGAGGGTTCATTGGCATCTGGAAAGTGCACAAAACAAAAGACATAAAGTTGCCTAGATGCAAGAGACGAAATTAGCGATACCCCTAGCGATACCTTAGCGATACCCTTTTGTCCAAAAAGTAGCCCCAGACCACTAATAAACCCTTTCCTCTTTTCCTTTCTTCAGCCTTTTCCCCCTTTCCTTTCGTTCCTCTTCTTTTCCTCTTCCTTTCCTATTCCTTTCCTCTTCCGTTCCTTTGCTTTTCCTCTCCATTTCCTTTTATTTTCCTTTTCCGTTCCTCTTTTTTTTTCTTTCTCATTTCCTTTTCCATTCCTCTTCCCTTCCTCTTTTTTGTAAAACCATGGTTAGCGATAGGGCCCCCCCAAAAGCGATACCCATTTTTTTCAACCAAGCGAAGAACAAGAGTTTTGACAACGGCTCAGATACAACAGGTCAAACCCTAACCCGATTTGTGATTAAGGCTTTAATTCTTCGTTTCATTGGCTCGATCCGAGAAGAGGATGGTGAAGAGGAGGAAGAGGCCTGGGAAACTGATGCAAACGAAATACTGGACCACTGACGATGAGTGCTCACGAGTATTAAGTTCAAACTGTTTATACCAGGAGCTTCAAAGACCCTAAAAAAGAAGTAGGCCGAGTCAAAAAAAACTAGTTTTTGCGAGACAAACCGGGCTTAGAAAAGAAAATTTATTTTGTGTTTTGCTGGATTTACACAAATTTGTCCAAATTGGGTAGACCTGTGTCAAATTCTGTTTTTTTACATGTAGCAACTTCCTACTCACAACTTCCCGAAATCTGTCAGAAGGAAACACACCATCCAAACCGAAGCAAAAGTTGTCACACACGATGCGTGCATTCTCCATCCGCCGCAGCTACCTCCTAAGCTGCAAACTTTCCCTTCAGTAGGACTGGAGGTTGTCAAAAGGTCAGTATGTATCTCTATGTATCTGCATGGCATTTCAAAAGTCAGCTTTTCAGATGTGACCCCACCAAACTGACATTAGCTCCGGTCATCCGCGTTGTTGTTTTTGTTTGGATCGGGCAATTGTCGGTTCAATCTTTCAAAACGACATGCGGAGCCTAAAGACTCGACGTCGCAGCCATGAATTCCCAAGGCGAAAAACCCATATTTTGAGTACGGGTTAGTACGAGTTAATTATGGGTTTAATATGGTTTCAATATGGGTTCCCAAAAACCAGGTTTTTCTTATTGTATCAGAATATGGGTTAGTACGGGATAAATATGGGTTTAGTACGGCATAATACAGGATAAATATGGGTTTTTGAGATTTTTTTTGGTTTTTGTCATCAAGAATTATTAAAAATNTTAGTACGGGATAAATATGGGTTTAGTACGGCATAATACAGGATAAATATGGGTTTTTGAGATTTTTTTTGGTTTTTGTCATCAAGAATTATTAAAAATTGATATGTTCGATGGCATTTTGATGTATTGTATTTTTTCGGTGATTTTGTTTGAATTTGTTCAATTTTGGCAATCTAGAATCAACTTTTTTTCCCAATGGAAAATATCCAACCATGTTTTNGATGTATTGTATTTTTTCGGTGATTTTGTTTGAATTTGTTCAATTTTGGCAATCTAGAATCAACTTTTTTTCCCAATGGAAAATATCCAACCATGTTTTTTTTTTTTGCCTCTAGGGGTGGTTCTTGAGGGAAAAAATCCTCCAACAACTCCAGATTGACTGTGATCACAAATACTGTTGTCCGACATGTTCCAAGAGCATCGGGTTCTTTCTTGTGAGAACTTTTAGCCAAGGCCAGCAGGGTGGAAGTATAATCAACAAGAAGAGTACTAAGAGGGATAGATCCAAGGCTAGTGTCAAGAAAGGCGTTTGAATCGTCTAAGGGAACGGAGTATGAGATGTCATGACACCAGGCGTAAGAAAAACTAGGTTTTTTACTAGTAAAGACATGTAAAGAAAAAGACCCATATTTTTTTGGTAAAAACCATTTTTTAACAACGGAAGAAAAAAAACGGGTTTTTGAAAAAAAAACTGAAAATGTGTGGGTTCTTGATGCGCTAGGTATTATATGGGCATTATATTCCCACTATATATATAACCCCCCATGATACTCATATTCCTATGAAAATTCCTCAAGTAGGTAAGGGATATATCTTAACCAGTCACAGTATGTTTGGTCACTGCTCCCGAAGTAGTTTCCAATTCAATCCACATATCCCCATGAATCCCCATTACATCCCCATAGTTCTCGACTTATGTTCGTAAAAAAAGGGATCATGGTGACTTTTGCCCAAAATTTGCAATGCCTAAATCCACATGTTTCAACCTTAAATCTTCTCAAGTCATTCTTGTTGTTGGTTAAATCCCATGAAATCCCCATTTTTCTTGGTTAAAATCCCACGAAATCCCCATGTTTTTTCTAAAGATCCCATGAGATCCCAATTTTTTCCAAGGAAACGCGCCTTTGATCCCAAGCTCATCGTCAGCGATGCCGCTGCGCTGCGTGTTTGGGAAGACGATCCACTGGTGAGTCGCGGGAAGTGGCTTGGCAGCTGGGGTACAAGCAGAGAACAATGGGATTTTATGGGATGTTCATGGAGTTTATCTGTTATTTTATTGGTTTTAAGGGTATCTTAATGGGATTTCATTGGATTTCTTTGGATGTTGATAGGTGTTGATCGGATTTTCATATGTTTTATAGGATTTTCATAGGAATCATTAGGAATTTAATGGGTTTTAGTGGGATTCTATTGGATTTATTGAGCTTTGTTCGGGAATTATTCAGAATTCTTTGGGACTTCCTGGGACTTTCATGGGTTTATATCATCTTTTTTTAGATGGATTTCGTGGTGGCTTCATGGAATTTCATGCTCTCGGTTCGATCCCCCATGCCTCGGTTCACCCGAGTGCTGGGTGTTTGACCACCTGTATGGGGTGTGATACCTTCCATGGTGATGGCACCCCCCCGAAATGGATTTACCAGCAATTTATGGTTCAACAGCATATCCTGGGGCCATAATGGGGGGTATCACGTGATACTGTAACAACCAATAGGATATTTAGATGAGTAATCCCAACCCCCCAACATCAAACACATGCCAGAAATCATGGTTTTAGTAGGGGATTTGCATCGGGACCCATTGAGGGTTGATGTTGTGGGGATTGGAATTGATTCCGGATTATATCGGCAGATGACAATGAACCATTGGTAAGTGACCCAGAAATACTGCGTATAACCCATACACGGGCACGCTGAACAGTTGGGGAGATTTGAATCAAAAACCTGGTTAAGGTACCCTTCTGCAAACTAGCATCGATGTGGGAAATCCATCATTTGTATATCGATCGTTTCCGAGGAATTGGTCTTCCACATCTAAGTTAGTTTACCCCAGGGTATTGTTGGTTGTTGAGATCTACTGTATACCTCAGGTGCAGCCACTTCAGTTTGAGAAGCGTTCAACATTCGCACCATTTGAGAAGATCAAACAGGTACCGTGCCACCAACAGTTTGCTGAAATTACAAAGAACCAAGGCAACCTATGGAGCCCCCCATGGGTTTACACATCTTTTTGGAGCAGTTTACCGCGGGGTTACTCCATAACCACTTAACCAGTGGTTCCTAAATGGGGGATCCCCAAAACCGTGGGTTTGGATGATTTGGGGGTACCCCCATTTTGGAAACCTCCATATCCCATGATATGCTCATGGCATTTTATTCTCATTTGTTGGTTCTAGTATCACATATCCCACGAATATCTATCTATATATATATATATCCAATTTATTGGGCCAATCTACCACATAGCTACACGATATTCCCATTGTTGGTGTCGTTATGGAGTATAAACCCTTGAGGTAAAACTGTTCTATATCCCAGAAAAATACAAAGTTTTAATATCCCAACAAGGTTCTGTATTATTGGCGTAATAGAATATCTATATCTCATGGCATATATGGGTTCAGTACCTATAGAACAGGGATATAAAACAGAGTACCTTTTTATGGAATATATATTTATGTTTAGTTTTATGATGTTTTATGGGATATACAAAACTATTCTATATCCCATAAAACAAACCTTTCTATATCCCAAGAAGGTTCTATATTCTTGGCCCATCAAACTACTTGCTGTACCCGGTTCATATCACGTCCCGCAGGATCACTCCTGGCTACTTGACGGAGATGTTGCGCTTGCAGGATGCCCTACCTGAGCACCTGAAAAGGCTGAAGGTCCATGGATAAGGATGGGTGGGTACAATGTGGGGTTTTCGTTCGATGGCCAAGTTGGTTGATAAATCCGATAATTAATTGTTGTTCTACCAACTATACTTATAACTATACCTATAACTAGAGTTGGTGGGGTTTATAAAGCAACTTATATCTGGATGGGCCCACTTTGTATGGTAATCCATTTTTTTTGGGCTGATGCGCTGATGATTTATGGAATTAAGCCATTCATATTTGGGGATGTCATGGGGTGGGTTTCATAATTTTGAACCAGGTAATCTTTGGGAATTAGCCTGGGGAAATCAAATTGGCTGGCTGGAAAACCCCCGAACTAAATGGAGGTGGTAATGTGAAAATCATCTATGTGGTGAACAGTTTCTGGGATGTTGTGTTGTGCATGGGACATCAAGGGCAATACAGCCGGTAAACGAAGAACAAAGGTAAAACAGATGAAATGTGAATCCAACCAAAACTGATGAGATAGTGATGCATCAAGCAGCCATGACGAGATTGGTTTCGAAAAGAAGCAGGACCTTGGGCAATGTCGATTGTGATATACCGAACGAATGAGCGTGAACACGGGTCATATTTTTTAAAATCTGACTTTGGGATGGTTGCTTTATTATGGTTGATCTTTAGACATGTCTATGGAAGGCTATTCATACCCCGTCATCTTTGACAGGGGCGGCCACCCCTCATTGATCTGTAGAGACGCAACCCCCTTTTCTCAGAGCCATTAAACCCAAATGATGATAGACAGTCTGATTATCAATGTTGGATTCAATGCCCACTGATGTGTTGATTGCATCTCTAAGTGTGTTGATCAAATCCAGAACTATGTTGCACCAAAATCCCTCGAAGTATATCAAATCTACAAGTAGGTGTTTAAAACCATCATAAATGAACACTAAGCATGCGGATCAAAATACGATACACATCAATACAGTAAACTAGACTACATATATATGTAACTATATAAATCAATAGTTAAAAACATCGTTATACATCAATAGTCATGGGGAGTGGTCGGGGGATATCATTGCTATTTTCAGAATAGCAAACCATAAGCTGTTTGTAAAACGTGTGGGTCCACGTTTTTTTCCATAACCACTTAGATGGGCCATGGAGTTAGTCAACTAGTTAGCAATTGGTTTATACTTGAGGATTTTTTTGTGGTTTATATATCACCCAGTGACTAAAAACCGTCGCATCGCCTTGTTCCGCCCATTTTTTCATGGTTTCCTAAAATAGGGGTACCCCCAAATCATCCATTTTTAGATCGGATTTTCCGTTATAAACCCTCCATTTTTGGGATTTCCCCATGACTTAGGAACCCCCCAGATCAGATCCGCCGCAAAGATTCGCAGGTTCCGGTGTTGCTACTGTGGGGCACCGGAGACCAAGTCGTCACCGAGGCCGGGCAGCAGCTGGTTCTGGCCGCTGCACCAGGCCACGGCGCAACCGACCGGGGAAAGCGTGGGGAAAGGGTGAGTTGAGCTATCAAAACTTGGAAGTCAACCAGTTAATCCGTGAAAAATTGGGATGTAGCCCAAGAAAACGTGGGGATTTAGATGTGATATATATATATGATATGTATATATATATATAACAAGTAACTAGGATTGTTTGGTGGATAGAAACTATATCGATAGTTTGATGATGAGTTTACAAACCAGCTTTTAACTGGCCGCATGCAATATAATGAAAATTGAAAACTGATATTTTGTATTGCCCCGGATGTTCAATCCGCATGAAAAGAATTAAAAATGATAGTAGATCATCCAGCAAAATGGAGTTTGAAAACCCAAGGACTTGCATAGTACCAACCAAATTGGGGAAATCATTGCAAAAGACATGATTCAGGATCATGAGTGTGATAAGGACGGGCCATAGAGGGTGAGGCCAGCGTTCGATAGTTAAGTCGACGCACCTTTTTTTTTGGTTAACGTTTGGGTTGGTTTAGGGGACTATAACGATAGTCTTCATCAGGTTAACCAACTTCTGACTGGGAGGGCTTCACCTTGTACAAACTATTTTACAACTAAAATTCAATGAATATGGGTGTTTCTTAAATCCATGGTCCATGGCTATTTTAATATATGGGTGTTGAGGATCGGTCATGATGACTGGGTGACCTCGATCCCGGGCAGGCGCCTTGTCTCAGTTGAAGCGCTATGAGGGTGGCTTTCACAACTTGCTGGCAGAACCGAAGTTGAAGGATCAGGCCGAAGTTGACCTGGCGTCTGTTGAGGGACGGACTGGCCATGGTTATGTAGTGTAAACATATGATATACATTGATATACCATATATGGCAGTTTATGTTTATTATACCATGTATTGCCATATATATATATATATCAAATATGATATGCGATATATGATATAACTATACGGTGTATTTTGTTTTTAATGGCTATTCATGGATATAGATAGATACATAGTTGGATAACACATGGATAGTACTGATAGGATATATTTGGGCATAGTGCTAAGAATTCCATCCTGTGCAATATTAAATCCCCCATGGTTAATGGTCCCATCATATGTGAGTTCATCCCCTACTTTTTACCATGGGTTTCTTGTGACTGTTGAATGTTTGGGGGGGTTAATCATCCAATCTCGACCAATACCCACCTAAAAGCTGTGTTTGGAAACAGCTTTGGCAACTAGCAACATCGATGGGCTGGTTGGCTCGAGGGAACTTTAGAAGAAAACATGGCCTTTCCTAGAAATTTCTGGGGAATCCTGATTTTTTTCCGATCCAAATCCGAGGACTGAGTCAAATCAGGTGGAATTCCCCCCGGAATTGTAATGTGAAAGTGTCTCTGCCAGGTGATTGAGGATATTTACAGCTGGATCCAAGAGGTTTCAAAGCAATGAGGCAGTTTTCACAATTTTAAGGGTGGATCTCTGTTGACGCGTTCAACCAGAGTCGCACCCCCCAGGATGATGGGCGATGTCATTTCAGGCATTTTCGTGGGGGGAATAATTATCGAATAGTAGGGTCAGTGATCATAGATTGATAGTGGATTAATCATCGCATGGGTCGAAAATTAGTTTGATGGGTCCTGAATTGAAGGTGAAAGTAGGAGTTGACAGCAGTGAGAACCCCATGGAAGGGCTCATCATTCAGACAGCGCGTGTCTTGTACAGTGCCCTCTGCTTGGGCTTCGGTGAGATCCAAAGCATGGGAAATCCTGGAGATGTCATTGTTTGACAACAGCTAGGTTCCTACCCTCTGGACATTTAACATAATGTTGGTAAAACAAAGCCATAAACCATCCCCCAAATCACCATAAATAGGTGGTATAAACCATTCCAAAATGGATGGTTTATTATTGTTTTACCCACATTAGCTATTTAAAATGGCCACCCACATTCCATCATTTCACTCCAGCCGTTCCATTGCCAGTGTTCCGCTTGATGATTGGCTATGCTGCCATGTTTGGTAAACCTTCGCAGTGATTTTGTCACCATTGTTGTTGTGAGTGATGTCCACGGTTCACACGGTTCTTCTTGGCTACATATATTCATGGTTGTTGCTGAACTTCTGTTGGCCATGTCCATCTCAAGGATGCCATGCTTTCCGGGTCGAAACACCGGTGATTTCCAGGATGCTCAGGCTTGCGATGACCATCGCAAGCCATGTCATGGTGACCGGTGTGTCGCATCTCGATGCGGCGGAAAAAGCTGGCGGAAATTGGTAAAGCATCCCAGTGCGCTTGGTGCAAACCCAGCCAAAAAGACTCATGTTTTGGAAAAACGTAATGGTTTCTGCCCAAAAACTGCCTGAATCACCAGGCCCAGGGTTCCTAGTCAGGGTTGATCTTGGTGTTGGAGATGCCAACGAGGCATGTTTATTGGTGTATGTTACCCCATCTAACTAGTTTCATATATTCCCCTAATCAACCCAACAGCTATTTTTTTTGGTGAACTAAAGCAACAAACAGCTATCATAACTTGGAAATAAATCATGCATTTTCTGGGTTCAAACCCCTATGTTTTATGATGTTTGCTGGTTAAATCACCATGTTCCCATTCTATCCGCTAAGCTAATTGTTGCGTCCCATTCAATCTCATTAAACCACTATGAAGCCACCATAAAACCTGCTGAAATCCCGGAAACCAACAGGGGCCCGACTTTTTCCCAAGGTCCCAAGGATCCCCAGATGACAATCTATATTGCTCATATATGCTCATATAATTTATGGTAATTGATATGACATTAGAGATATAACTATATAACTCAACAAAAACCAGGAAGCATTAATAATGGTCATATAATCGCAATTAAGAACCAGAAGAAATTGCTCATATAATCTATAGTCCACATTTTATTAAAACCAGGAACCAAACACATACTGATTTTTAGGACTCATCCCTACTGGCCTTCACTCCGCCAGCCTCTGATCGTCTCAGCGGATTTGGATGACCCAACAGAGGCGGCAGTTTTGGACGTTGTCGTCCCGGTTTTTCCCCGGCATTACGAAACACCCGGTTACCCTCTGGTAAACTGTTACATAGCTATGGAAAATCACCATGTTTAATGGGAAAATTCACGATTTCTATGGCCATGTTCAATAGCTATGTGAGTTTACCAGATGGTATACCAAAACTATATAAAAATATGGGACATCAGTCTTACATACATTACATACATCTATCTAGGCAAAGATATGGGATACGGGATATTTACAATCTCTTACAATATTTCAGGATGTCTGGCTTGGTGCATCTTTGGAAATGGGATTTCAAACAACAAATCCCGTGGAAAAACATGGAAGCCTGGACGAATGACTTTATGGTGACTCTTATGTCATGACATGAAGTGTGACCTGAACAACTATATTTACAGTGAATGTGTTTGGAAATGGGTATACTAACCCCGAATTATATCCATTCAATGAGGAAAATGATCATTAACCATTGGGTGAGGAGTGTCTATTTTCAGACAAACCCAAGTGTTTGTGTGTGTGTGTGTGATTGTGTCTTTTACTTTTTTTCTGATGGGTCCACAAGTTTCGACAGGCTTTTGATGGTATTTAATCTTGGCCCAGGATTCGTAAACCACTAGTCATGGGGGTAGCATCTCTAATTTAGTCAACTTTATTTAGTCCAAAGGGCACATTGATGTGGTACACTTAATTGTAAACAATCCCCAAGACTATCATAAATCATCCCCAAAATCAGGGCGATATTGAAACCCAAACGGCACCGCATCGGCCCAGCAATTCGGCATACCAGGCGCGGCAAGATTTCTGCGGAAAAGTCTTTATCGAGCTCTGGTCGGAGGCGAGTTTTAGTGGGCCGGGTCTTTGGATGGAACTGAGAAGTTTGATACATCTATGACAAGGTGGTGACCCATAGTTAGCTAAGTTGGTTTATAACTCCATGAACTAGGGTTTATAGTATATAGATATATCCGTGGTATTTCTGTGGTTACTAGTTTATAAACCAACTTTTTACCGCGGCGGGCACCACCTTGTAGTACGTAGGGATTATAATGGGATTATATTGGTTTATTGGTTTAAAGTTTAACGGGATTATAATGGGATGATTATGGGATATATTGGGATGATTGTGGAATATACCCTCCGGCCACCAAAGATGGCAATAAATAAATGGAAGTTCTGCCAGGAAAACCAACTGTAAATGGAGGAATTTCCAGCACACCATGTTTGATGACCAGATGGTAAATCATACATATTGTGATGGATCAAAACCTGTAAGATACCATGTTTGGGGTATCAACATAGATAAATTCCAGCTATTTTGATAGTTGGATCCCCAACCAAGCCTGATTTTTATTGCTTACGACCTCAGTTGATCACCAACTCCCGTTGCAATCTTCATCCACAGTTTTTTTGCGTGGCCATATCCCCATGTTTCACGATTGCTCCAACCTAGATGATACAGTAGGTCAATGATAGCCACTTTGGGGGAGGAACTAGTCATGTTACCTCTTCCCTCTTTCCGTGTGTCTGGGGAGTTGGCTTCAAGAAGAAAACCCTCCTTGCCTCTCCACTTCTGATAACCAAATCATGCTGAATCTATTCTTATTCCGGTACATATGTCAGTGTATATGTTCCCATGAATTCCCCATGTTTGCTGCTGCGATTCACCAATTTCTACCATGTTTTCTCAGCAGAATCTTCCAAAATGTTCGAGACGCCATCGCATTCTGAGCCAGGACCCAGAGGGTTTTCCCATGCCCGATGGCTGCTACTACAGCGAGGTGCTGACTTTCGGGGCCAGTGGTGTTGCTGGAGCGAGGGGATTGGTGAGCGGTTTGGGATGTACGTTTTTGTTCCTCAGTACATTGGTGAGCCAAGTGGCATTTTGTTTGCTAAATGGGAGTATAAAAGGATTTGTTTAGCTGCACGACACGACTGGAAAGACTAAGAGATTCCGAAAAGCCCAACATGTTGTTGGGCTTCGGCTTCAGATCTTCCATTGTCAATGCCATGGGTGAATCTGTCTCGGTTGAGCTCGCCGATTGAATTGCTCGGAACACCACACATCTTGGGGTGTTGAAGAGGTTAGCCACCGTAGGTGACGGAAATTGTAAGTTGTAAGATATGGGAAAAAGGGAAAACGTCATCACTGTGAACCACTTCTTCAATCCAGTTGCGCAACATCAGTGCGATTCGCTATGAGTGTACAGTGTTGTCATGATAAACATCTAATTAATTTCATAGGCCTCAACATGAATGTTGGGAGGCATGAATGTTGGCAAAACTATTAGTCCAGGAGATGGATAGTTGCATGTGTGCTACCATCTGGAAATCAAACATAGCTCTCTAGAAAAACATCCTGTTGGACAAATAAACCATCTACTTTCATACAGGTATTTGTATATCATGTGATAGTTTCATACTTACTTTGTCTTACTTTCATAATGTCCTATGATTTTGACCCTTATGCCCTCATCATGTGTGTTTACCAAATGGTAAATTCTGTCCAATTGCAGCTCAGATGAATCCCCGGATGAATCCAAAGCTAACCAATAGGACAACACGAACCCGGACGTGGTGGTGAAACAGCCAGACACTCAGTAAAATTCCCCATGCGCAGGGAACATGTGAAGGATGGATTTCTTTCAAACGGGGGATGCTGAAAACCAACACGAAGCCTGAAAAATGCGGAAGCAGTTGATTTTGCTAGTGGACGTGTCAATGTTTGGGTTCCATGGTGTATTTTTCTCAATTGTCTTGCTGCTTAGATACGGCAAACCAGCCTGCAAACCACACCATCGGCTTCAATGATGATTTTCCCACTGAAGAATGTCACTTTGGAGATGCACCCACGTGGAGCGTCGGGCTAAGGCTTCATATCCTCTTCAGCCCAAAGAATCATCTGAAGAAGAACACCAAGTGCCCTGAAAAGTGGTTGGTGTTCACTATGGTTGGTGGTTTTCCTCACCCAGTTCTGAGTTGGTTTATAAACCATAGCAACTATGGATGTATCTACTACAAGCCCTAGTTATTGGAGTTCCAAACCACCTTGTATGGTTGCTGGGTTGTTTTTGAAATGGCTTGAATCTCTCTGAACCGGTCCCTAGACATGGGACGATTCATGCAGAGGGCAAATAGCGTTGCGCAATGGGTGGACAGTTGGCACATGTTGAGACCATGCATCCGATGAGCTGTTCAATCTGTTTCTAGATGTGCTTTGTGTTTTTCGTGTTTAGTCATGTGTGGCTATGTCTGAGAATGATTGACCCCTGAGAATCCAAAACCACCTGACTTTGTTTTGAGCCAGACCCATGTCTTTCATGAAATCTTGGTTTGCCGTCGCGTGGTTGGTTTCGTCTTTATTTTGCTCGGCAAGACTGTAGTGGTGCTCCAGTTAAAGCGGATATAGAAGCATGTAGCTATGGGATGTGGAGTAATATCCCAACTTGTGGAGGGTACCATAGCATATCATAGTACAATGCTATACACAGCCAAGAATAAGCCCGCTTTCCCAAGTATCTCGAGTATCTCATTGATAAAATCGTGAACTAACCAGCTCCACGCCTGAGATAGGGCATGGTGGAACCAGGAAGACCAAGCAGGATTCTCCTGTGTCACTCCGGAAATTTAACGGAAAAAAACACAATTTTTAGTATGTAAATCATCCATAAATTGCCATGTTGCATGGCTATCTTAGTTTACTGGAGGGTATATACAGTGTGGGGCCCCCGTTCGATAGCTAAGTTGGTTTCGTTAGCTACAACAACTAGGGTTGATTAGTGGAATATATCGACCTAGTTAGATGGGTTATAAACCAACTTATGAATAGGGGCCCCCACTAGGTATGTGCCATAATCAAGACACTGTTTGTTTTCACATAAAAGCGAGTGGTCCTCAATCCATGTTCTGATAAGAATCTACCCATGAAGATTTCCACTGTGGGATGGATGACCAGAGTCCATTACTTCCATCTAACTTGACCATGGCATATATATATATATACATATATGGCTATGGCTCAAAATTATGGTACCAAAAATGGTCATTTTTAATGGTAGATTAATATAAACCAACCAATAATAGGGTTAATAATTTTGAGCCATGACCATATATATACACTACATATTCCATGATATCTCAAAAAAAACAAAATCAGTCATACTTGTGCTCCTGTAGCTACTCTTGCTCTTGTAGCTTTGTCATCCCATATATATATACTGTAAAACATGATATTCTCAAAAACACCGGCAAAAAAAAAAGCCCGAAACGAGCGTGCACATACATATATACATACATAAAATATAGAGTATAACTGTATAACGATGGTTATTGCCCAATTCCACAGTGGATCTCAGTTCTTTGGGGGTCGCCCCTCGTGACCCTGAACGAGGGAAGCATCGTGAAACCCAAATCCATCATTTTTTTGGGTGGAATTTAAACCATCACCAAATGGTAGGTTTATTGGGTTTGATGCATAAGTAGATATAGTAAGCCATCCAAAGATAGAAGCGATTGAACTATCACCATTATATAGTAGCATGTGTGAAAAGCGGTTCTGCATCTTGCAACAGGGGTTGCTATAATTCATCCGTAGTGCTGCTTCGGCAGGTACATGGCAGTCACCAACATGAACGTGCTGGGGGACCGCGCCGCGCGACCCACGTTTGGTTTGCCGTTGGTTGTTTCCCCTACTAAATGGGATACATCATGATAACCCCCAGTTATCCCTCTGTAGTTTCGAATATGTTTGTTTTCCATCATATTTCAGATGATAATCCCTGACTATCTGAGGAAAGGGTTGAAACCAACCAATGGTGCATGGAAGTGCTGTCGCTCGGCGTTTCTGCTTCCTGATTAGGCTTCTTCAATCAGCAACAAGATCATCTTGACTCAGTGATTCTAGTTGGTGGATGTGCCCATGATTGATCATGTTTTATGTTTTTTCTGTCGTTTCGGCCCTCCATTGGAGATATACATAGATAATGTAGTATTGTGTATATATATATATATACGTCATCTATACAAATGCAAAATGTTATGCATTTTATGTGCATGTACGTGTACAGATATATACACTATACATCACTACACATATATACACACCTCTCTCTGCATTGAGTGTGAGTTGCCATCATGGTTCACATTGTTTTTTGAAAAAAGAGTCTATCAATCGGGAAATTATATCATTAATTTTCACTAATTACTAATGAATGAATTTTGGTGGCAGATGTTTTGGTCTTATATATATATATATAAATCTATGAGAATTATGAAAATCAGTGTGCATCGCTTTGAAAGGTGAATACATGATCACATCCCAATAGATTCCTGTTACCCTCTTCAATAGCAACATCAACTATAGATGGGTCATCTTCAATAGCAAACTCTTAAATTACCAGAGGGTATATGTCCAATCAGAATGGAAAATTTGAATTACTATCATAGACAGCGATGTTGTAATATACCAATTATACTGTATCCCATTATACCATAATGAACATTTCATGGGGGGTTTCCTGTTCCATGTGTATTGCATTCCATCCCTTTCACCCCGCAGGAGCTTCGAGCGGATTTCCCTGCGGACGGCGCTGTGTGGGTCTGGTCCATGGATGATGTGCGGATGCCAAATTGGGTCACTTGGAGGCTGATACACTGAGGAAAAACAAGAGATAGCTATGTTAAATTACCAGAGGGTAACTTGGATAACCTACAAAGAGAGTGTGTATCTTGGGGTTATTATAGGATGTTACAATATAAGGATATCCTCTGGTCAATTGTTTCAGTTTGCAAACTCGAAAATCACCAGCTATTTTAATGGGAAAAGCAGCTATAACTAAACGGCCATTTTCAATAGCAAACTGTTAGTTAACCAGAAGGTACACTGTGAGGAAAAAAAACACGATGTGGCCATGGTCAACAGTTGGATCATCCCACTTAGCAACTAGCCAGTAACTGGGATTGTAACTTTGCAACTAGTCAGTAACTGGGATTGTAACTAACTTATGGGATGACCCCAGTTAGGGAACTTTCTAACCAGGCTTCTTAATCAGTTACGATCCGTGGATGATCCTCCAAGTGGTCAGCAGTTGGATTAGATTATCCCATCAACTGGTGGATGGTCATCAATCCATTCATCAGGATTTAGATTGACCCATGATGTGAGGGTTCCAAACTACCTGCTGGTAAACTAACATAGCTATAGAAAATCACCATTTTTAATCGGAAAATCAACTATAAATGGCTATGTTCAATAGCTATGTTAAATTACCAGAGGGTAATAGTGGGGTAATCATTGCATGGGTCGAAAATTAGTTTGATGGGTCCTGAATTGAAGGTGAAACTAGGAGTTGACAGCAGTGAGAACCCCATGGAAGGGCTCATCATTCAGACAGCGTGTCTTGTACAGTGCCCTCTGCTGGGCTTCGGTGAGATCCGCTCATCAGGATTCAGATTGACCCATGAGAGTATTAAATACATCATGTCTTGGTTTGTTGTTTGAGTTGTCCTGCAACAGAACTGATTCAAGAGTCATCGCCTTCCGTGTCAGTCTTCCGCAGTCTTTAGGGATGGTCCTGATGTTGGGAGGTTCCCTGTGTTTGGCCATCCATATGGCTATGGCTCAAAATTATGGTACCAAAAATGGTCGTTTTTAATGGTAGATTAATATAAACCAACCAATAATAGGGTTAATAATTTTGAGCCATACCCATATCCTAGTTCGGTAAAAATCTGGCAGATAAAATCTTGTCCTATTTCCTGAAATGACTCCATTGGCCACGATGCCATCACTTGCCAAATATCCCTTTGTTGGGAAATAATACGGATATGATGTAATATAATGGTGATAGAATGGGAATATAACTAACCAACAAGGTGATATTTGGATGTGTTGAAAATGGTGGATTTAACGTTTGGAATGGAGATACAATGGGATATATATATATATATATTATATATATAGGGGTAAAAACCATTATTAGTTTGGATATATAGGCAGAAATATGATGTTTGGGTGTGTCTGGAAATGGGGTATACCCCAAAAAACGCTTTCTAATAGGAAAAATGATGATAGACCAGAGGATGGAATGGGGTGTACTAGGGTGCCCTATTTTCAGACAAACTTATATATATATATAGTCATATCAGTGTTTGCTACGTGCCAAATTCTTGCTTACTAAATTCAACCTCTTTGGCGTTGGTAGTCCCCAGTCATACCATTCCTGTTTCTTGCATGTTTTATATGTGGACTACATTGCTACTACAAACGATAGCTGCTAAGAGGAATGATCCTCCAAGCAGTACCGCCTCTTTGATTCCCATTTTGAATAGTCATTCCCGCAAATTCTCCAACGCTTCAGCAATGCCGGACCCAGGTGTTTACAAATCCCTTCGGGGTGGTTGAGAAGGGCTCAGTACGGGAACCCGACCACTGGGGGGTGGCTCTTGATATGGGATATGGAGGTTTCCTACAAGGGGGTACCAGACAATGGACGGTTTGTAATGGAACTTCCTATGAAGATGATGGTTTGGTGGTCCCCCCATATTAAAGGACACCTCCATATTATATACCCTCCGGTGTCCTCAAGGCTGGGAGAACCAGAAACTCAATGGGATTTCTTCAATGGGAAAATCATCTTCAATCGTTGGATTTTTCCAGCATGCCATGTAATCTATGAATTGGGGATTCAACTAACCAATATATAATGCGGAATGTAGTCGGGAGATTCAACCACTATGGGATCATATGGATGTGAAGTAATCATAATTAATCAATAGTCCGGAGATTTATGCCATGGCAAAATCCATGTGTGAATCAATGTGAATCAACAATTCTCAATTCAAATGACATTGTTGGTAGTTCGCTATACCCCAATTTTGGACAACCAAAACGACATGTAGAGGGAATGGCTAACCAACCAGAAGAAACTGTGTTTTTTTTTAAAGATCCTCACCATAAATGGTGGGGATCCTCCCAACATGAGTTGCAGATTCGGGAATTCTTCTACCCTCTGGTAATCAAATGTGGCTTGCTGGAAGATCTGCTAGGAATGGAGAATTTAATGGGAATAATTATCATCTATAAATGGAGGTTTTTTGATTGGTTGATTACCGGAGGGTTTTTTTAACTTGCACCGGGGAGCGATTTAACTCCCAAAGTGAATCCTTTGCGCAACAAGTAGGATGTAGTCTCCTAAAGTCCAGGAGTTGCGGTTTGTCGATGATTTGGCTTGCCCATTGGTCAATCCACTCAAAAAAGAGAGGTACTCCCACTATTTTTTGATTTTCTTGGGACCCCATAAGCAAACCTAGATCCAAAGATTTCCAACAAGATGACCTGCAGCCAGATGGATAGCAACTAGTGCAACTGAATCTACCTTGTTACTTTGAGGGGGAATGTCTAATGATACACTACAAAATCCAACAAAACAGTAGTAGTATGAAACTGTATATGTCTATTGATCTAGTATATACATCTTTAGATGCATTTGCTATCTTTTGCAAATGATATAAATCTATATAAATATATATATATATATACATACACATATTATATAAGCAGCCAGCTGCAACACTAATGCAAGTTATAAAAGATGCGCCATGACTCGGTTGTTGTCCCAGCAAATTTGAGAATGGGGACACCCCCAAAATTCCACCAGTTTATTGTCTATTTGATGATGTAGAGAATGCCATTCTTCTCCTTTTCGTTCGAGTCCGAGATTTGGTTTGTCAATCTTAAGATGTTGAATGATGAAATGCAGATGTGTTCCTTCTGATGTTGGATCCCATCTTTCTGTTGTGCATGCCACATTTTTTTCAAGAAATCTTCATGGCTGTCCCACAAGATGCGCCAGTGCCCTTTCAAGGCCTTTCCTTCGCCAGTGACTCGGGTTCCGCCGCGTGATACCCTTGGGGTCTTGAAGCTCAGACCGCCGGGCAGACCTGGGGGGTTCACTTGAGCTTCTCAAATTACCTTGGTTGATGAGTTCTGGGCAAGGGGAATCATCCCCAGAAGATGGCTTATAAAAGGGCGAACTATGACAAAGTGAGTGAATGATGATAATTGGCCTGGCAAGATGAGTTTGATGGTCATTTAAATCACTTAAATGTTGATTTGAATGATGATTTAATTTACCAAAAATGGTGATTTATAGAGAATGTCATGGAAATATCATGGGAAGAATGATGAATCTAGCTGATTGGTTATGGAATGAGGAATTATACTGCCTGACTTCTTGGGGATTATGAACTAGCCCATATGAATGTGAAACCCATCAACCAAGTAGCATGTCATGAGATGGGATAGGGGTATTTCTAATGGCTCACTTGTTGTCATCAACCAAAATCCAGTTTTAACCAACTAAGGTTTAAACATCATCAAAAATCCAGGGTCAACCAACCAGAAATGGAAGTCAAAATGGCATCCCAAACAGCTGTTCCACCAGCAGGACAGTGGTTGAAGTGCCCTCCAGTCCAATGGATTATCACCATGATCTCCCTTGAACTGGGACTCTTTGGGGTATACCCTATTTTCAGACAAATCCATGTTTACATATATATATATATATAGTATATTCATCATTGAATCTGTATGTCCTTTTGTGGATCCAGGATCCTATGTTCAACGTGCCCGGAGATCCACGTCGGAGAGCCCAGAAGTGTCTACATGTGTAATGTCTAAACATGGTGATATATAGTGATATATATATATATATATATGCACACATAATATGAATATATATATATATAGATAATATGAATATATATATATATATAATATGAATATATATATATAGATAATATGAATATATATATATAGATAATATGAATATATATATATATATTGATAATATGAATGTGTATATATATATATTATGAATATATGTATGTATATATATACATAATATGAATATATATATACTACACAGATTATATGTATACATGTGTAAACATGTCCAATGTATATATATATATACATACATGTATACATACTAATGACGTTATATATTAGATATGATTATACACATAGATAGATATATAGATTCATAGAGGTACGATCATTTACTATTATGTATTAGATAAACTAGATACTGTAGATAATTTATAAAGATGTTATATTATATATATATATTTGTGATGTGTAACATGGTTGTATGCGCATCATCTTCCCTATGCATTTCCCTGCTGCGTTGTTCCGAGGCTTCGACACGGAGTTCCAGAACGGCAATCCGCCCGAAGGCTTCAAGATCCGCGGCACTGATGGAGCACTCATCGAGGCGCACCGAAGAAACGGGACTGGTGGATGAAGTTTAATGGAAGTGGAATGAGAAATCTGGGGATGGGTCAAAACCTATGAATTTCTGATGTTTTAATGGGATGAACATCTATTTACCATCTATTTTGGGGTGAACAGAAGGTACCAGGGTTTTGACTCATAGCCGTATGGGTCTGTCTGGAAATCGAGTATCCCAAAATCCATGGGTTCCTCATCATTTTCCCGAAAAACTGCCCGGGGATACCTCAAGTTCAGACAAACCCATATGCATATAATGTGGTAAACCATCCCCAATCGAGGTTGAATTAAACAGTATTTTTAAGTTGATTGTAGTTTAGTAGCATTGTTAACAGGTTTACCAGACACATTTACTATTGTTAAAAGACGTAATGTGGTAAACCCAGTGCCTGACCCATTGATGACAGCATTGTCAGCAGGCAAGGGCTGACACTTTCGGGTGTCCGGGGAAATAATTACACATCGATGGATTTGACCCGCATGGCGTCAGCTTGGGTCTTCGTGAGCACAGAGGTTGCTTGGTCACCGGTGCTCAGTCAACAAGCCTACGTGGCGGTGGCTGCCCAAGCAGGCCACCATGCACCAAGTTCAGGTCCGATGTGCCAGTGATCTGATGAAAAACACCCCTTTCGGCCGCAAGTCGGCTTGGCGGCTTGCCAAAGGGTGCCCCCGGTCATGGTTGCTAGATGGGATGGTTTATTATTGGGTTTACCACGTTAGTACCTGTACATGCAAAATGGGAAAGCCAATCATAAACCTACCATTTGGGAATGATTTCTACCACCCATTGACATATATCCCTGGGTTGATTTCTCCTTCCACTGCTGCGCTGCTGGGATGTTCCGATTTTTTTTTTCGGCCCTCTGGTAATCAAACATGGCCTGGGAAATCCCGTTGTTGAAATGGAGGTTTAATGAAAAGATCATTGGAACATACGGAAACAAATCTATAAATGGAGGTTTACTGCGAAAATCATCTAGAAGTGGTGGATTTTCACAGTACGCCATGTTTGTTTACCCAAAGGCGAAATCCCTTTTTGGCTGGCCACCAATGGATTTTAGTTGAGACTTTGAATTTCCAAGTTTTCTGTGAACCTTCTGAATTAGCCTTCCAAGTTCGGTGTGAAGATGTTTGCAATTATTTTAATTTGATGTTTCTTTGAAAGTTGTCCAAGTTTTAGTTTGGGTTGAAGTTTGTTTGATTCAACAAAGTAATGAAATTGACCTAGTACTTTCCGTGGTTCCCTTGACTCTTTTTACAGATATCCTTTTCCCATCACAGAGGATTTATCTCATTCAACAACCAATAGGCAGATGTTAGTAATAATATACCAAACCCGCCCCTCTATTGTTCCTACAAGAACAATGTTTGGGATCTCAAAACCACCAAGCAACAGCCAAAACCATCCAACACCATCATTATTTGAAAGGAAATCCCATTAAGATGAGCATAGAAATCCTACGTTTATATGGTAAATCCTCCAAAAATGTTTGTTTCAGCCAATGATATCTGACGACCTTGGCAGGAGATGAAGACCTACTGCATTCCTCACGATGAGTTGGGGGACTCAAGTGATGGCCTGGATGTCTCATCCTATCAGTGTTCAAAACCCCTGACGATTAGTTGGGGGATTATACTATCCAATACATTGAGGATTATAAGTATGCCAACAGGGGAATCCCTATAAACAAACCAGTAAAATAGAATGACAAAGGGATTTTGAACGCCGTTCATTTGTTCTACCGTTGCGGGTGTAAGTATAGCATCCATGTTCGGACAAATATTTATTTTGATTTGTTTGTTTGTTTGTATCTCAATTTTGGATAAAGTTGATTGGACTATCACGCATAAGAAATGTGTGATCAGACCTTCTGAAATTGCATGTTTGTACATGATAACGTTGCGGTCACCAAAGATAGATAAAAATAGTATCATAATGAAATATGATATCATTGAATATTCCACAAAAAGACAAATGGAAGTATGTAAGGTTTGCGATGATGATATTGCCAAATTTACGGCGATATGTTCCATTGTGTGCATATACATTAGAATACATACACGCATCCATCCATGTACATAGTATATGTATGAATATATATATATATACATATATATATATATAATATATATATAATATATAATATATATATATATGTAATGCGGATGGAGTGAGGAAAGTGTGATGAGGTGTCAGTTTGTTGGTGCTGGGATCCACACTTTACTGGGCATGGTTTTGCAAGTTAACATGGCGAACAGGTGAAAATTCCCAGGGTTTAGACATGTTCACCCATATTTGCTTTATCCATTGGATTGGTTTAAGGGAAAATCTACAGGAAACCATTGATTTTCCCATGAAAGATAGGGGTTTCCTGTAAATTTTCCCATTAACCAATCCATTGCTTTATCCGTATCCCACTTTCTGGGACTTCCGTCAGGAAGAATCCTGCGGTGTCCCCTTCGACCGTCTTGGCATGTCAAGAATGCTTTACCGAAGAGGAAAGACTGGGGAGTGTTTGGGTGGAATCGAGGGGTAAATCTGAGATGATTTACCAAAAGTACCGAAACATGTGGTTGGAAGATGAGTCTACTGTAATGTTGGTAAAACAATGCCATAAACCATCCCCCATTTCACCATCAATAGGTGGTATGTTTACCATTCCCAAATGGGTGGCACTTACGTGGCTAGATCGCTCTGCAAAACTTAACCTTAATGAATCGAAGATGTGGGAGGCTCTGCAATTCTTCTGAACTCCAACAATCAACTGGCTATTTTTCCTCCCAAAGACCAGAAATGCAGCAGTGGTGGTTTCTGTCCAATTTTTAAATCCCTCAAAGTGTGGTGATGCATCCCTTTGGGTTGTTTCAAAGCAACAATTAGACAAATGTCAGACGCATAGCTCTCGGTGCTGAAGGTTTTTTGCAAAAGATGGAGGTTTGCTAAAATGGGGGTACCCCAAAAATTTCCATGTTCCTGGGATTTTCCACTATAAACCATCCAGCTATTCGGGGTAACCCCCATTTTATGAAACCTCCAGATAGCCAACTAACGAAGCATCTGGGAGTCCAAACTGAGAATATCTGCAGGATTGTGGCAATGGAGGAAACGGTGTTGAGCCAGATCCGACGTTGAGCTCGGATGTCCCAGATTTCGCACAGATGTGGCCCGTGAAGCTAACCACCAAACGGTGATGTTTGATATTGTTTTATTCAATATCGATATGGATGTACATCTAGACATATCACATAATATTATGTGTATATGTGTAGTGATTTATAGGTAAATATGGAGATAGATACGGAGATAGATATGGAGATAGATGAGCAGAGAGAGAGAGAGAGAGAACCACAAAAAAAAGGAAAGACCCTGGTCAATCGGACACCTGGCTTGGAGGATGGGTGAGAGGCAGGCCTTTGTCTCCACTAAACCTTGGCCAGGTCGTTTCATTCTTGGAGGGTCATTCCACGAATCGCAACTGGTTTGTAAGTGGATTTTGACTCACTTGTATATTTGGGATAATTCCAGGGGACTTACTAACCGAGGTTATTAATCAGTAAGTGTGATGATCCTCCAAGTACTTGCTCCTTTGTGCCCTGGGGATTTAGACTGCCCAGCTTTGGCGATTCTTGTTGGCAGCGTATTCAAGACTAGTCCCAGGATCCTTGCTTTTGCCAAATCCCAATTTTTTTGCTGATAAAAAACCAATGTCTCATCTATCAAGTAACCATAGATGGCTTGTATGTCTATACATACAGGGCTACCCAACATCTACCAACGGTGCCGATAGAAAAACATGCCTCGCCATCTTGGACTCGCCAAGGCTTCTGTCGTTCGCCCATCGATCTGAAGTGTCCACAAGCCAATGGGGACCGCTTGAACGTCCACGCCTTGAGGGGGGGCTGAAGAGGGGATTCTCGATCATCCTGCCGTATTCAAACATGGCTTGCTGGGAAAAAAAACGAACTAAAATGGAGGTCTTCGTAGGAAAATCATCATTAGTGGATTTTCCAGCACGCCATGTTTGATTCTCAGAGTGTATCAAAATGCTCATCCATCTCACCTATATCCACCTTCCCTCTATAGGCAGTTCAATGTCTGCCGCCGAGGTGCCAGCATTCAGCTTTGAATTCAAAGCTCGAGTGGGACATCCCATCAAACCGCCCGCCTCTGAGATCCGATGAGACAAAATCCATCGGTTGATTTTAATTGGAAACCAGGAAAAAGGTGGGAAGAGTTGAGTGCTTCAAAGTTCACAGATTAGTGTGGTTTTGCTGGTTTTTTAGTGGGTCTTCTTTTGCCAGAATGTTTTTTTTCCGGTTCCTGGACCTTCTGGGGATGAAGATCTATCATCTTGCAAAAAATAGTCAGGAGGAAGTCATGAAACCAGCAACAATGGGATGTATGATACTGTATATCTACTAACGAGTGGGATAATTTTTGGTACTTCATGGGATTTAAAACTATGAGCCCGCCCTTAAACACTCCTCAGTGGAAGTCAGGAATTCATCTACCACAACATGGGCAAATGTGATCTTGTTTTCGGCCTCATCAGCCCACTTGGCAGTGCAGTTCCATGCATAAGTAAATTTATCAGATCACCATATTATACCTCAGTGATACCCCAGCTAGATATGTGAAATATCCTCAGTTGTAGGGATGCACATCCAAGCCCAAATATGGGATGAAATCAGCAACAAGGAGGACATCAGCAGCGGAGCCAACAAAAAGGTGAGGTTTCCTATCTCAAATCTGGCGGAATCTGACAGACTCTCCAATGTTTGCATCAGCAAACCCTGTTTTCTTGACATGGAAAATCCACCATGAATCAGCAACCCCCAAAACAAATCGAAAGGTTGGACATCTGAAAATCTATGAGGTAATCACTAATCTAATTACCATTGATCCGCATTTATCCCATCCTGGACACGCTGTTCAGCATCTTCTTTTTGGAGGGATTAGCCATTGACCAGTTCCAGCCGTGCCTAGGCAGTCCATCCTACGGCTCTGGTTGCATCCACTAACGCAGTGGGATATCGGTGTCTCCTGTCAGGCAACGGTGGACGGCTGAGGGCTGGATGGCGGAGGAAAACTTGAGGGAAAGGCGTGAACATGTTGAAGGGCTTTATGATTTATGCCTTGAGAATGTTTTATGATGGTTTACATCATCTTTATTGAGGGATGTGAACCAAGAATAATTCGAAGATACTGGAAAAGTAGAGTGACAAGAAATCTGTGTTACACATTGTTGTTGTTGACTCTTGTTCTTCTTTTACATGTTTTTGTTGACTCTTGTTTATGGTTTTGTTGACAGGGTGTCGTTTTGCTGTTTATTTGGTTTTTATGTAGGGGATGTTCACGAAGAATTCGTCAGCACTTATTGGATCAAGGTGATTTAGCAATTTGCGTATTTCCCACAATGGGAGCCAGGGTTCTAGTACAACAGTCTGATTCTACCCTCCGTAAACTAACATAGATATGGAAAATGGCCCATCTATAGTTGATTTACCTATTGAAAATGATGATTTTCCATAGTTATGTTAGCTTACCAGAGGGTACATGATCTGGGGGTACCCATGGGTACCCGAAACTTTTCGGAATGCTGCCTGATGTCTCACCAGAGATTTTCCGCTTCGTCGAGCTTGGCCACGTTGAGTGGGTGGATCAATGAGTTAAGTTTACAAATACGGAACAAATCCCCTAATGTAAACCATCCACAATTGCAACCACAAATGTATGATGCATGAACCATCCCCTGGGAGCTTGGTTTTTTAGTGGGTGAATCTCACATCAATCCGAAATTGTTGCGGAATTATCCAAGATTGACCC
This sequence comes from Symbiodinium sp. clade C Y103, assembly GCA_003297045.1. Taxonomy (NCBI): domain Eukaryota; class Dinophyceae; order Suessiales; family Symbiodiniaceae; genus Cladocopium; species Cladocopium sp. clade C. The sequence continues at coordinate 18,950 of BGPT01000636.1, read as the reverse complement.
TGTTCCAGAGATAATATTGGTAATGATTACTGTATAAAGAAGAAGTTGCAAAACATCGCTCGAAGTTAAAACGCGACACTGGCCGACAAAAAAACCAGACATGATGACTGGTAGGAAGAAGCCGGCAGATTACAAACGGCTGGGGATATCTAGGTGTGTGAATCATTGAAAGCTAAAATACTGGTTACTGGGTGAAACTTGGTGAATAGTAAATGTAGAAGATCCCTTCTTTTCAGCGCCTTCTGTTTCGTGTCAGGTGGCACACACCCAATGTCCAACCGTGGCTGGCGGTGTTTGTTCGGAAGCCTGACGGGCGAAAGTGGGTTCTATCAGCATGTTTGTCCTTGGAGGTTGGGGGATCAAACAAGTACCCTCCGGTACTCAAACGTGGCAATGGAAAATCCACTATTTAGAGATGATTTTCCCATTAAAACCTCCATTTATAGAGGATTTCCAATTGCCATGTTTGATTACCGGAGGGTAAATATAGTTAATCAATTGCTTGGATTTGTGGCGATTCCGTGGGATTTAAAGGTATAACGGTATAACCAATCAAAAATATGTACAGATTACCCTCTGGTAATCAAACATGTCTGGAAAATATCCGAGCCAAATGGAGGCTTATAGCTGTGAAAATTATCAAATTAAATGGAGACTTGTGAAGCACACCATGTTTGAGGTATATCATTTATCAAGCAAACCATGTCCATCCATATCCACTGTTGATCAAATCCCGATCGTTGATGGATATGAGAATATCCATTATTGATGTTGAAGAACTATGAACGATACCCAACTTACTAGACACTTGCTCGAAACTACAGTTGCAGCATGCTCCATTTCGGATCCATCAGATCATTCGGCGCTTGCGCTGGTGGCGCCAAGGCTCCAGTCCCATTTGCCAACCAGAGTCAGTGGTGGGAGGTGCCAGGGCTTGGGGTTGCAGCTTTTGGGATATGGGGACCCCTGGGAACTATGGTGACATATATCCACGGAAAAGTGGAACTGCAACTGCACTTCTAAGTATCAAGGATGCATGGATGTTTGTTCACTTATACTTATGATTACTTAATGTTACTTCATTGGTTTCAATTGTGTCTTTATGAACAACGTACGTAGTTTGGGTGGGACAATCTTGGATGGATAGTTTGGTATCCAAGATGGGCCACGTCATTTTCACTACACAACCCATCGTGGGTGTGTCCAATGGTTCATAATTCATGGGACCCGTAACATATACATCCAATGATATGAATTTGTTGATTCAATCATATTCAATCAATAATGGTATTTCATGGCCATCAAAGACATGAGAAACTGATGAGAAGGAATGAGATTTAGGGGAAAAGAATGGTGAACTCAAGCGTAAATCTAGGGATCTAATCAAACATTGGATATTTATGACCATCAAATCAAGGGTGATTAGACCAAGCAATGTGCCGATAGAATTGGGATGTAAGAAGAGACATGAAGAACTCGAGTTTATGGCCTTGAAATCAATGGCACGATGTTTGTTCAAAAAACTTTGGCTGTTGTCCTCACATACTGTGGATGGAGAAATTTCTGCACCAGCTGGAAACTAATGGTAGCTATGAAACACTGTCAAGAATGGGATTATAGTGGGATCGATTATCTACCGGTTCAGGATTTCTTCCATCCACAGCATGTTGACCCAGCTTGCCTGTGGATTGTTTCAAAAGATCCTCTTCAGTAGCTGGGATCCACCCCGGTTGGTTACTGATTTGTTCCGGGATTATACCAACCAATGAAGCAATATTAGTTGGGGAATATCACAATCCATGGCCGGTGAATCTCGTTCTCAACCAACCAGAATTGTTCATCCCCATGATTAATCACTATAAATGGATATCAACCATTATATCCCATTAAAGCCTATTACATCCAATAATATATATATATATATATCCATTGTTTATGGATTTAGCACTTCTCGACCGATTCGAGATGTCCCCAAATATGGTGACACTTTGTGACCTTGGAGATGGAAATCGTGCACTGGACAAGATGGAATGCACAATTTTGTTAGTTTGACAGCCACTATGTTACGTAATATTAATGGATATTAATGGGATATACAACTGATATAACTCTGGGATATGCAATCAGATGTTTTATGGGATGTAACTAAAGATGTAAAATGGTGATGTCATGGGCTGTTTCATGGAATATCAATGAGATACAATGGAATATACGCGGATTTGCTGAGTCGATGATTTTGGGCATTTTCCCACTGGGAAATCCACTACATTTTGGGGATTTGTAGGGGATATGTTTGTTTTATTTTTAGGGGTTCCTTAAGCAAATCCAAGACAAAAAATGATGAGGAGCAGTCATTGATAACGGGACCATGAACCAGTGGTTGGTGCTTTCTGTTTTCTTTCATGTTTGATCAAACCCAGCACCAGTCAATATCAATGTGCGGGGTAAATCGTGAGTAAATGGGTCAGATTGGGATAAAAGATGGGGATCTAATCCAAGCCAATGTCAATTCCAGTCTAAATCCTGCTTGTTTTGTTTTAGGATGAAGTACCAGCCATATAATAAAACCATAGGATCATGCCAGTAAGTGTTTGAGAACCCATGTCTACTGATATGGTCATGTCCATGTTGTAGCTAATGATAGTAGCAGCTAATGCTTCTCCATGGTTCAAGTGCTTATAGCCCTGGCTGATATCTCAGGTGGATTGATATCACCAGTTTCGATGCCTCCCAGTTTCCTCTCCCCGCCAGGCATTGTGGTGGGGATCGCCCCATGGCCTGTGAACACCTTGAGGCACTGCGGGGTTGGTGACCCGGTGGGGCCCCTCTACAAGTTGGTTTATATTATACACCCCATTCATTATAGTTACCCTGTATTTATTCACAAAGCCATGGAAAATGGCCCGATTATAGATGATTTATAGTGATTTACCTCATTGACCTACTAAAGATGGTGGGTTTTCCATGGCTATGTTAGATATCCAGAGCGTATATCCCCCATAAATCCATATAAATCCTAGTTAGCCACGTTAGAATTCAACTTAGCTATCGAACAGGGGCCTCCAGACTCGGGGTTTCAACCACTGGACTTTGGGAGAACCAATTTATGGACAAAGCTGAAGAGTTTGTCTTCATGAATTGTTGGTGGGGGAATTTGGGCGATGCCATTTTATATTTTGAGTAGTAAAATGAAGAATCTCAGATGCAGTTCACCTGAATGTGGGTGTTGCTGACAGAGAGTTGGATTTAGCTAACAATGCTGGATAGTTAACCAGCAAAACTAGGTGTGGTACAAGGGAAAAACATGGGCTCTCAACCAACACTCATTCGTGATTGACTGCAAGAACGGCAAGGTGCATGGTTGGTCAATATGGCATCAGTAAATTGTTGTCCATTTCAATGGAAGCATAGTTGATATGAATACTTACTTACTTAGTATTGTTTGTATTTATTTGTATTCTTTTGAGAGGTGACTTGTTCAACCGTTTTTCCGAATCATTGCCAGCTCATTCCAAGTTGGTGAAATCTAATCTATTCATCATTGGAAAGCTTCGGTGAATAGTCTGTACTGCAATGTTTTCTCGAGATAGACATATATTCATATATATATATATACAGTTGTAAAATTAATATACTGTAATTTCTGCATGTGTTGCCATTTTTGGCTGGAGATGGGCCAGGTTCCTCCAGTTGTTTCTGCCATTTACCACGCTAAAAGCCAGCCACCGCAGCCACGCCAGCCACACCACAGGATCATCTTGCCGAACATCATGGCGGATGTCACCAATACCGCGAAGATGATCATGAAGGCAGAGCTGGAGACAAGAAAATTGACCTGGTTGATTTGCCACGAAAAATCCATGGAATTTGACCATCAAGAATAGGGAACGAATGGTTCAATAGGTTCAAAAGCCTGGTGTTTCAGAGTTATTAGATGAGTTGGGAACATCTACAGGGAGGGAAACCACAGATCAGTTTGGGATCTAAGCATACCATCAACTTAATGGGATCAAGCATGGCAATGGCAAATCCCGTACACATGCAGGTTTATAGCTGGGAAAATCATAGGAACATCATAAGAAAATATGGGAAGACCTTTGATAAATGGAGGTTTTGTATGGGAAAATCATCGAACTAAATGCCGGATTTTCCATTGCATCAAGTGAATTTTCGGAGTTTAGCTTCAAGTAATATAGTGCGGTACACCCCCCGGTGATTGATTGTATGATACTTTGATCCTTCACCCTAATAGTGAATATCCAGAATACTCACCAAACGAACTCATGGTGTAGTCTATTTCAGTATTTGATTTCTTCATATTCAGATGGAATCTCCCGGTGTCATAGTGAGCCAAAACGCGGCGGCAGATTGGCAACTTACCATTGCCTGCTGGGGGTTTCTTCCCCTCGGTGGTCACAGCAGAGCATGGGGCCCTGATGGGGCTGTGATCAGCTTGCTGTTTCAAAATGGGAAAGTGATCTATCAATTCGGTGACTTTAGTGGGAAAATGAACTTTCAATGGGGATTTGACATTATTTGTATAAACAGAAATGGGTTTTGGCCATTGAAAGTATGAGGAGATACTTGATAAATGATGGTTTTCTATCTTGCTTGCACTACCAGAAGCCCATCGTCCAAACACCCCGTAACCAAGCATTTTTCGAGATTTCGAAACTTCGAAGGGCTTGGATTCTTGGATTTTCTTGGCCATGTTTGTCCATGGCGGCTATGGCTTTGAGTAAATCATATGCTGAAGATGTGGGACTTCGGGTTGTTTGAGAATTGGGTACCCCATTCCATCCTTTGGTGAACCATCATTTTTCTTTCTTTAAGATGATTATTTGGAAGGTATACGGTATACGGTATACCCCCATTTTCAGACATGCCCATTCTAGCTCCAAGCAATTCTGGCTGAATCACAGGCAATGTTGGGGCGCTAGATTTTGGGGTCAATTTCTCATGTTACCTCTTTATTTCCCGAGTTTTCCCATCTTTTTCCCTCCAAACGTATCTGGGTTGTTGGGAGCAACCCAGTTGATGCTCACTTAAACCTTGGACCTCTTTAAACATAGTGAAATTCCAGACCATCACCTCAGCTTGTTTGGGCCCCGAGGATTATGAAAGATGGCGGTTTCTCTCCCTTCTACTGGGACATGCTGAAGGCCAGTTGCGCTGAGGATTCAACCGTTTTCTGTGGCGATGATGGGGTGCGTTGTTGAGCTTACGACCATGGTGCGCAAGCTGTCTTAATGGGATACAATGGACATATATTGGGTGTTTATATGATTTATATGTATATATACTGTGTATATATATATATACACACGTAACCTACTCAAGTTTTAAGGGTAGCTTTGAAGTGTTGATGTTGTAGCCATGAATGGAAAGTGGATACCAAAGAAGATCTGGGCTTGTGCAGATGCCGCGATGGCACGAACATGCCTTGCGCATGAGTAGTTATCACAAGTACCTTGCCCTGATGCCGGTTCACAATAGACAAAGGAGAAACAGCCATTTCTCATAAGGTGGACACATCTTTTGCATTCTTTTGTTTTGTACTTGTTCTTTTCAGGACAACATCAAAATAACAACTCTATAAGGTTATACAGATTGAATCAAACCCTACATTTTTTGGGGATGAAGAACTCCAGTAGACTGTCTGGGTGAATTATATCAACCTCACTGACCGAGATCATGGTAGAAGATAGCACCCTCAAGGCGGCTGTTCCAAAAACAGACTACCCAAAATCCAATTTCAGATCTAACTAAAGGGAAATCCTGAACAGTCTAACCCCTCAAAGGATTCTTGTCTTATAAAGATGGCCAACTTGTGGATGTACTAGACTGTAGGCTGGACAAGAACCAGTTCAGGCTTTAGAATGATGTGTTGAAATCATCATTAGTGTTGTAATTCTAATTCTTTAGAGCCCCCCAGTCAGAGATAGTTTTTACCACACATTTCTGGTAAAGCTGGGGATAGTTTCTTATTGAGTCTACCACATTGTTACCACTATTATATACTGTACTATTAAAATTACTATCTATTACTATCTATTATTATTGTTATTATTATAAGTCGAAATGGTATCATTGTCATTATTCTCCCACCTGGTACGTGGTTCAATGGGGATTGTCAGAGCCCATGACAGGAATACCACCAACCAGTATGATGGGATGGGACAGATATTGTTTATGAACTCATTTTTGCAGTTCTCGGTGTCCGCCTACCGATTTTTGACCCCAGTTACTTGATATATTTGCGGGATGGTTTCAAACGACCAACAAACGACCAGGAGTGGGATGACTCACCGACATTCTACAAACCATTACCCTCTGGTAGACCAACATAGCTATGGAAAATGGCCATAGAAATCGTGGATTTTCCCATTGAAAATGGTGATTTTCCATAGCAAACTGTTAGCTTACCAGGGGGTACAAACCTGTAAGAGGTCCATGAAAACTCTGGATTTTCCCATTGATGTCCAGCCTGGCTAATCCCCCCCAACAGCCCAGATTCAGCCAGCTTCGCTTTCTTAAACAAGATCTTTTTTCCAAGGCCAATGCCATTGCCAACCTCAATGGCGGAAGTGCCTTGGTGTTTTGGTCATTCATCCCAGAATGGGAATCCAAGCAGAATTTAAGTACATCACCAGTACTGGATTCATGAGCAAATCCCATGTTGTAGAAATCCAACGTTTGACCATGGCGCATATATCTGGGTATAAAAATACAAATATATATATACATATGTACACGGTACATTAATTGATATTGTATATTACACATTGTATGGATACTACCCAGCCAATAATAGTTGGTGATTGCATCGTATATGATGCATTGGAGGTTTTTCAGATGGCAATTTGAACTGCAACGATGGGTATTCAGAAAACATGGGCTTTTAGGTGGCACGTCAACCATCAAACATCAGCATTCAACTCACCAAAAGAGGCATGCAATCCACAAGGAATGGTGGTACAGGTGTATAAACTAGCCGAAGGGTATTCTCAAAAGGGAGGGGCCTGTTGTGAGTGGCAGAAAATGGAGGTCGATGGCTATACAACAGGCCATTCGGTAATGATCATCCATTTATTCATCATCCCAACAAACCAGACTACAGAGGCAGCACTGGTTATTTTCTGAAGCAAAAAAGGGCTGGAAAAAAATCATGACCCTTGATGAGTTCAAACCCCGCGAGTCCCCCGCTCAGGATGAATGGTCTAATTCCATGGCTTGCGGGTTTCACCAGCCCTGCAATAGACTCCGCAACTCTGAAACAAGATTGACTACCCCCCCCACAAAAACAGTTGTTAAAGCCTGATTTACAACAAGAATCATTAAAATAAATGCCCTTCAGCAATCAAACGTGGTTTGCTGAAAAATCCATCATTTATAGATGTTTTGCCCCTAAAAAATAAACTCATTTATAGATGTTTTTCAATTGCCACGTTTGATGACACCAGAGGGTAGAAAGAAAGATAAACTCGATAGACTTGATAGACTCTAAAACCAAAACAACTAAAATCAATCGATTCAGGAAAACATGAGGAATCATCCCCCGAAATATGTTTGGCCCCTAAAACCAGCTTCGGCTGGTCACGTCATTTGAGGTGCTATGCTCTACAAGCGACCCCTGATTCTGGCGGCCGCATTGGTTTCCACCGTCGGCACCTTAGACCCGTGAAATCCACAGCTTCAGCCAGCCTTTTGTTCGAAGAATATAGGGGTTTCCTAAAATGGGGGTACCCAAAAATGGATGATTTATAATGGAAAATCCTATTAAAATGGATGATTTAGGGGTACCCCTATTTTAGGAAACCTCCATATGAACAGTGATTGAAGCATCAAACATTGGGATATTCCTGGGATTTTTGTGCAGAAACTTGAGATGATAAAACTGGGGGACTTTTCAAAGCGTGGATTTAGACATCGAAACTGAAGATGTAATGGGATATAGTGTATAAGACATTACATGATTTCATGAAATATATACATATAACATATATACACAAGCAGGACTATGATGATTGGGTGTGTTTGAAAATGCGGTATACCTCAGAAATTGGCATGTAATGGAAGAAGATGATGATGGACCAGTGGATTTAAGGGCAATTGCGATATTTTCGGGCAAACACAGATGGATGCCAAGCAAAAATGATGGTTGTCTATGGGTTTGGATGGTGACATAATCAGGATTGCCTGTCAACAAGGGGAGTTAACCAGCAATAGTGGCAATAGCAATGAAATGATGCTTGGTTGCTGGTTGATTCGTAATGATAGTTGGTTCTTAAATCTGTGGTTTCATGGGGGACTGGAAATGGACCCACAATGGGAAGCCCACCCTCAACCGGTGGGCCGTAGGTGAAGGAATAGTGGGTTTGGGTGAGGTGGCCACCAGAGATGTTGGTGTTTCAGTAAAGGGAAATCTCAGACTGCGTTTTGCTTAAAGCAACCCGAAAAAAAGATAGAAAAGTTGGACACCGAAAGATGAGTTGAAGGAATCAAGAGCTATTTTGAGAAACTGCCATAAGAGGTGGGATGACTGGCAGGATGCTGATGCTCCGAACTTCATCTATCATCTTATACCCAGATGGGATAACCCGCGAATCGCGGGCTCACTATGAATCACTAGAACTTATGAAGCACTTCCTATCCGTGGAATGATCCTCAAAGTCGGTTTCAATGGTAAAGTACTCGAATGACGTGGATGATTTGGGGCTGCCCCCTGACTTCGGAAACGCCCTGCCACACTCAGGTGGGAGATGGCAACACAGCACCGTTCCGTGGGGATACTGGAAACAGGTGCGCCTTTTCCTGTCGTGAAAAGGGGCCATGGGGCCATCGAGGTTGGTCAACAATGGGGCTTCACAAGTGAGTTTTGTTTGAATACCTTGGTTGTCCTTGGTTGATTGGTTGTTTGATAGAATTGTCCTAGCAATGTCATTTCCGATTATGAACTAAGCCATATGAATCGGACACCTATCAATCAATTGGTATGATGAAATGGAGACAATAGTGTATTTGTAATGGTGCAGTTGTTGGTAGGTGTGATGTCTCAAGTTTGCGCAGGTAAGTTTCATCCCGGAATTTGGATCAAAGGTAAACTTGCAGGACAGCCCTGCATTTCATGGTCAGGTTCCGTGTTTCCTCTCAATATTTTGGTATGAAAACCCAATGATCTGAGAAATAGACAGACATAATTACGTAATTGTTGGAGTTCATGGATTTATACCCATGATATTCCCATTATATTCCCACATGATGATTCATTTTGAGTGCCATATGGAAATTTGGCAATCCGAGATGTTTTTTGGGGTCCAGAAGTTTGAACTCCTACAAGCTAGTGATGAAGCCAACCAGCAGCTATATTCAAATGACCAATTCAATCCAATTCATGAATGTTTGACAGTGAACCATGGGTAACACTTTCGTCATAGTTTGTAAATCCTCCAAAATAAATCTGATTTCAGGTGTAGAAACAGTCACTGGCACCCCACCATGTTTGAGCATGCCGCGGGCCGCAGGATTTACGCCCGCATTGCCTTTGGAACGACCTTCTACGGCTTTGGAAATCTCGTTTGGGACCTGAGCTTTGTTGAAGAAGAACTCACTTGGAGAATGATCCCATCCTAAAGTATCAGTAACTGCTGAACGGAACCATACTTAGTTCAGCCATGTTGTAGATATCATTAGATTGGTTTAAGGGAAAAATTACAGGAAACCTCTATATTTGATGGTAAAATCCATGGTTTCCTGTAGATTTTCCCTTAAACCATTCCAATGAAGATGGAAAAAAACCCACAAATCAGGGACTCAGAAACTCGGCGTATGAACCTCTTCCGATCAGGATGATCCTCTGAGCAGCTGGTGTGGCCAGTCTTGAGCGATTCCTGCACGTCTAATGGGCGACATGACTTACCCTCTAGTGAACTAACATAGCTATTGAAAATGGCCATAGAAATAGTGGAATTTCCCATTAAAAATGGTGATTTTCAATAGCTATGTTAGTTTACCAGAGGGTAATGACTCAGTTTAAAGACTTTTCTGGCTTCAATATTCTAGTATGAACGTGTCCAATTTCACGATTTTCACATCAATCAAGATTCAGATGTTTATAGATCGCATCAAAATTTCCCAAGTTGTACCCTGTGGTAATCAAACATGGCAATGCGGAACATCCACCATTTATGGGAGATGTTCCCCTTCAAACCTCCCTTTACTTCGGGGATTTCCCAGCTTGCAACGCTCCGCAGCCAAGGCTCAGATCAACTTCAAACTGCCGGTAGGTGCGGAGCATGTGAGCCATAAACGAAATAGCCTGGTGATGGGAAGGGGATTGGGGTTTTATGCCTTAAAACTCATAGAATTGATATGACTAACCAGTTGGATATGATATTCTAAGCTATGATATGATATGGGTGGATATATAGCAACCCGCAAAACCATTGTCAACCATAAATGAGCCATTCAGAATAAGAATACTCTGGTTGATTGGTTCTGATGTGAAATTTAACCTAGTTACCATCTGGTATATTAACATAGACCCTGAGAATATCTATGTTTAGGGGAAACTAATCTTCCAATCCCTATTTGCCAGGGTCTATGTTAATATACCAGATGGTAATTGATAGATTGATGGTTGGTTGATGGTTGATTGGCTGTTTGATGGGAGCTAAAGCTATACCTGGGTGATTGGAGTGAATTTGAACCAGGCCATATTCGGGAAAACGATCAACCAACCAATACAATAAGATAGGAAAGCGAGGTACTTTTAATGGCTCAAATGGGAATATCATCAATCAATATATATATATATACATATGATATTGGTATGATAAGAATCATACACGTTGAGATAGGATTTATACATGTGGATGTTGGGAACCAACCAACGCGAAAAAAACCATTTGGTTTCAACATTGCCAGTTTGCGATGGAAGCCATCACCATGTTCGGTGCATCAACAGTTGACCTAGAGATATACCCAAACGATACTGGTGTGTAAAAAATCAACAACTGCATCATCAAAAAATAATAAATTTAAACCCCTGTTGGTTGATGACTAGTTTGGGGGTTCTACTACCCTCTATATATTGAGGATTATAACAATCCATGAATGACAAGCACTACTCAGATGGTAAACAGCGGTACACAGCGGTAGATCATGGTAGACCCTTCTTTCAGCCCCATCCTCAAAACTGTTCGAAGTTATGTTTGATCAAGGTCCCAATTATTTTGGGGTTATGCAGTAAAAAGTAATAACGATAATCTTGATTTATTTTGATCATAATTAATGCGTATACACCACTATGTATGTAAACCTTTGTTGTGAACCACGATAAGAATCAGTAGAAACGAAAACCACAAGGCGTGTTTACATCCACTGGTCGAAGACAAAAAAATATCGCAAAACCATTTCTATTTCAAACTGATGGGCAATTATTAGAAATACAATGAAATACATAAGTGATGTATAAAAAACTGCAATGTCGAATTAAAAGCCACTACCAGGAACCAATGTTGATTCGCGTATTTATCATTGCAAAAACGCTAAAACCACATATTACCAGTGTTAAAAGCCACCACTACCATGATTCCAAACAATTACAAACCATAACTGGAATCATCATGAATCAATCACTGATTCTAATTCTCTACAATGATTGTCATATCAAGATTGATTTGCTAGTGTTTACCACTATTTCGCCTACCTATAATCAGTTCCCCGTATCACACAACATTAATTTCACAATCACATAATAATCACTCAATAATCACTCAATAATCACTGCAATATTTGAAACCTATAACGGCCATCACTTTTATTTTGCTGTAGTGATTGATAGTGTAATAATTATGTAGTGATGGTTACTTACTATATATTATATTAATCATGACAGGTTTTGATTACTCAGCAATTGCTAAGCGATTATTACAATAGTTCCTATGGCAATAACAATCAATCACTTAGTCACTGTACAATAATCTTAGTACTTACCATAATATTACCGCCTAAAATAAGAAGGCTAATTAGTGAGGGATTACTAAGGAAAATAACCATCATACTATCAATACTTAGTATTAACCAATCATATTAACCATTTTTACTCTTAATCATCAATGAACCATCATATTATGATACTATATCCATCAAATTTCTTAATAAATGTAAATACATGATATTAACAATCATATTTTATACTAAAATTAACTCAGGATATTTAACCATTCATCATGAGAACCATATTTAACCATATTATTCCATGTCCAAGTAATGCTAATATGATGGTTATTATCCTTAGTACTAATTGGTTCTTTTCCTTAGTGATTATCCTTCTTAACCATTCATCATTTTTATTACATTACTCATCATCATTCCTCATCATCTTATCATTACTCATTAGCAGTGGCATTAACCAAATCATCTCCATATCATCTCCAAGAAGCGGACAGGATACGCGTGCGCCACCACACAGCAGGGTGGAAGCGTGGCTCGGAGAGTTGAGACTGGGGCCACGATGCGGGAACGACATGGGTTTCCCACGAAAAAATTGTGGAAAAATGGTGGACTTCAGCATGAAAAATGTTGGTTTCATGGGATTTAACCAGGAAAAATGCTGGTTTAATGGCGTGGTTTTCACAGGTCAGCTTTTCAGCTGCTTTGGCACTCCTTTTTGCGGGAGCACCTTGGTCATGCTATGTTGCACGACATGCGAACTTATGAAATTTTCAACAGCTTTGCACATGAACATGCTACTGGAGTCACGGCTCGATCTGTGGTGAACCGCACTCCCCCCTGCAGTTCACTGCAGTTCTTTGGGAAAACATTCAAAAAATGACCTTTTATAGGTCTTCGCAGCCCGGCTCTCACATGTGCAACTTTTCGAAGCTCAGGCCTGTTCCATGTTGTTGGCATTTTCATCCTCCTCCTCTTCGGCATCTTCTATGTCTGTCACCAAGGACCATATTTCACTGGGCGGCCAATCCTCAGTCAGCGGTTCAAAGCTCTTCGGCACAGATGGCTGGAGGAATGGGTTCCAGTCCCAGGGTGGTGGTGAACTCGAGGAGGCGGAGGACATTGACTCCACAGCGGTTCGTCCACGTTCAATGATTCCACCTTTGGCATATCCTATGGATTCGGTGGTCTCATCAAACGGCACCGAAGTTGGCATTTGGGTGGTTTCACCGGACTCNAATGATTCCACCTTTGGCATATCCTATGGATTCGGTGGTCTCATCAAACGGCACCGAAGTTGGCATTTGGGTGGTTTCACCGGACTCACCACTGGAGAGTGTTCGGGAGTTGCTAGCTACAACCCCTTGCGAAGTGACCAAACGTCCATGGGGTCTGGTCCTCCTCGGTGTCTCAAGCTCTGACTTCAGCCCCACATGGGCTCTCAAAGACTCCNCCTTGCGAAGTGACCAAACGTCCATGGGGTCTGGTCCTCCTCGGTGTCTCAAGCTCTGACTTCAGCCCCACATGGGCTCTCAAAGACTCCTGGCTGTCGACTTTTGGCAGCGGAGCGACATCAACCTCCTCCGGTTCAGTCTTGAGGTGCAACTCCTGCTCAGCCCCAGACTTGATCTTCAGGAAGGTGTAGCCGATCCACTTTGTGGCAGATCTCACAACTGGAGTGGCCCAATGGTCGCAGACCAAAAATCCAGTCTCATCCGCTCCACCTTCGACAAACCATGCCTTCGTGACACGTTCCCCACTCAAGTACTGCGGAGACACAGGAGGATTCCTGTGAAGAGGGNAATCCAGTCTCATCCGCTCCACCTTCGACAAACCATGCCTTCGTGACACGTTCCCCACTCAAGTACTGCGGAGACACAGGAGGATTCCTGTGAAGAGGGGGGAATCTCTGGCATCTGGGTGTCTTGTGGACCTTGACCAGATAGGTCTCCAGGTTGCACTTGGTGAGGCTCCATGTGTCACGTTTCCCTTGCACAGGAA
>BGPT01000635.1:201388-271297 GCA_003297045.1 Symbiodinium sp. clade C Y103 | reverse complement strand
GTAGTATCCATTCCTTTCCCCACAAACCCTTCTGACATACCCGCATGGCTTATATACAACCCTAATACCTTAGCAGCAGGCAATTGCGAAAGTTAGCATCTTTAAATGTGTTATTATATATATATATATGTATATGTATATATATATATATCTATATATATCTATTATATTTAAATCTATAAATGGACCATTTTCCACTTCCAAAACTCTAAAAAAAAGGTAACCAGATCGTCCATCCCGCGGCTCCGTGCGGCGAACCACCAGCGAAGGCGGCGCTTGGGGTTGCACCTACGGCGGTGTTGTGAAAGGAAGCTGCGCCGGAAAACGTCCAAAAAAACGTCTAAGGAGCCTAAGAACTCATGTGATTTCTGGCGATTTATAGTGATTTCTCATGATTTATCTAGCGAACATGTGAAACATAATGGTGATTTACGGTGATTTAATGAGGGATGTAACGACTCATGAGGGATTGAACTAACAAAATCATGGAGATTATGAGATTGAACATGACTTTACCATACTCAACTATCAAAACAGATCAACTCCATTGAGATTCTACCGATGGCTTTGGCTTTGGATCACAATCATTGACCTTCCCTAGGTTCATCTGCCCACATTGGTTGATCAAACACACCGTGTAAAACACCCCGGCTGTTGTGCTTGATGAAACTTTGTCTCCGTCTATATATATATATATATTGTGTATAGGCTCTCCATAATACAATGTTGATCTATCTTTGATGTTTATCATTAGAAAACATCACGAAACCCAACTTAAGGGTTCAATCCCCTAGTTCTGTGACTACCTGTGTCCTATCCATTTTCTCTCTTGCCCTTGGTTCCATTCACACCAACAGCGCCCCTTTCCCATCACCGTGAAATTACCCAAGGTACATCCAACTGGTAGCTCCAAAGCTTCGCCTTTGAAGGGCTGGAATTGTTCGGAGCTTCTTTCCTTTTTTTGACAACTGGATGGTCTTATTTCTAAGTCAAACCACGTAGTCTACAAGAGAAACTGGCAATTTGTTTGGAACCACTGTTGGAAAGGTATGTACATTTTTTCGGATAAACCGTTCACATACAGTTTTTTTGTGTGAAGAGTCAATAGAATCTCGACCCATACGCAAATGTTTACAAGTTTTCGTGTTGTTTTTCTCGGTTTTTCCCAAGCTTGGACATGCATATTAGCTTTATCGCTCTAGCCATTTTTGGATGTGTCTCATGTGTGCAAATACTCAGGATCGCTAGAGGGGATTCAAAACGAACGCACGGGCCTGACGCTTGCTTGAAACCACAATTACTGGAGACAAGAATTGAGAGGTCAGTTTGGTATACCATTTGCTGAATGTTTGGTATACCATTTGCAATTACTTCCCATCATTTCCCATCATTTATGGTCAAAAACTACAGGGGGGACACTCTATTCATACCTATAAATCAACCAGTGAGACAAGGACAACATAGGACCACCATGGGATACTCTGGGAGTGCTCAAAAAATTGCAAATGTTTGGGGATGCTTGCACCAACTCCCCGAAGAATATGTTTCATGACATCTGGGTGACATCGCTATATCATTAATCGCCATGGTGATACTCTTCATTGTAGCCCAACTGTATCTATACATATACCATGATGGTTGGCTCTATCATCCAGTTTCTTTGGTCAAATCCTTTTTTTTAGATTCCATAAAAGAAAGCAGCTTTTCGAAAAAACAAAAAAAAAACATCCCCAGGTCGCTCCGTCTTGGAGGCCCCGGCCAACCCGGACCTGGCCGTATGGAAGTTAGCAGCTTTGGAAATCACCTATAAATGTGAGTTTGAATGGAACGGGACATGGGAAAATCATCGGAGAAAAAATTGGGGGGAGTTTCCAGCCATGTTCGATTTACGAGAGGGCAGTCATGGAAATAAAATGAGTGTATGTCTGAACATGAAATGGGACCGATAAATGGGCATGTTCTACTTTCTGAAAGTGTGTAAATGAAATGGGTGTGTTTGAAACAGGGGGTAAAGCATTCAAATTACGTCAAATGATGTCAATCTCAATAGGCAAAAGGCCCGGTTGAATCAGTTCTTTCAATTCCAGATGGATAAATTCCTGCGCTGTTTAAATTGGTGGGTATCATTTGAGTAGCAAGTTATCACCATTTTTGCGGGAAACGTCCCTAATTACTCAACCATGTTTTGTGAGACCGGCGTTGACATCAAATGACGTGGTGGAACAAGACAGGATAGATTGTAGCCGCTGCAATGGGGGAATCTTCCACCCAGTTCTTTCTTCATTTCTGCATAATCCCGGCAGGTCATATGTTGGGGTGGGGCCCCATTGGCTTTGCAATTGTGGGAGTTCAAGTACAAGAACTTGGGATTTTAAGTGTTTACATCTTTGGAAGCAGCACAGTTGCTTCTCGGCAATTCAATAAAAATGAGTCTGTGGACTGAATACAAACAATGGGATCGGGAATGTAGAGGAGGCTATGAGCGCATCTGGTGCAACATTGGAGTGAAACCACCAAAATTCCCTACTCAAACGCATGTTCACTTGAATATACCCTCTGGTATTCAAAAATGGCAATGCAAAAAAAAAATGTGATCGATTGTTTCCCCACTTGAATGCCCATTTGAGTAGCAAATCTCTGCAATCAGCCATGACTTCAGATCGTGTCCTAGGGATTTCCCCTTGTTGTTTTCGGTATCTCTATATTTAAAACTGTTCATTGAGCCATGAAAAATACCCCTATCTCCCATGCCATTACACTGGTTGGTTGATAGTTATCCTGCTAATTTTATGCGCTACATCAGGATTCCCCCAAAACCAAGTAGTACAACATAGTACAACCCTTTCTAATACTCAACCATCGACCAAACATCATCTATCAATATCTATCACTTGTTCTCCAAGGTTTTGTGGTTAAGGCCCCTTAAAACCAATCATAATTGATATTAATTGATGGTGAAATCCGATGAAGCCCCATCCAACGGTCATCAAATGTCTATTTTCAGGACCAAAAAAACCCTGTGAAATGATGGTTAAATCAGTTAAATCCCAATGAAATCCCAATGAAATCCCATTCAACTCCAGTATTTTCATCTATTTTCAATGGCTCGAACTACCAAAAATGTTCTTTTTGTTTCAACAGCTCCGACCACTCCAGCAGGTCCAGGGTGTCCCTGCTGCAGGTTGTGTCCTCGGGGCAATGTTTCGTAGTTCCGGAAACTGTGTTTCATTGGAGCAGTAATATTGGTTAATCCCTGGTTAAATCTATCATGATCTACCATAACGTACCACAATCTATCACAGTAAATCTACGGTGAATATGGTTCATAATACTTCATACTGATTGATAGGGGTTAATAGTGGTTAATAATAATGATGCTAAATCCAAACGGTTATATAAGTATTAATGCCTTCTATTGATAATGTTAAGTAGTTGATCTATCAGAAAAGTCTATGATTTGATCTATGGTTAAATCTATGTGTGTCACTAATCATGGTGGACAAGAATGGATGAATACTGTTGTAAACTGTCAAACTACCAAAGGGTGGACTTAAAGTTTCTATAGAGTGATAATCATTGATATTGGGATATTAATGGGAGATGAACGAAACTTTAAGGGGATATAATGTGGTAAACCCAATGCCATGAACTCCATGAACCATCTCTAAGTCATCACCATGTTTATGCGCGGTAACCATACCATCCCCAAATGGTAGTTCTTTTTGGGAAATGGGTTGCCAACATTGTGAAGTCAATGATAATATAGTTTATTATTTTACAGTCTGATTGTATTCAAGTATAACATGATGATGTGACATGGGTATGGGCCGGTATAGCACAAAATTGTAGGCAAAACAATGGTGAAAAAATGGTAATGTTTAGTATCAAGTATTCAGCATCCCATTTTTAGAGAATGATCCCATATTCATATAGCTCGCCCCTCAGATTCTACTCCTTTCCACCTAATCTTGTCTGCCATTCGCTGTGATTTCTCCGAGACTTGCCAGAATACGTGGTGGTTCACCACCAGGATTTGCCATTGCATCCTTACAAAGCGGTGCCCCGTAGTAGTGAGTCTATTACCCATCGAACTATAGTTACATACCCAAAACATCCCAAAACCCATCAAAAGCCATACAATCTACCTATCATAAAATGTTATAAAGCAACTTTGGTAATCATAGTAAGTTTAGCTAACCATATTAAGCTCTCCTCACGTCTTTGAAGTCTTCCTGAAGCCTGAAAGACCCCTGAGCCCCTCTTGGTGAGTCAGCTCGTTTCGCACGGCGAGCCAAGTTGCCGAGTACCGTAGCAGGCAGCCACTGCGCCGTGGAACGCGACCAGTACAAGACCTGCAGTCGCACATCCGATTGGCAAGTGGTTGATGAATGATTGGACAGAATAAGCTTTAAAGGTATCATAAGATAGCCATAAGATAGCCATAAATGTAACCTGATAGTATATCGCCCAGTGTCATGTATAAATGTAACCACTTATATAATCTTATATACTAACTGGCACGCACGGCCAAGGTGCATGAACCTGTGGCTATGCTCCGCAGCAATTCATGCACTCTCATCATTTTTGAGTGCAATTATGCGCAATGGTGTTTTGTAGTACATATTTAGCAACTCCCAAAGATACGAAAGTACAATTTAACCTCTGGTAAACTAACATAACTATGGAAAATCACCATTCTTAATAGGTAAATCATCTATAAATGGCCATTTTTGAATAGCTATGTTAGTTTACCAGAGGGTACATCAATTTACCACTTGGATCCACTTGGACTTTAGGCACATGGCTGGTGGAAGAATTTGGGGATCCTTACATTGGCCAACCAAAAATCCTACCAATGGTGGTAGGACTCTCCATTCCTCAATATCCTCGATTCATGGGTATATAATGGTATATATTATATATGGGTATATCATGGTATCTCAACCAATTTCTGATTGAATCGTCGCTTTTTTGCCCCATGAAATCACAATTTTCATATCCCGTTTTTCATCGCAGATGTTTGGTGGTTGTATTAGATCCAACTAACTTGACGTGGCAATGGAGGGGAGAGTATCCCTTTTGTAAAAGTTGCTGCTTGGTGTTTTCAACCTTCAAAACGGAGAGCTAACCAACAACAAGTTGGGATTCTGGATCTTAATCAATTTAAACATCCCCTGCCAAACAGCAACATTTTAACAGGACATGGCATTCAGAGCAAGAACCCAGTATCCCTATAGATACTGTAATGTGGTAAGCCCAAGGATACACCATACCATCACCAATTTTCATGATAACTAGGCAAAAAAGGAGGTAATAAGACTCTAAAGCAATCATAAACCACCCATACGTTGATGGGGATGATACACCCATTAGCATTAGAGGAACATTTGAGGATGATCTACTATTGCTCCACTAACATTAGTTGGTTTCCCACCCCCCGAAAAAACCCATTGGTTTGCACTGGGTCACACCAAGTCATGTCCCCTTTGCGCCTTTTCGCCGCACGCGAGCCACGAAAATCCTTTGGCCATATTGAAAAGCCAAGTAGTTAATTAGTAAGTGTCACCACGCCTTTGCAGGCTGACACGAATCTGGGTAGATCTGTGAATCTGACACTTCAGAATTGCAAAAGACTATTTTCAGGGGGTCTCCATTCATTGGGTACCCCAAAAATCCCTTAGGACTTTGAAACATCTTTTTACACTTTTGTGGTCTTCCCCGTTTTGAGGCACACCATCAAAGCACTACAAAAAGTGGTGTGTTTTGCCCCTGCAGATTCACCTCCGCCGTTTCACAAACGTCCTCACGTTTGGGTCAAAACCAAAATAAACGGTGGGTTGCACGATGTATTTAGGCCTCTGTGGGCCCTTTCGACACTACATAACTTGCCGCTTGGTGGGATTCTTTGCACAGTTAGGAGAGTTCGCCAACGAAAAAATTACTATAGTTTTCCCAACTATGGTTTAGTAGGAATTCATAGGACCATTATATAGTGATTTATAGGGGTTTAACCAACAACTATGAGGATGTTAATGTGAATACCCTCTGGTAATCAATCTGGAAATCCACTGGTTACTGGTTAGAGATGATATTCCCATTAAAACCTCCATGTTTGTTTTTTTTTCAACTAGCCACGTTTGAGTACCAGAGCGTAACCAACAATAATCTGGATTCAAGCAACACACAGTAAGATTTGTGAATCACCGAGTCTTCGATTCCCTGCAAGCACTTCATGTATTTAACTGGTCATGTTTGAGTTTCAGAAGTTGAAGGCAATCAAATAATTGGTGAACTTATCTATACCCATCCAATTTTGGCATTTTAAAAGAAGACAGTAAATAACATATGAAAGTCAACTAGGATCAAAAGACCAAGAAAATATATGAATCCTAACCACCAAGCAGAAACTCTGGGTCGTAGCTCGCAGCTCTGTCCCAAACTCCGAAGAGCACATTCGTAGGAGAGCAGAACATAGTCGAGCTACCATAGTTACCAACTGTTGGTGGTTTGAACCCCCTGACAAAACATAGGCAGCTGGGATCCTCGTGTCAACCAGGATTGAGAATAAAAACATCTTCGAAACCACCAACGAGGTTTGCAGGTGCAGCGAGTGAATTTGACAGCACAACTGCGGAAAAAGGTGCAGAATGCACATCTGAAGAGGTGCCGTCTCAAAATTGGGGATTCCCTTTCAACTATAGAGACTCTTTTTTTTCTACCAAAACTGATCTAAACTTTGAACTGAGGTGCCGTACTTCTCCATCCAAATATCAGGCCTTTCATGGTTTAATCCGCATGTTTGTAACAGCAACCTCCCCAACGTTTGTTGTTGGTAAATAATTACATGTAAATACCATCATTTGTGTTGATGATAACCGTGATCTCTGTGTTTTTGTTGTTCCTCTATCTCTGCTGGAAAACAAACTGAGTGAAAAATCCCAGATTGTTCAGGTCCCCATTCCTACAAAGGCGAGCCGAAGCGGCTTCAGCTGTCCGCGCTCCTGATGGCTTCGCAAAACATGGCGGTGTCGGCAGTTTCACCAAGAAATCTGGGCCTTGCAATCGACAAGACCATTGAGAGGCTTAAGCTTCACGCATAGTTTATCCGCGTTTATGGATCCGCTGTTGCTGGATGATGGGTGGTTTCAACCGGCATGATATGGTCTTGATAATACACATGACATATGCTTTGGTCAAGGACGTTTATGTAGAGCTTGATATAACAACTGGGATCATCATTCCAGGGTTGGTATGAAAGTTTACAATGTATTCGGAACTGCCTGCAACCAGTTTGAAATAAGATAAAATGGGATCGCCTGTAGCAGGTATGGTTTACTGACACAGTCGCTTGCGCAAAAGCAATGTAAAACCTAATAGGGGCATTGTTTCATGCAAGACTGCTTGGTTCCCAGCTCCCCTGCTGCAGGTTTCAACTTCCCGTGCTTACGTATCCATTCCCACTAGCCCCAAAAAGCAAAAATATCTCTGGGAATGGCTGGGAACCGCTATGAATCAGGCTGAAGTTGCAGCCTCGGGTCAACTAGACTACGGGAAATCACCATATTTTTGATGGCTACATCATCTATCAATGGCCCATTTTCAATAGCCATACTACTGTTAGTTCCTGGAGGGCATTCTTTACACAACTTTCTTACCAGGTCAGTAGTAAGATGATCAGGTGGCTCTTTTTACCTGGGAATCAACCCACCAAGGAATCAACCCGTGAAAGGCTGGGAAGGTGACGATTTTCTTGGGCTCTCGGTTCCCCGGGAATTTATGGGAAATATATACCCTCCGGTACTTCAACATGACGGTTGGGAATCTTCTATGAATGGCGGTTTCATAGGAACATTGGCTATAAATGGAGGATTTTCCATGGTTATGTTACTTTACCAAAGGATAGATTCCCTAATGTTGGGGCGCTCCAAGAAACCAGGTGGTACTTATTTTTGCAATCTCCCAACTTTGGAGGATCAGCCAGATCAGCCAGGCCAGTTAGGTCACATACGGGATATGCCCCAGTGTTTTTGTTGAGCTGTTCATCACTTTTGAGATATGCCCAAGTAGCTAGATCGGACATTTTTGTGCATGGTTATTTGTTAAACTAGAACAAACCAAAGCTATATCTATGTGGAGTCCCATGGTGTGTCGTCATGTTCCACATGGTTTGATGGCGATTTAGTATCCTTCCAGCGTGAGACAAACCAAACACGCAAAGTCTGGGCCCATGTTCAACCCCAAAGGTAGGATTTGCCCCTCCGGGAATCAAACGTGGCAATTGGAGATGCCCGAACTAAATGGCGGTTTTTAATGGGAAAATCGTCAAACCTAATGGATGATTTTCCATTGCCATGTTTGACTACGAGAGGTAAATCTATCTACAAAGATATGTCAGATGTTCCCAGTTCCATGGGTCCAGAAGTGGCATATCCAGTAGAGATGTCACATTGGGCGTGTTGACAAACCTACCCAAAGCCCATCGAAATCCCATGACCTGGTAGAGAACAAAAAGAAAACGATCTACGAAAAATCCACAGTTCTTGGAGGAAAATGATCTACGTGTTTTTTTCCCCTCTGGTAATTTAACATAGCTGCGGAAAATGGATTTACATACTAAGAATGGTGATTTTCCAATGTTATGTTGAATTACAGGGGAATATTCTGTCCATAGTCCATGTTAAATCACTTGGTAAATCCGGTCTTGCATGTAATCATCTTTGCGAAACCAGTTTCCCTGGTATGGTACAACCCAAACCATGATGTGAACCGTCCTCAACTGGAGACTGGAGCTTTAGTCAAACTTACTGCATTAGATACCCCCCATAAAACTAACATCGAACCCATGTTCCTTGCCATTTTCCAAAGGACAATTACCTTCCAAGCCCATTTTCTTGGGCTTCCATTTCAGTTTTGAAGAAGGTACATCCCACAAACTCCCATCAAACTACAAATAGACTCCAATAAAAACACTCACCATCAAAAGACCCTCGAACTCCAATGAACATACCCATCCAAATTCCTATCAAATCCTATTAGAATCCTTTTTGTATATAGACGGACGAATCCCACCAAACAAAACACATCAAATCATCATAAAACATCATGAAACCTGATTTTTGGCATTTTTTTTTTGCCCTCAGACCGGCTCACCGCCAGCCGCCGGGTCCTGGCGCGGCGCGAAAGGCGAACATCACTGGACTGCCTCGATTTTGTGGACGCCTTAGAGCAAGGGCCGGGTGAAGATCTAGTTGGTAACTGGAGTCAGCCACCTTGTAAGTTGTTTGTACTGTGTATATACTGTGTATCTACTGTGCATATACTCTGTATCTACTGTGTAGACATATAATGCATATATATATATACTATATAGATACAATATGTACATTGAAACTATTGTAGAAGAAACGACTGCATTATGAACTTCAGGGGCTGGATTGCTGGATTTACCCCTATCTACCGGCGAATGGAAATAAGAACCCTGGCCTTCAACGTTTCGGATGTATCTTATCTATTTTTAATTGGAACTGCAGCCCGAAGTGAAGATTAAGAACTCCTTAAGAACTTGAGGGTACCCTCGTTCCCATTTTCGCTATTCTTCCGCTTATGGGACTTAAGAACCCCAGGGTATGCTGGAAAATTCTTATTCGGTTCTTTTCTAACGGTTCCGCTGTATATACGTTCATTTCAGACTGCATATTACCAGTATACCCATTACATGTGGTACATTACGTTCTATATGGTAGATCCTAATAAAGAGGTACAACCTTTATCCACCAAAAAAAAAAATCACTGGGAATCATAGAAAACAAGCTGGTGTCATTTTAGTACCACTTCATTACTTTGGGGTGAAGCCACTATCCAGGCCCAGCTCACCTCAACCAGGACTGCCGAAAGGGGCATCCGACAAGGCTTGTGATATGTTGTGAAAATCCTCAATGATCTAAGCCCTAATAAACTTTGTTCATCAACAGGGGTGTCTTGCAGCCATTGCTCATATGTTTCATCGGGAGTCAACCAAAACAACCAGCTTGGTGATATGACTATGAACCAGACCCCCCAATATCAAAATGGTAGAAAGAACATACCCTCCAAATAGGGGTTGAAAGATGTCGGAAGATTAGTTTCCATGAAAAATTGGTTATTTTCAGGGTCTATGTTAACGTACCAAAGGGCCAGCTGGGATTTGTATGGAGGTTCATCCCTACAAAAATCTATATATGGAAATTATAGATTTGCATCCATAGCCACATGTCTGTACTGCACATAGCAGATAGTTGTATGTGCCATGGTCAAAAAGCGGTATAGGCAGTATGGTTATCCATCATACAATGGGAATCCTAAAATGGATATATATATATATACATAATATCATTTATATATATATATTATATATAATATTATAATATAATATATTTTAATACATTATCACGATTGTAAATCCATATGTAATGGATTGATGACCATCCCTCAATATGAGTACGTACACATCCAACTTTTGACCTTGACATATGGGGCATGGGAGCCTAACAGCCAGGATCGCCAGAAGCACCTACCAGGACTGAGGCAAAATAGCACACAGGCACATCCAGTCAAAATCTATCGATATCCATCATGGTCCATGTCTTGCCGTCTGGTAAACTCATATAGCTATGCACAAAATCACCAGTTTTAAGAGGGAAATCACCTTTACACTGACCGTTTTCCATAGCTTTGTTGGTTTACTGGAGGGGGCTTACATGTCATATCATGTCATATCTAAGTGTCTCATACTCCCCAAAATACTTTTGAATCCCATGCAACAGCTACACTGCTTGGTGGTCTAAATCCATCTCAAAGATATGCGAACCTCATCTCAACCAATCATCCCTTTTCATTTTCTATGGTTGAACAAGAATAAAACACAAATTCCAAACCCCCCAACTAGTAAGTCATAATATGATATTCCCATAATTGCCAAACCAAACCCAGCCAAACTATGGGGCACCCACGTTGTAATCTTGCATAGAAAACACAACGAATGCTTCAATCAAACATGTGTCGTTTGACTCGCCACCCACCACCTACACGGAAAAAAAAAAAAACATCCCAGTGGCTGCTACCAGACTCCTCATCGGACGTCACCTCGTCCTTTGCATACTTCGACTTTGGATCGGCCTTGGTATGTCTTGGTATGTGGCGCTTGAGCAATACCGCCAGCGATTTGGCCGGGTCTGGAGTCTGAAGATCTTGATAGTATTGGGCTTATGTATCATCTTCTACCCATAGTCATTGGAGGTTTCGCTCGCTTGGAACATCGTCGAATCGATCGCTCTCCAGCCATGGAGCTGCGGACGATTCAGCCTCCTATTTGGGGATCTTTGAGGTGGGCCCAAACCGATTTCCATGAAGACCCATAGCTGGATTGCTATCGCAGCAATCCAAGGCTGAGCCGTTCAATGTGGTAAGCCCCCCCCCAAAAAAAAAAACATCCCCAATTTTGCGAGAAATGGATAAGGCCAAGCCAACTTGGAGGTCTGTGGCATTCCACTACTGGTTGATAACCCCGTTCAGGTGTGTCAGACAGTGAGAATAAACCACTGTATTTCAGGCTATGTAACATCTTCAAACAAACCCATTTCCTACCCAGCGATCTACTACTAAATGCTTAAAACCCATTCCACCTAAGTTACTCACACACAAAGCTAGATATATCCTATATAATATGTAGTTTAATGTACAATAATATAATACTATACAATATAATATACAATATGTAATATAATATACATATTTACATATTGTAGATATCCCAATGTGTGCCATTATGTCCGCACTTTTGTCAATTTATATCTCATTTACTGATCAACTCCCTTTCTCTGTTGAAACGCCAAGCGACTTCCAGGTCCCTGGGCCCCGCAAAGAGCACTCGCACAGCTTCCTTCATCTTCCCCTCACGCGCCAGTGCATCGGCTGCATCCAGAGTGCTTCCGTTGTAGTAGGGGATGGCATAGAAGGTCCTGAGGTGAACGTTGTGAAGTCGTTGATTGGTTGTGAAACAGGGGATTTTACCACCCAATTATTCGACTTCAAAAAGAATATCTTGTGCTTACTAGATAACATACTATATAACTGCTGGTTACCCCATTCAATTGACATTTGTTTCTCGGATTTCGGGGGTCCCCCATTTAGGATCCCCACCCCGCCATGTCATGCCATGACATCATGACATGTGGGTAAAAAGTACCATTCAATGCGGGCAAACATACCATCCACATCCCGTTATGTCCCACCAAACATGTTGCTAAATCTCCCATATAACTAAACTGCTGGCTAAATCCATCATTTTCGGACACACCAACATTTCTGACTGAAGGATTAGCTAATTCACAAACCTGAGAGTAGCTGTTGTGTTAAGGCCATTTGGGGATGATTTCCCGAAGCAAAAAAACATTCCAGTGACGGAAAACGACGGAAGTTCGGTCAGATCAAAATCATCCAGGGACTTAGAATTGCCTATGGAACCCCAAACAGAATACACAAGATGTATTCCCTATAGTTTGTTTTTTCCCAAGTAGTGGAATTCCCATTTTCCAAAATCAAAACAATCTTCAACAAGCCGCAAATCATGGGGAAATTGGTGTATAACCCCAATAACTAGTTCATTATACTTCTATATACTTCTGATAAACCATAGCTAAACCTAGTGAATTGTTCATCCAGATATCGACGCCCCAAAACTCCCTCTGGCTGCACCAGCCCAGTGTCAGGAGGATGGCTAGAAAAGATGTGATGACGACGACCCAGAAAATGGTGGCAATCATACCTCGCGGAATCGCTCAGCAAAACGTACGCGATAGCCACGTTTTGAAAGGAAGAGTGAACTGGATCATGGATAATTATGGGATAATGGGACTTAGATATGATTGCCTTAATAAGTCCCGGGAATGGGGATACAGTGGGATAGCCAACCGTTTTTTGGATATGGACATGTTTACTGGATTACGAATGATGATGAGCTAAACGTGAGGAAATGTTCGATGCAACAACACCTCAGCGATTTGCTTGTTTGGTTTAAGCGGAAATCCACAGGAAACCATCATTTTGGCACCAGCTCTGCAGATTTCCCGCACCAATTCTGGAGCTCAGGGAATGATCCACACAATCTTGCCCCTTTTTCGAAAAAAATGGCAAAAAAATGGAGGGGCTGACTTTACTTCTTGGTTGTTGGATGGTAGATGACGCTTTTCCTTGGGCCATATCCATGTTCATCACGATTCACTGTATTCTTGGTATCCTCTCAAACAGCTCCCCGTTGATCTCGATGTAAGATCAATGGGGATTCTCATATTCCAACCAGGTCCAGAACAATGCAGTAAACCTAAGGGGAACATGTTGAACATGTGCGATCATTTTTGAAATCAAACAATATGATCCCGATTGCTCAATTTGCCAATAAACAAAAATAATGGACTTTAATGTACTATTTAAATTTGACATAACTGGCGCAAATCAATTTGCTTTAAATGATAAGTTGGCTACTGGGCAAGATATATCATAAACCTATTCATAATCTTGATCCCATGGTCCAGCTCACAGAATCTGCAGCCAGTCACCAGCTAGTTGACACCCTTTGTTGCTCTCTCATTTGATCGTGGCTTCCAGTTCACAAACTTTTGAATCATCCCTGGTCGTCGATGTTATTCCCCAATGAATGAATGTCGATGACTTTTTCTTATGTCAACAAGCCAATCTTTGGGTGATTTCCCAGCCCTGGAGCTGATGACCTGAGCAGCGTTTGGTTGAGAACGGGATTCCCCATTCCTTCATTGTATAAAAACCTCCAAAAACATCCGATGGTTAGTATAATCCCCAAAACAATCATCAACAGTGGAGTGCCCAAACACTGCTCAACTGTACCCAAACACCCAAGTTCTTATTCATCATAAGTATCATTATCATAAAGTACATTTATAATCTACTTTATTCATCATATCATATCTTCATCCAGACCTACCTAACAAATCCAGACCCAATCGTGTCTCTCACGGCTCAACTGTACCCAGACACCCAAGTTCTTCAGCTCCGAAAATGCGTATGATCCAATGGTCGCGCCCAGTTTGCCGAACGCCGCACTGATGCCGGCGCCAGTGCCTTGACAGCGGAGGCAATGGAAAGTCACCCACCAAGGTGGGCAAGTGGATTTCACAAACAATTGGTGGTTTTTCATGGTGAAAAAACCCATCAACTGGGTGATATAATGGTGGTATGAATGGAATATGAATGGATTTTTCTTAGAGTATTAATGGAATAGAATGGTGGAATCCCCTCAAAAATGGGAAATCACAGGAACCATGTGGGAAAATACCCGAACGAAATGGAGGTTCATAGCTGGGAAAATCAAGCGTAAATGATATAAAATGATATAAATGGTGGGTGTTCCATTCCCATGTTTGATTATGGGAGGGTAATGTCACCAGCTGTTTAGTTGAGTAGCAAATGATCACTGGAGGGAACCCCTCAACCATCAGAATCGTTTATAAATCAGCAGTTCACGATGCTTCACATTAGTTGATAAACGGTATAGTATGTATAGTTTATAATGCCATCCCCCTCAACTCTTGGGCCCTTGGGTAAGAAAGAGATTGAAATCAGGGATCATTGGGCATTGTCCCCTTAAAATCCTGGAACCAGGGGTTCCATGTAACAGTTTTCATGTTCTTTTCAGATTCATCCTGGTTTGGCGGATCTCCCCATGTCCATCAGTGTATGTCGTTTTAATCTCGTTTCCAATATCAAATACCCATCGAGATGGCCCCACAACAATTGAAATTGGGCCAGTTATACTAAACCATAGGTTTCTGACCGGTTTTCAGGGGATGGCTTTACAGTATCCCAATAACCCAAAATATAACCCATCAAATGGGTTTGTCTGAAAATAGTGTAGTCCAAAATTTCATGGTTTATCATTTATTAGATTACTTCAGTGTCCCTATTCAATTGCCATTTGGAGGATACATTTTCGGACACACCCAAATGACCCAACAATGGTTGTTGAATACACAATGTTCCTGGGAATCCCTATTATCACACAGTGTATTAATTGTCCCCACAAGGTGGTGTCGCAGTTTGTGAGCTAAATCGGTTAAATTCGGCGGGTTGATGGTGGTGACATAAGGTTGGACGGATTTCATACACCAACAAACATAGCTAGGAGTTTCATATTGATGATATTATATATCTCATTACATTAATTACCTGGATATGATATCCAATATCTTATCATTGGTTTACTGTTGCTTATTTTTGACATGTCTTATTCTATCCCTGTAGATATATTTATGATCCCCTATGATACCCATTACATCATCGTTGTTTGATGGTGATTCTTATGTTTTTGGGCCACCACAAATGCGGTCCGTTTTTGTTCGGTGCCTCGTACCATGCTGGGGAAGATCTCAGCGCTGATCGCCATGGTGGTGACACCTGAACGGACGAGACGAGTCATGGGGACGTTCCTGGTGAACTAACATAGCTATTGAAAATGGCCATAGAAATAGTGGATTTTCCCATAAAAAATGGTGATTTTCTATAGCTATGTTAGTTTACCAGAGGGTATTGCCTGGGAAATGTGTGGTTTTTGTCGCGTGGTTTTTAGCCAAGAATTCATGGGGATGTATACAAATTTCATGGGGATTGAACATGAAAGATTCCGCTGTTTTACTCCGACAGTCAAACATGAATGGCATTGAATTTGGATTACACTGGACCACACTGACGTACCTTGTGGCTTTGATGCAAGAGGTGTACACAAAGTTTGGTGGTGTTGGTTACATGTCTTTCTGCAAGCCCCTGTCCCTCCCAATCAAAGAGAGCCATTCTCTGTTGGGGATTTTTTGGATACTCAATTCTGGCCCGTAGCCCTTAGCCATATATTGTCAACGTGTGTTGATATCAACAGTGACAGTGACAACCACTTAAATCTCCATGAAGCGACAGAATCTCACTCAAATTGATAGGCGAACAAACCAAGAACATGTTGGGTTAACAGCTGTTCTTGGTTGGCAAATCTAGTCGTTTGCTGATTCTCACCTTCATTTTTACAACATGCTGACCCCAGAAATGTTGTTGGCTCAGTGTCAGTTCCTCAGGGTAAATTCTCTTGTGATTGATGCTCCAGTTGTACCGATAAAAATGGGTAAAACATGGGTAAAACATGGGTAAAACCACCAAAATCATGGGGAAAAATTGATGTATATAATTTACCCATGACACACAACTGGATGGTCTAGGTACCCTCTGGTTATTTAACATAGCTATGGACAATGGTCCATTTTTTGATGATTTCTGATGATCTACCAATCAAAAATGATGATTCCCCAGTTCGCTACGTTAATTTTCTCCCAAGGGTAAACTAAACTTAATTTTTGGAGGTTTCCATAAATGGGGATACCCCTAAATCATCCACTTTCAATCCGGATGTTCCAATATAAACCATCTGTTTTGGGGTACCCTCTGGTAATTTGTTACATAGCGATTGAACATGGCCATTGAAATAGTTGATTTTCCCCTAGAAAATGGTGATTTTCCATAGCTTTTCGTATGTTTACCAGAGGGTATAAAACATCTATGGAAACCCCCATACATTCGCCAAACTCTTGGGAAGATCCCTTGGCCTGGCAAGCTCTGGAATGACCTGAGAGGGAAGCCAGTCGACAAGCAAAGATACCTATTATAGCCGTAATGAAAATGGGGATGTTCCATAGCAAACTGTCACAACTTACCGGACAGCAATCCGCAAATTGATTTCTCTGATTCAAGATTTTAGTGAATTCAAGTGTGTCCAAAAACATCAACAAATGTGATTTCCCCTGGAACAAAGCATGCAGTACAGGATGCAGTCCAAACACTTCTGCAAACCAAAATGGCCTCTGAGACCATCGCCCCGTTGCTGCGGAGCGAAATCCGCCAATTGGTTGCGCGCCCGAATTCTACCCAATGCTGACACATGCCTATTGGATTGGATATGGGATGATATGGGTCACCCAAATCAGAGACCTGTCTGGACCCAGAAATTATTGTTATATCAAACATTAGAAGTTCGTACACTATTCAACAAAAAACATACCCTCTGGTTATTTCACATAGCCATAAATCCCCTATAAATGGAGGTTTTAATGGGAAAATCATCCGAGGTAAAAACATTAAAGAACAATTCTTTTGATGCATCCCCTTATACTTAGGTAACAGACTACAGTGAAGCGCTGCGTCTCGTGAAAAGCGGCAGCTGCACAATGTAGAGCCCAATGAACAAGATGGAAATCTCCTGGCAGTCCCCCCGTGGCAAGAGCACGCAAGAGCTACCTTGTCGTAAACCCAATGAACCATCCTCAATTCTACCAGAAATGAGTGGGTATCAAGCATTAAAAGAATTGGGTGTTTATTGTGATGTTTCCCACCTGATTGAAGATATTGAAGAACCAAATGTTATCTTTTTGAGATTTGTCGAAATATTTCTGTCAGCGGTTGGTAAATGCTTCATGTGTTTGATTTCGATTGGACATGTTTCGCACTCTGGTGGGGTGATTTTTAAACAGAACATTTCACTACACCTGAGGCGAAAAATCAACGCATGGCCGGTTTCTGATGTGGCAAACCGTCCTGCTGCCCTATTCGCCAGGAATGGGAGAACTATCATCACCTAAAACACAAATTAGAGGAACATGCGTCCATAAGTGATAAAATATATCAACATATCATAAAATATTATAAAAAATCAATCTATACAGACGCTGTCCGAAAAAAATATTCATATGGAGGGATTTTTCATATGACTACAGTTGATTAGAGGTTCTCCATCCATGTGATCTTTCCGGCACTACCACCTCAAAGGACCCTCCCAACTCCTCCGAGTCCTACTAGATGGTGTTTTTCCAGTGGGAAAGTGGTGGATCTATCTAGCTACAATGAACTTGTGTTTCTTGAATCACCTATAAATCCGTAGAATTTCTTATTATTTTTGTCTCCTGAAGTGTACCTAAACCAACTTAGCTCCAATGCACTGGGGCTCACCACCACCTTCCCTTGTAGGGGATCTCCCTGCCCCGCCTTCAGGGGTCCATAGCCCAGTGCCAAGCCGAGGTTGCACAAGGCACACCCGAGAAAGCCCACGACCTGCACTTTCCGGCTGGACATCTTCGTCAGCAGCCAGGGCGCCACGATCAACGAGGGAATCACCAACATCCGAGTGCCTGAAAGGGAAACACCGTGAAACAAAACCGTTGAACTCAAACATGCAAACAAGGTGGGGGGCCAAAGTCAAAGGCTTTCCATTGGTTAAATGGGGATCATGGAAAAGGTACCAAATCATTTCCAGCACATAGATCTGGATGAATGATAATCATTCATCAACCCTGAGATGCAGTCATTTTGGGAATACCAACCACCATTCCAATCATTCCAGTGACATCGGAGTGATGTCTTTCTAATTTATCCAGATGTATCCCCATTACATCCCCATGATATTGACATGATGCCAGCATTTTTCTTGGTCAAAACCCCCATGTGTGTTGCTTAAATCCACCATGTTTTTTCCAGATGTACCGTCAAGGGCAATGAGATCATCCTTCAAGGTCTCAGACCTCTGGTCTTGGTGAGTCAAAATCAGTCGAAAAAGATCGAATAACTGAGATTTGGCCAGCAAAAGTGATCATCAACAAATGGGATTCGATGGTGATTTAACAACCATTGGTCATTTCATGGGAGTCTGCCAAAGATGTGGATTTCATGTAGCGAAGCCATGGCCTATTTGCTTCGATGATTTACCGTTTGAAGATGATGGTTTTTCCCCAGAGCTATGTAGGTCGACTCTGGGGGTCATGGTGATTGTAACTTTCATCTCTGTGGGGCCACCATCTTGTACCATCAGATCTTGTCAGCTTCAAGTGAAAGCTATCAAAGCATACGGGTGTGTAAGCAAATTTGCGGAATTTTACCCATCAAATTGCCATTTCAGGGGGAAACAAATCTAGGTCTTCATGGGAACTAGTCTTGGATTTGCTTCAGGAACCCCCCCAACAAAACTAATCATGGAGATTCTCCAGTCGCAGTGGATTTTCCAGTGGGAAAACACCTTCAAAATCATCAAACAAACCGCCAATCAAGCGTTCTATTAAACGCATTAATAGCTTTAATATGCTTCAATAGTTGATTTTCTCAATCTAATTTCCATTTTTATAGTGGATTTCCCCATGAAAACCCCAATAAAATCGCCATTGTTCCATGGTTTCCACCCTCCAATGGCTCCCTGCTCAACCAAGCGGCAGAAAACCGCCAAAACGCTCTGGCTATAGTCCCCGTCATGATCTCAGCACGGGAGGATAACTGGGCATGCTGGGATGATGGGGATACGGGGAAAACATTCTAGCAAAATAGATTGGTAAATATATGGTGGTTTCCTAAAATGGGGGTACCCAAAAATGGATGGTTTATGATGGAAAATCCTATTAAAATTGATGATTTGGGGGTACCCCTATTTTAGGAAACCTCCATATACCATCTGGTAAATTAACATAGACCCTGGCATTAATCGGGATTGGAAGATTGGTTTCCTCCCAAAATTAAGCTATTCTCAGGGTCGAACTGTTAATATACCAGAGGGTATATATTGTGGGTCATGAAGGGTATCATTGTGATATATTGGGTTGTTTTAAGATTGTTGTGATGTATTGGGAAACAATGGGATATCGTGGGATATCTATATCAGTTGACACCAATCAACCTTTTAAAGAGAAACGGACCGAAAACCATGTCTTACCCTGCAACTATCACGGGTCTCGTAAATTCTCCCTTCAACTCTGGGAATAAACGATGATATTACCATCAAAAAACAAAGATCGTTAGCAAAATATGATCTGATCGATCTATCATCACCACATATGGATTTACGTGGTGATACCCCTGGTAATCCAACGTGCAGGCTGCAAATTCCCAACCTTTGTATCTTTTTATGGAAAAATATGATAAACATATGATAAAATGGGTATGCATCCTACATTGTTTTGCCGTGTTTTGTGTAGCTGGGTGGGTAGACCAACCCATCCATGGACATGAACCCAATTGGATCCAAGAGAAGATGGACAGTTTCCATCTTGTATTGTAAGTAGAGCTACCAGTCAAATTACT
Organism: Symbiodinium sp. clade C Y103; assembly: GCA_003297045.1. Classification (NCBI taxonomy): domain Eukaryota; class Dinophyceae; order Suessiales; family Symbiodiniaceae; genus Cladocopium; species Cladocopium sp. clade C. Next base: position 251,137 of record BGPT01000635.1, on the reverse strand, counting down.
ATATTCACATACTCCAACTCACACCATGATTCTTGGTTCTCGGATGTTCTGACCCTACGGGGTTGTCTCAAAATTTGACACCCCAAAGCTCCAAAATCAATGCTTTGAGCATTCAACAAAAAAACTGAAATGCTTTGGCAATCCCATACTGTAGACACCCATATCGGTCATATCAGCCAACTACGTTAATGACCGCTCATGTTTCACATGCAAATACATACAAACACACATCTATAATCATCTACCCTCTGGTTATTTAACAGTTCGCCATGGAAAACCACCATGTTTCATAGCTAAATCACCATGTGTATCATCTATTTCTATGGGCCATGGCTTGGCTATGTTAACCACAGGGTCCCATGGTTCTTCTGATCCCATGGCGATGCTATTGAAAATGGCCATAGAAATAGTGGATTTTCCCATGAAAAATGGTGATCTTCCATAGCTTTTTCTATGTTTACCAGAGGGTAACTCTGCCAAGTTCGCCAAGTTTCTGGCATCGAAAATGGCTGCATCGTTTTGCTTGAGGCCGTACTCCACCACGTCGTAGAGGAACCAGGCCCCAGCAGTACCCAACAAAGGCCTAAACGGCGAGGCCACCATTGAAGCAACAAAAATGATGGTTATCATGGGATATTGTGGGGGATATCATTGATGGAAAATCCCAGTGAACGTTTGCGTAATTGAATTGTATCTATCTAGATAGAGATATGTATATATATATATATAGATTGCAGGCGTCATTATTTTTTTCGAGGTGGTTGCAAATAAATACCGTAAAAGGTTCTGGTATCCATGTCAAAACACACGTGCAACAAGCCGGCCTGGTCACAACAGGACACCTTATGTGCTGATTCATGTTCCTTGTCCATGCTTCGTGTGGCTGCCTTGGTCACTGGCATGTTGTGGTACCACCTTGCAATCTCAGTTGATCATGGTAAAATCCCGTTTTTTTTCGGTCCTCTTTCATGGACTTGTCTGATCTTTTCTGTGGACTTTCATGTCAACCCTGGACATTCAGAAACCCTACTAATGTATAATGGGGGAAAACGGGATAACCCCGAAACTAGCGATAAAATAACTATTCAGATTGGTACTGCACCCTTAAGATTACTATTGACAAATATCACAATTAGCATTAAGCACTATGAAGATTGGCGATTATTAATTGACTATCAAGATGTCTATTAAAAGATTCATCAACTTTTCGGCGTTCCATTCTCTCCAGCCTCCAGTAGGGTCGCAGCAAGCTCCGGGTGGACTCCTTGCTCGCCTTGCAATCTTCTCGACTCGCCTTAAACCTTGCGCTTTGGTGAGACCGAGGCCTGGGGTGGAATGACACCTGGTTTCCCTCTCCGTGTTCGCTATACTGTGTGCAGATCATATACAATGTGGGGCCTCCAGCAGATAGCTAAGTTGTTTTATAATTCCAATAACTAGGGTTTATGGTAGTTATATCTTATAACATCTTATAGCTATACAACTAGGGGTTATAACTACCATAAATGTTGGGGTTATAATTGGGTTATAACTTATAACTATACTATTATACTATTATAACTATTATACTATTGTTATACTATTGTTATACTATTGTTATACTATTGTTATACTATTGTTATACTATTGTTATACTATTGTTATACTATTGTGATACTATTGTTATACTATTGTGATACTATTGTTAAACTATTATAACTATTATAACTATACTATTATACTTAGATGGGGTTATAAACCAACTTACAACTAGGGGACCTCACATTATTCCCAGGTCAAGGTGCCCCAGTGGCTGTGGCCGTTTGTATGGCTAGCCCCTCCTAGAAACAGAGATAGCTACTACGATAACTATAATCTGAATATGTAGATATATCACTATAGTTCTAACTCTTGGATGAAACTAGTTCGAAAACTATAGATGTATCTGTATCTACCATAAACCCAACAGATTAAGCTAGTGATCTACCAGAAACTGTTTACCAACTGAACTATTTGAACTTTGTAAATTGTGTACCAGCTTAGCCAAGTATGGGCCATCACCTTGAATCGAGAACTTGTTTCTTGGACATGCTTGGACTGTCAAGTCACAAGAAACCACGGTTCGCAGATGGGGTTCTGACTTGCTCATGTGCAGAGGGGCACACTTAATATAATATATTCACTTACAAATGCACAAATAAGCAAACATTTGCGAAACTGCTTTGGTGAACAACATTGGTGTAGAATCTCCCAGAAAATATCCCCCTACATAATATGAGTATCATCTGCATCCCAGAAGACCAGGATTGCTCCCAACACCCGGATACAAGGTGGTAAAATTGGTTGATTTTCAAGAACCAACTCAAATCACCAATGTTTCTAACCATTCTAATCCTTGGGGGGAATCATTTGCAAAAATCATAGGTTGGAGCAATCTTGAAAACCTATAACACCCAAAAAGATGCCGAAAAGTGTTTCCAGGATGTTAGTTTGATGGTATTTTCCCGATGTTTTCCAAGTGTCGAACTTTTCGGCATCCAAATTTTCCCCATATTCTGACCATAGTTTCCAGGATTCCCCAGATCTTCTCCAGATTTGCCCATGTTTTCCAGGTTTTAGCCAGGGCCTTGCCTCGCACTATCCTCGGTCGCCACAATGCGAAGCCCCAAACCCAGCAGTGACAGCACGGAGCCTGACATGGCGCCCTGAGAAATTGATTTCATTGGCAAATTGGGGTATAAATGATAAGCATTAAACATGAGGATGGGATATGTACATAAATATTTATATATAATGTATATATATATAATACATATATTATTATACATATTATTATTATTACTATTATTATTATTATCATTATTATTATTATTATTATTATCACTATCATTATTATTATGATTGTCATCATTATTATTATATATATATATATACATTGTTTTGATTGGTTCCTGATGGTTAGTAAACCAACCTGGCAAAAACAAAGAGCTTCTCAGCAACCTCATTTGAGGCCAGCCACTTTGGGAAGATTCCCATCGAATCCAATGTCCATCATCCCAGTGTTGTCACCACGGGGTCATGATTAAGTTCATCCCGATTCATATCCTATCAACATCCCCTCAATACATGCCATTAATAATAAACACAGACAACAATATATGCCATTAATATGCCATTGATCACATAATCAAGGAAAACATCAAACCTATTCACATCTCAATAATATGCCGTTCATAGGGTATTAACCATAAACACAGACGCGTCGAGATTTTCTCAATGCACCGCGCCTACTGCAAAGATTCCACGCCAGAGCAGCTCATCCGGCACACCAGCGACGTCCATGATGAAGGTCACCAAGGGGCATAAGGCCTGGTTGAGCATGCCATCCCTACAAAAATCTGATGTAACCCCCCTTGATGTCATCAAACATGGCTGGAAAATCACGCTATCAATAGGTCTTCTTTATGGTGAGATTGAGCAGAATCTTAGGAAATCTCGTCCGGTACTTCAAGAGTTTTGGCATGGAACATGACCTATTTTGTTCGATGATTTACCCTATAACCATAGAGAAACATTGTGATTTTCGACAGCAAAACAGCAAACTGTTACTGTAGTTTGCCAATTGGTAGTCCGATATGTTGTTGGCAAAGCACGTAAACCACTTGGGTAGTGTTTGTGAGGTAGTTCACCCTGGGGACTTACGACCACCAGGATTGACTAATCAGTTGCAAAAAAAGGTGGTGCCCCACAGTTATGTGGGTTTATCAAGACCCATGAACTAGTTCGATATATCAACTCCCAAACCTACAGTGTTACTAAAAAAAGCAACACTTAGCTAAGTAGACGGCAATCAGGCTATCAGGCCCTATTCAAAAAGTCCCCGAAGTGTGGGGCTTATCCCATCAAAACCAGGTTGTATATGTATGATTGTTTGTACATATGATTATTAAACCAGTTATTAACCCAGTTGCTAAGTGGAGTGATCCTCCAACCAGTTTGTTAAGCTAGTAAAGAACTAGGTGAATTGTGGTTGTAAATTAATATAGTTGTTAATCAGTTATCTGGGTAAAACATAATATTTCACTAACCCTGAAAGAAGGCTAATATTGAGATGAATCCCGGTACCAATCATTATTCCAGTGAGGTCGCAGTGAGGTTGTTATAGTTTATCTAGATAAATGTCTATAATCTATATTGATTGAAGGGACAATCTGGAAAATCTACAGGAAAATATTGGTTAAGCTAATTCATTCCAATATGGTCATGGTTCTTAAACTGAGTTCTTAACCACTTATTGACTGGTAAACTAACATACTAAATCACCATTTTTTATGGGGAAAACCACTATTTCAATAGCCATGTTCAATAGCACACTGTTAGTTTACCAGAAGGTTATGTTCTTTTTAAATGATTCGAACCAACAAAAACTAGGGATTTGACCAACAAGATGGTTCTTAAACTGTGATTAAACTGCTGTTCACTGGGCCTTTCTCCTCCCAGAATCCCAGTCCCTCGGCACCTGCCCACCGCCGGAGCCAAAGAGGTACAGCAGCGCCACGTTTTTGGCGCCATCGTTGGCGCTGGCGGAACTTTCGGCGCTGTGAGAGGAGGCCAAAGGGTACCTTGGAGGATCGGATGCTGGTGATAGCCATCTTTTAATGGGGTTTAAGAACCAAACATGGTGATTGGATTGGTCTAAGGGAAAATTTACAGGAAACCATGGTTTTTACCATCAAATTATGGGGGGGGGGGTCCTGTAAATTTTCCCTGAAACCAATCCAATGAAACATGGTGATTTCATGAGATTTACCCATTATAAATGGTGATTCAATGAGGCTTTACCCACAATAATGAGGAATAGCCTCTGCCTCTGGTGATCAAAGATAGCTACGGCATCTATGGAAACCGACAATTTACCTATTAATAGTTGTGATTTTCCACACGTTAAATTCCACCGAGCCTATGATTTTTAGGCATCATTTGGCATCCTATCACCCCCCTTTCGCATGGTATTTTATGTACGGCCAAATAGCAATGGTCAGAATGTGATTGGAAGCTCCAATCAGATTGGAATTTTGATCCCTAGGGATGACTCACTTATCAACCCAGTTTTGCCAGTGGCATCGGTGATGCTTTACGTAGTCCCAGACCCAGAGATCGAAACCCAGACCCAGCACTCTTGTTGGGAATAAACCCATGGAATATGGGGTATGACGGGGTATGACCCTATTTTTTCTACAAATTCATGGACTCATTGGCGCCCCAGTCATTGATAGGTCTGCCCCGGTGTTTGATCAAAATACCGAAACTATGAACGTCCGTCACCATTGTTTACCAATTACGCATCTCAGGAACAGTCGGAATAATTAGATATAATATGATATAATAAGTATAGATAGTAGGACTTAAAATAAGATATCCTTGATATCCAAAACTTGTAGCTAATGTAAACCTAGTACGATCCGCGATATGAAGGAATTCCCTGGATGCCCCCGATTCGAAATCCCATTGGATATCAGCTCAAGGTTCTCACCGCCCATGCCGATACCAGTGATGATGCGGGCAACGATCAAGGCATTCTCGCACCACGCAAACATACCTGGGTCTGAGCAACTTGGTACCAAACAAATGATTCCGCCATCTTCCATCTCAATTCCCACAATAATTGTCCATTTCAGTAGCAAGTTTGGAGTAAACCACCCCCGCATTTTTTCAGGCAAACATATGTGGTACAATGGAAACCACCCTACAAGGCAGGGACCACCCCTGTTCATCTGGTGGTTTGGATGTGGCCGCAGTTGGGTGCATACACTGTAAAGTTTCCAGGGACGGGCCACCGTGGTGGGCAGCAGACAATTGAGGTCGATGGCATGGCATGTTGTGCAAGTCCCAAATGATGGTGATCCAGGTTACATCAAAATCCATCAAAAGCTTGAAATTCATCGCTCACAAAAGTCCGTTCGGAAAGACTATACGGTCGTATATGTGATGTAGATATATGTAGATTACAAAACCTAGCTGACTTGTAATCATTCAACAACCTCAAGCAAGGTCATCGGAATTAATTCCCCTGACTGATCCTGGTTGCATTGCATCGTTTACTTTTGTATGTAAGGTAAGGCAATACAATGCAATGCACGTATGTATGCATGTATGGATGTGTGGGTATGTGTGTATGTATTGCTACATGTGTTATATGTGTGCGCGTGTAATATGTTTATTATCATGCGATATTATATATGCATATATATGCGTATCTGCATCAGTAGGTGTATGTGTCTGTATGCATGCGTGCATGTGTGCACGCATATATGTACGTACGTGGTGTATGATCTGCAGTCAAAACACTCAGAAGAGCACCGCAGAGCGTGATGATGGAACACAGAATCAATCCAGCACGTCTTCCGATGATGTCAGACAAAGGGCCTCATGCAGGTTTGACTCAGACCCAAATAAGGCAAATAAACAATCTATTCCTAGATTCCAGCAGCTGCTTTTAAGATTATTTCAATAGTTTCTCCATGTTTCTCCATGGTTTCTCCAGTACTTCTTCATCATTCCTGGTGAGGTTGTTTGAAGTCCCAAAAATTATCCGGTCATAATTTCTCCATCCCAACTGGATGTGTTGGTGAACTTGGCTATAAAGCCCATGACCCAAAACTACTATAATTCGAAAATCGAACGAAACAGAAAGGTTCGTTCTATATATTGTAACAGATTGACAGATTGTAACATAATGTCTAACTTTGTAGAATTAGGGTCAATAAGTTCTAAATCCGGGTCCAGCAATGCGTACAACGCCCGCTTTCCAATTTTATGCTCACAACAGTAGGATGTGTGAATTGCCAAAAGTAGAAGATGCAAAACACAAAATGGTATCTCTAGATATGTACAAAAGTAGGATACTTGTTGTGGATAGCTGGGAGTGATAGCAATTGGTTACCATCCACCCAATTAAGACCTGCCACGAGTTTCGGGTTGGAAGACTACCTTCCAACCTGCAAAAAGCAATATCAAGGTAGTTCCGCCACTTCAAAGTGGATACATAAACATATTGTAACTATAACAAGATAGTAGGGGGCCCCATATCCCAACAACTACTCATGCCCCTTTTCATCCCGTTTTTTCTTAGCCGTGGTGATAAATCTCAGCCCTGACCACCACCCTTTCAACAGCCAAAGAACCCATGACGATCATACCCAAGATTGCTCCGCCATACATGGCCGCTTTCACGAAATCCTTCTGCGCGTCTGTGGCGTGGAAGTCATGGGCATAGTGTTCCACAAAGTTGGTCGCGCCCAACATGTACTTGTCCTGACACCAGGGGCCCCGTGCAACATACGCGTTACGGGGTCCCTTTGTTTATGATTGCCAAGTTGGTGGACAGAGAAAACTGTCAAATTTCACCAGGGTGGTAAATGGTAGAGAATTCAACTTAGTAGAGGGGCAAGCTGAGTTGATTTAGAAGCCTCTCCAATTACCACTATTTCATCATCATAAACAATAGTTTATTATGTAGTGCACTAAACAAACTTAGCCAACCTATCACCCCTCGGCAATCAGTTGGTTTCCCAAGATTTCTTGGCAGTCCGCTTGATATCTCCCTTAGATCCTCCCAACTTCTATGCCCCAGCTAGGTATCCCTGGTACCACGGCACCGTCAGCAGACCAATTCCCGTGGCGATGGCGACGACCACATGATGCACCATGGCGGGCGAGAGGCGAGACGCTGTTTACGTCACGTGGGTGTCGACGGTGAAAAACAGAGAGTGACGGTGATGAAGGTCAAAGTTGGTGGCAACATTTGGTTCTACATCTTGAAATATTGGAAATATTGGATGATATTGGATGATATTGGATGATATTGGATGCAGTTCATCTGGGTTTCAGGTTTTCAAGTTCCGGAAAAAGCAATCCAGAAATGCAAGGCACTTGGTCCTGCTTTGGCTGTTTTCCTGATAACTTGATGGCAGCATCACAGCAAGTCCTTTGGAAGCTGTGCCATGGTCAACGCATGATCTACAGTATGTGCTATTGGCATCCTTGACATTAGGGAATCCTTGCCTTTTTGCGGATACACATCTCTATGAATGGGGCTATAACCATGCCGCAATTCACGAACATCTCATCCAACTGGTCTCAACCACTGAAGAAATAGGGGGACGAAGTTGTCAGTTGCCATTTTGAATTGGGAAACTTATCCTCAACCACTTACACTCCGGATCTTTAACTAGATGAGAATTCCCAATTTTTTAGATTATTTTCCAATTAAAACCTCCATTTTTCTTGGAGATCTTCCAGCCATGTCTGATGACACCGGAGGGTATGTTGGACCAGTCCAGGTTGGCAGGCTCTGGAGAGGTGTATAGAATCCACTGCGATTCAATCATTGGAATATAGATTTGATGGGGATTTACAGGGATTTCGTGGGATTATACTCCACTTTCTGGGATATACCCTTTGAATATTGAAGATAGCTATGGAAAATAACCCATGTGTATATAGATTATCGAATGATTAGATGATTTCCGTGATGTTCCATAGCAATTTCAAATTACCGGAGGGCATATTTACTAAGCATCCTTCATTTCGGTGCCGTGACTGCCCATAGAATCATGAGATATTAGGATTCAACAAGCGGCTTCAAAAGATGTCGAATGTCGTATTTAAATCACCAAGAAATCGCTAGATTCCTGCTGTCACGGAAACAGCAGTGCCACCTTCTCGCCAATGGGGAACGGCGGCAAGCTGGCACCTAGCAGTGGTGCACTTTCGTCAGCTACCACGAATCGGGGAACGATTGGTAAAAACCATGGATCTTGGAGCAACAAACTTGAAAATCTTGTCCAGAAGATTTCACAAGTATATCCCACTGATGCGCATCAGCCCAGGATTTTGCACGGCAAGTGGACAAGTCCAAGTGACAATGGTGATGATCTTCATGATTTGGACTTGGGTTATAACTCTTCCGAACCAGTTGACTGCCTCCAAAAAACTTCGACCGTGATCACATCCATTGACGTTCTACAACCACAATGTGGTTCACCGTTTAACGCAGAGTTGCACATATTCCACACACCCAATGACTTACAAGAAAGGGTATCATTTTTGTGGTATTCAAACACATTAAAGCCATACCCAAATATGGCATTTATGGCATTGAGTTTACCATGCTTCATCACAATTACCATATTTGCCTACATTCACCACCATTAACATCATCTATAAGATCATCATATAGTGAAGATTAGCATTACCATTTTCTAGTGTGACACCCTTACACATCCCTAACACACACACACACACACACCATCATTTATAGTTGGCATACTAGTACTCTATAGTTACCCCTACATTCACACTATCATTTTCATAGAGATATGGGGATGGGTCAAAACCTATTAGTAGCTATTTTAATGGGATGAACACCCATTTACAAGCTATTTTGATGTTCACTACCAGGGTTTTGACTCATAGCTCTGGCCCAAGACTTACCAGGTCATAGTGGAGCTGTTCCTACCAACCCTTGGGAGTTTGCTGCGCAATGGGAGATCTGAAGTTGGAAGAACCACCAGCAAATGGTGGCATTTGGACCGGACTTGTTGAAGTCACCATGTATGATAATCAGCAACAATGTCATGGCATCAAATCTGCATTGAGGGGCATTCCAATGACTTTCCGAGGTCAATTGCCACCAGGGCAAACGGTGCTATTGGTTGTCAAGGCTATTACCCAGCATGAAGATGATCAATGGGTTTTGATTCCAGGCCCTCACTCACATGTGATTCCCCGGCCAACCATGAACGTAGCAGGTCTGTCCCAGGTGGTGGAACTCTGTTCAGGGATGGGATGTTTGGGAGTCGGTCTTTCCAGTGCTGGGTTTGACATCAAGTTGCGTAGCGATTGCAATCCAAACATGTTGAAGCTTGCCAAGGTGATAGGAAATGAACCAACCTTGTTAGGTAACCTGCACGATGATGAGGTACTAGCACAGGTATGTCTCCAAGCACCTGAAGCTGGTTTGTTGACGTCAGGCATTGCATGTCAACCGTACTCTAGGCTAGGAGATGAGAAGTGCGAAGCTGACCAGAGAGCAGCCACTCTGCCAGGAACACTGCGCATAGGCTTTTTGGGAAGATTTGCAATCATAGTACTAGAGTGCGTGGAAAAAGCAAAGGACTGCACTTGGCTTCAGACCACTCTTAGGCGTTTTGCAGAAATCACCGGGTATCACATCTCACAGGGAGAGCTCAAGCTCCAAGACGTGTGGCCATCGAGAAGGCATCGTTGGTGGGCCGTGCTCACCCACCAAAGTGTGGGATTCATCCACTGGCATCCGTTCCCTAGGATTCAGCCCAAGCCATTGGTCGCTCATGTTTTGGATTGTTTCAAAACTTGCAATGACTTTGAACTCAAGAATCTCATGCTAGACCTGTATGAGCTAGGACGATTTGGGGCGGTAGGCTTTGACACCAATGAAATTCCATGGAATGGCCAGATGGCAACAGCATTGCATAGCTGCGGTAATCAACTCAGCAGCTGCCCATGCGGATGCAGGAAATTTCCTTTCACAGATGAAAGACTTGCCAAAGGCGGTCTTCATGGTCTTCTTGTCCGATTGGCAGGCCACGCCAAGTGTGGGACCACATTGTATCCCAGCTACCGCCATGTGCACCCAGATGAACTCGCCCTCCTCTGTGGCATGTTTCCGGGGTTCCAATGGGATGACCCCAAAATGGCTCTGTGTGCTTTGGGTCAATTGGCATCACCAATGCAATCCATTTGGATAGGGGCATTCATCAAACAACATGTTCACAAGAAGTTCAATTTGCCTCAGGCTGAAGCTCCTACTTTGGTTTTGCTTCGTTTCATGGAACAACTGCTTCAAGCTCGTGATCAAGTTTTTGGGTTGCCATCCAAACACAGCACCAAAGCTTTCCAAACCATGATTGAACAACGCACTTTTGTCATGCCAGCTACTATCAATGTCACCAATCGAGAAGATGGGACCCCAGCACATGATGGACATATGCCATTGCCAGCTCCGGCCCGTGCTCCTGAGGTCACAGAAACCACCGAGGCGAATGACGACCAAGCAACCGTCAGGACACATGCATCCGTGCCAGGACCTTTGCCAGGTAGTTTGCAAGTTGCATCCGAGCATCCGGTAGGCCAAATTCCAGCCTTAGACAACCTGCATCCGACCAAAACCGAAATGACTTTGTGCAACCAGTCTACAGTCCTGTCTAGGTCCCAGTCGGTGTCTCATGCAAATCCAGACATGCCACAGAGTGCCACAACAGGAGGCACAATGCCTGCCGACCATGCTGGCCCTGATGCAGGATTTTACATCCTGCGGGCTCCCGGAATTCCGGCCACTCCGGGTGAACATAATGCCGAGGGAACTGACAAGAACAGCAGGGAGATCAAGCAAGGGAACAGTTGGTATCCTCTACCATGCAGTGTAGGCGGAAAGGATTCTGCTGTTTCCCACACCAGTCGTACTGACCATGCAAGTGTTCATGTAGGACCAGTGCTCATCACTGATGCTTCCAGAAAATCCACAGTGACAGATGGTCAGCTTCACAAGGGCATATCCCATGACATCCAGTCCAATTCAGCCCACCAGATCCTACACTATCCACTGAATGGTCCTGAAGCCAGCCCTGCACAGATCGAGAACTGTCTACAAGCTGGTCCACAAGCAGTGCGCCTTGCACTGCGGACCCCCGGAATTACGGCTACTCCGGGTGACAAGAATGCCGGTACAAGGACTGAACGAGACACAGATCACTTCCAAAAAGATCATCTTGGGCAAGCTGCACCAAAGGAAAAGCCATTTCCCGGCCAAAACACCGTTGAGTCGTTTGCCACGCATGTTGATGTGCAAGCGGGACATGGAGAGCTCCATCCAAAGGAGACCAACAATGGGCCAGTGCAGTTTGGTGAAGCAACGTTTGCTGTAGCCACACCATTTGCTCCTTCGAAATCAGAAGTCAAACACTGGCCCGATAACAAGCAATCAGACAGCCACAAAAATGCATCCGTGCTGACCAATTGCCCTGATGGTGTGTTTGCTGCAGGTGCCATTGCCACTGAAAGTTGTCATTTCCTGTCAGGTCCAAGCACTTGGAACCAAAAAGCACCCCACCCCTACCCCCATGCTGGTCCTGAGACGGAGCATTTTGCCCTGAGGACTCCCGGAATTACGGCCACTCCGGGTGACCAGAATGCCGGTATGATGACAACTGATCAAAAGCCACTTGTGCATCACGTCCATGGCGACAGCTACGACCAGAAGCCCATCAATGAGAAAGACCCTCCACAACATGCCTTTCTGATGACGGAGGAATCGATGACCATCCATGAAGATCGAAAACGCAAAATCAGCCCAGAGCTCGATGATACAGGCGGTGTTTGGGGTTTTGAAGCCAACACTAGATCGAAAAAGCCAAGATCGGAACAATTCCAAGCAGCCGTACAGAAGCTTCCCCATCCACCTACTTTCACAGCCGGTGCGAAGTTTGTACAGAGGCATGAACATCAACAGCCAGGCCTTCCTTCTTCATTGCCACACGCACCAGTAGGACATGATCTGTTAGGAAGCCTCGAGAGTACAAGCCTGATCTTCAAGCACGACCCAACAGCAGAGCCCAACAGCCCTGTAGCATCAGCACAGAGTTTTGCCGCATCATTCTTGGATCATTCAAGTGAAGACCAGAAACACATTGAACGAGTCAATAGCCTGACGACTCATCCGAGCAAGATGACAGGAGAGCATGATGTTTCCCCTGTCAATGACATCCATGTAGTCCCAGGACAAGCCAGTCTTGTTGATTCTCGAAACGTAGCGCATCAAGAGCCTGTGCAGGAAGGAAAAGTCCATCCTTGTTTGCCTCATGCTGGTCCCGAAGTGCCCCCTGCACTCGGGACCCCCGGAATTACGGCCACTCCGGGTGAACATAATGCCGAAATGGAAGGGCCCAACGAGCAATCTCAATGGACAGATCAGCGATCCTTTGCAAACCCTCAGGACAGCCAAGCCTCGAAGTCCCCTGCTCAGCCAGATCTCTGCAAGCCAATGCCTGAAGGGTCTGAACCAAGTCATCCTGAGGACACCAACCAAGTCAAAGGTGACGAGCCCGAACAGACGACATCGTCACCAATTACTGTGTGGGTGTTGCACCCAGATGCCAAGCTGCCTGTAGCAGTAGAGACTTCTTCAGCAACAACACCAGCTCAGTTACTGCAGGCAGAGATGACGATAGGTAAGTGCCCAGTGCACCTCTTCCTAAGATCCTGGGTTAACACGCATTTGGATTTGAATGCCCCATTGAGAGATCACCAACTCATCCAAGTGTCTCTGCATTTGCCTGCGGAAAAGTGTAGATTCATGTTGGCCGAAAACAGTCCCCCAGAACTCCATTTTCCCTGTGACCGCAGAGAAGCCCTGTGGCGACAACAAGCCTGGGTAGCAGTAGATGAAATGGACTTCTACTTGGACATCATTGCCAAGCAACAACTTGCAGACAGCATGCCCACCACTCACTTTTTCAGCCAAGCAACAGCCTCAGAAGAAGCCTCACTGTGGTTGAGAGATATGATCTTCTACTTGGAAGACGCCAACACCAGCCTGTCCGCATGTATCATCGGCCAACATTGGATTCCAGTTTTGATCCGACGTGAGGGCACCATCATTCACTTCCATACTACCCCTGAGGGCACGCCACTGCTGCAATGTGCCCAGGACATTGCAAACTGGCAAAACATGACATTGCGGGCAATCCAACAGCCTTTGCCTCAAGCATTCGCCGCAGACTGTGGATTCCAGTCATTTGCATGGCTGTTTGCCACTGCACTGAACCTGCCGATTGAAGCTTTCACGCCTGCCCAAGCAGAAGGCTGGCGGATGATCTTTGCTGCCCATTTGCTGAAACAAGATTCGCACGAAGACACTATCCACCACTTAGTGCTTGGTGGGGCAGGTCCAGACAAGCAACTGTTTGACCAAGTAGCAGCCTTGCTGAAAGAACATGGGGTCTGGCAAGACAGGGTCCAAGAGAGAACCACGATGGTCATGTCCAAGATTAATCACAATACACTGCGGTCAGTCATCACTTCTCCGAAGTCATGGGCAGAACTGAAAGCGGCAGCAAACCATGTATCTCCGGTCCTGAAGCTCATCATGCCAGATGAATTGCAAGCTCAAATTGATGCCAGAGCAGGAAAACGCCATAAATATGGCACCAAGCCACAGCAGACCACATTCCGTAAGCCAGACAAAACTGCCGAAATGCCTACAGTTCTCGCAGCTGATTTGCAAGTCCCACATGGAGTGTTTGTACAGCAAGACGGCCAATTGCTTGGTCCATTGCGCCCTGAAGACATTGGACCAAGTGCCAAGGGCATCGTCCTTCTTGACCAGCAGGACACGAATGCACTGCAAAAGATGCAGAAACCAGTCACTCAACAAGGACTGGCATTGGTTGTCATTGCTACGAAACACAACACTGATCAACATCATGTGACACCACTGCGCTTCCCAGCGATTTGCGTCCCGACCCAAGAGCCCATCATAGTGTCAGGATATTTATATCAGTTGGGAGCCCAGCAAGTTCGGCGCTTCGAGCCAGAAGAGAAAGTAGCCGTTGAACAGATCAGTACTGAAGTGGTTCGCTGTCTGGTGTTTCGTGACCAATCCGGCGCCCTCTGGGATGAAATGCAGAAGCAGCCAGTCAAAGCAGTCTTCAGCCAAGAGCCACAGCTGCAGCATACCACCGACAGAAGATCTCCAGTGATAGACGTGTGGGATAGACAGTGGTTGACAAAGCGTTTTGAGAAATCCAAACCAGGAACTGCCGACTTGTTTGCATTCACCTTCAGAATGGCAACCGACTCCTTAGACCAGTTGCTGTCAGCCAGTGGAGGAGGTGGAGTGTACTATGAGCCTCGCAGTCATTGTGGCAGGAAGCCAAATGACACGTACCACGTCACGTGGTTGCCAAACTTGTCATTTCAGGAAGCAAAGTACGCACAACAGACTGCGCCACATGTCACATCCCTCACAAGACATGGCGACAGGTACGGCTTGAGGTCAGATGCAGTCAACGCCGAACCCATACATGCCAAGTTTCGACCGGAAACACCTCTCCTGTTGGGAGCTAAGGCAATGTACATCATAGGACCTCTGCCGTTCTCAACCACGAAAGAAGGAGTCGCCAAGTTGCTGCGTACCTGGAATTGGGACGCAAGACCTTTGCAGCCTCGAGGACGAAGTCCTGATGCCAATGGCATTCAGTGGACGATACAAGCTGTGGAGGATCCAGCCTTTTGGATCTACAATCTCCAACACGGAGACGTGCTCATCACAAAGCAGCAGCCGACCAAGGCTGAGCCGCCGACAGGGCAATTTGCAGTCATTGCCAGCAAAAAGACGCTAGACCATCTTGGCCAGCAAGACCCTTGGTTGCAGCAGGATCCTTGGCAGAAGCCAACTTCGGTCAAACCGACATCCAGCCATTTGCCTGCCGCACAGCCGAGCATTACCACTGCCCAGTTGGCCAGCATGGAAGCCAACTTGGAAAGAAAGCTGTTGAGTAGTCTCCAAAGCAAGTCGGTCGAACAAGATGCCAGTATGGAACCCAGTGCACTTGAAGAGCGGGTTTCCCAATTGGAACAACAATTGGGCCAGGTGCAGGTGTCTCCAAAAAGGTATCGAGAATCAGGTGGGTCACATCCAAACCCAATTGGAGAAGCAAAGCCATATCTTTGGACAGGTGATTGATCACAAACTCCAAGAGCAAATGGAGAGAATCGAAAGCCTGCTCACCAAACGATCACGACTTGAGTGACTACCAAACCAGGGGAAAACCTTTAATTATGATGTTTGTCCCATGCATAGCCGACCGGCTTTTGTGCGTAGGTCTTCATCATTTGCAAGCCAGAAGTCATCAACATCAATGGTGACCCGAAAACCTAGGTTTTTGTCAATCCTTTATGCATTCTTTGTAATTTGCTGTAGGCTTGGGGAAGCCTCAAATCCAGGCCCAGTGGCAATCGGCAACATGAACCCCACCGGTTTGCGGTCCAAGGCCAAAGACCTTCACACATTGCCAGCAGGCGTATATACCGTTCAAGAAACACACCTCACAGCACAAGCCATCCCAGAATTTCGAAAAGAGTTGAAGTGGCAAAAGACGGGATATTCCCTCACCCATGGCCACCCAGCACCACCTCGATCCCAGTCGCTCAGCTCCATTGGTGGGAGACATACCGGTGTAGCTGTCCTGAGTAAGTTTCCATGTCGACAGATACAACACCATTGGAGTTCCGATGAATTCTCCACAGGGAGATGTTTGACAGCAGCAGCTTTCATACAAGAGCACTGGTTGACCATAGGAACAGTCTATGGATACAATGAGCATCGTCAGTCCCTTGAAACTCAGCAAAGCACAGACAGCCTCCTGTCCAAAATGACAAGCCGAATCCTGCATGGCTCCAAAGGCATGCGAATCATGACAGGCGATTGGAACCTAGACAGATCCCAGATTCCGCAAGCCGATGAATGGGAGGCTCAAGGTTGGGTAGAAGCACAGCAGTTGGCTAAACAAAAATGGCACCGTCCTGTGCAAAGCACCTGCAAAAAGACTAGTGTTAAAGACTTTATGTACTTGTCACCGGAAGTCATTCCGTATGTAACAGAAGTCGAACTCAACTGGACGATGTTTGCAGATCATGCTGTGGTGATTGTACACCTAGCCGATTTCAACAGCCCACCCAAACTGCCGTTGTGGCGTAAACCTAGCAAGCTTGGTTGGCCAAAAGCCCCTGATGCGATGGAGTGGGATCAAAGGGTCTTGCAGCATGATAACATGGATGTGTGGTATGAACGAATTTGGAAGAATGCCGAAGCATATGCCACTCACTTGTATCAATGTGCAAACCAGCCTCTTTCCGCCAACATGCTAGGCCGTGCAACCACCAAAGAAGTCCATTGGACAAAAGTCCAAAGCACACCGGTCAAGCCGAACCGGCGTGGTGATGTGCAATCCTCTCTGGATACCAGCTGCCTTCAGCATACTAGGTGGACAAAACAGATCCGAAGACTTCAACATTTCACACGCTGTTTGTTGTCACAGTCTGTTGAAGTTACCTTGATTGAACACCGAGCAAGCTTGTGGCACAAAATCAGAACAGCCCCAGGGTTTCCAGGAGGGTTTGTACAGTGGTGGGCCTCCCAAGTTAAGCAGTTTGCCGAATCCCCCATAGCTCTCCCAAGTAACTTGCCGACAAGTGACCAAGCACAGGCAATTTACACGGAATTTCTGGCCCATTACCGCCAGTTGGAAGCCAACCTGTCCCTAGCCAAAATTGACCATGCCATCCAGCGACGAGCCGCAGATCCCAACTTGATCTATCGAGATGTCCAGCGTGAACCAGCTGAACCCGTGCAAACTCTTGTGATCCAGCAGCAATTGGAAGTGCTTCAATGTGTACCATCGGAAGGAGCAGTTCAGGTGCAGTGTAGCCAACAGATCCCGGAAGGGTACGATGTAGTCCGACTCAATGATGTAGCAATGCAAGCAGAACTAACAGCAGCCGATACCTTCCAGGTCAACACTGACCATGTAGATGAATCAGCCAGGCTCACCATAGAGCGATTGGAGGGTGACCCAGTGAAAATCATCCAAAGCTTTTCTGCCGAATGGGCTCCGCGATGGAACAAACCAGCACACGATCAGCTTGAAGTTTGGGATACTATCACCGCCTTCATGCAAGCAGCAGTCCCATCCAGACCGGCCGAATTCCCACCAATCACCATAGAAATGTTCCGCAAGGAAGTCAAGCGAAAGAAGTGGACAGCAGCTGTTGGCCCTGATGGGGTTAGTAAGAGCGACCTGACCAACGTCCCTGATGCAGTGGTCGCAGATCTGGTAGCTATGCTCGAAGCCATTGAAAATGGCCAGCCATGGCCGTCCCAGGCGATAATTGGAGTAGTAACAGCATTGGCAAAAGTGAAAGGTGCCCGGACCACCAATCAATATCGACCAATCACAATCTTCTCCCTCTATTATCGCATTTGGGGCAGCATCCGTGCAAAGCAATGCCTCAGATTTTTGGCCTCCATAGTGCCCCACACACAGCTAGGCAACCTTCCGCAAAGGAGTTCGAAACAAATGTGGTACCACTTGCAAGAGGTGGTGGAGTTTTCACATGCAATGGACCTGGAATCCGCAGGATGCGTGATAGATATCACGAAATGTTTTAATGCCCTCCCGAGGCATCCTTTGTTAGCCATAGGAGCCCACCTGGGCCTGCCAGATTGTGTCATCACTCCATGGACCACAGCCCTCAACATGTTCCAAAGAAGGTTCCAAGTAAGGGGTTATACAGGCCCAGCCATCCCCAGCAATTGTGGATTCCCAGAAGGCGACGCCCTTTCCACAGTCGCTATGGCAATATGTTGTATGGCTTGCGAATTGTGGGTGGTCCACAAAAATCCGAGGATTCAAGTTTGGAGTTATGTCGACAACATTGAAACCTTGACCGCATCCGCCGAAGATGCATGTGAATCCAAAACACTCCTCACTCAGTTTTGCCAGTTGTTGGACCTGGAGGTTGATGCCAGTAAGAGCTACTGTTGGAGCACCACTGCCAGAGGACGGCGAGTCATTCGAGACTCTGACACCGATGCCAAGCTCTATGCCCGAGACTTGGGGGGCCACATGAGTTATGCCAGACTCCGCACCAATAAGACAGTGACACAGAAGATCGAAGATCTTCAACCGTTTTGGCACAGAGCAGCCCGGAGTTGTGCACCCAACTCACACAAACAGCGAGCCATACTGACAGCTGCATGGCCGAACCTTTTCTATGGTATCTGCACAGTCACAATCGGGGCGTGCCATTTTGACAAGTTGCGCACTTTGACCACAAAAGCTCTAGGCTTTACCCAGGCAGGTGTTGCCCCTATGTTGCAGTTAGCCTGTCTCAGTCCTTCCAAGCTCGACCCCGAGTTTTACTGTTTGGTCCACACCATCAGGTCATACAGGGACTGTCACACCAGTGACCTCACCTTGCACACTTTGGAATCCACTTTAGAAGGTCATGTTGTAAGTCAAGGACCATGCGCCAGCCTTTTGCACTGCCTTCACAAGATTGCATGGTCATGGGAAGTAGGAGAGTACTGTCTAGATCAGAATCGAGATGTAGTAAGTCTCCTTACTGAGCCTATGTCCCTTTTGGAAGATAGGTTGCAAGATGCCTGGCAACAGCGTAACATGTCCCACATGGCATCCCTTCGTACCACAATGGAAGGGGCAGAACATGCGGATGTCCAACTCACTCGAGAGTGCTTTGTAAGTCTTCCTAATGATCACCAAGGTCTCATGCGATGTGCACTCAATGGCACTCAGTACACCAACAATGCTTTGGCACATGAAATTGTAGTCACAGATGCCACGTGTAAGTTTTGTGATCACCGTGACAGTCAAACGCACAGGCACTGGCATTGTGAGTTCTTCGCAGACATTAGAAAGCAATATCCTGAGCTTCAAGAGCTCCACACCACCGCTGACCCATGTCTGCTTAACCATGGCTGGTTGCCACAATCCAGTCATTGGCTCTTCCACAGAAGGAACTTAGATGCAGTGCTTGACACCACAGATGAAGTTTTTCCATGTCGTGTTGAGGAGTTTGTCATGTACCATGACTTGTTTTTAGACGGTAGCTGCATGCGTCCACATGATAAATACTTGCGAGTGGCGAGTTGGGCCGTAGTTCTTTGGACAGGTCATGAGTTCACACCGTTGTTGCAGGGAGTTGTGCCAGGACGTAGACAAACCAGCATGCGCGGAGAGTTGCTGGCAGCCATTGCCGCTGTCAAGTTTGCAGCAAGAAGCCAAAGACCTTGTAGGTTGTGGGTTGACAACAAAAACGTAGTGGATGGTCTGCGTGCCTTGTTAGCTAATCCAGACACAGACTTTTCCAAAAAGAAAGATGCAGATCTGTGGAGGTTTTTAGCTCAGCAGTTGCGTGTCGCCGGCCCCTTGGTTGTGCAAGTTTTCAAAGTTCAAGCTCATGCGGACGCGGATAAACAGGATAGTCCACTCGACACATGGGCAGTCCGTGGAAACCAAGCGGCAGATAAAGCAGCAGAAGCAGCACGAAATCACCTAACGTCTTCGTTTTGGACCAGGTGGGATAACTTGCGACAAGATCTGGAACGTTGGAGACGGTTAGGACGACAAATTCATGCCATGTATGTAGCCATAGCAGTGAAAGCACAGCAAGCAAAGACGATGCCCGAAACACAGGTAGTTCATCCAGTTGGCATGCCACATGAACCTGAGCCTACTGCAGATCCAGCGCTGCTGCAGTTGACCCGTCTCAGCGTGGATGAGTTTCCCAGTAAGTACCAGGTGCAAGCAGCCGCACATGTTCTTCAGTGGATTCAGCACATCTGCCAGCCGGATAAGCCGGCGATTTGGGTCAGTTTTCACCAGCTCTTGCTCCACTACCAGAAGTTTACTAACCATGTAGGACCAGTGTGTGACGGACGTAAGTGGGTGAGTACCTTTCCAGACCAGTATGAACATAGACAGCAAGTCCAGTGGATGGCTAGATACTTGCAAAACCTTTGCAAGGACACCTCCCAACAACTACAAGTTTCCCAGCGGAGACCACCAAGCTTTGTCCTGACGTTTTGGTCAGGACATGTCAAAGTTTGCTTATCTCCAGATGATCTACTTCAAATCGACACCTTTTTGCAGAAACACGTTGAACGATTGCCTGCCCGTCAAATAAAGCGAGACATGGCCAAAGTGCCTCCGGGCTGGACCAACTAGCTCGCTGTACAAACGCACGAGCAACCGTCTCCGTGCTCTGAGCGGTTACTTCAGGCGAAAGTGAGAAAGTGAGGGTTTTGACTCATAGCCATATAGTGATTAGCCCATGAACCATCCCCATGGCTAGCCAGCCATTGGCACAGCCGTCCCAAGGGCCTTCCATGAGGCACGGAGCAAGTCGCAAAACACCGTCCACGCGTGCAGCTGGTGATCTTCTTCTTCCGAGTGTCCCAAATCGTTCATGGTTTAGCTGGCTAAGTTAAATTGATACATGTTGAATCATGTTGATATTATATATATATATATATATCACTAGATGGACAAAAACGATCCACACTATGTTGCTTTGTAGTAACCCTTAGGAACCAATGGCCGATCTGTAAATTTGACGCTCGCTTCGCTTACTGCGACGATCGCTTCATGGCCTGCTTTGTCATCGACGATCTCAACAGAGCTTTGCTCCGCCATGTTCCGACAGTCAGAACTTCGATGGTATCAGAACTCGGAACAGTTTCAAGCAGATCTTTCATGATCTTTCTACAGTTTTACATTTTTGTTGTCAATTCTTGTTCCTTTCTACAGATGCTGAGAAAATTTGTTTTCCGCGTTTTTCTCATGAAAACCTACCTAAGCTGAGCCGAAATCCAAAGGGGGCACAGATTTTCGCTGCTCTGTCAGCAAACTTTCAAACCATTGCAGTTTCTCCTATATACATTCCATGCAAGTGGATGCAAGTGGTGCATAGTGGCATAGTGGTGCAACTCCAGCTCACCCAAGACAAACAAGATACTGTCTCCAAACAATTCTGCATAGGCGGCTGTGCCCCATTTTTCCAGCTGAAGCCCAAGTTTTGCTTGACGATCTCATGTGGGTATGGCTCCAAATTGAAGGCCCGAATATGAAACCCAGAAATCTTAGTCTGGTTTTTGCCAATCCCATCCCTCTTTCATATCAAACACCCCGGAGATTCTGGTCCCAAATAGATACAGTAATTATATGTTTTTTATTCCCGATTTAGCCATGGTTTCTGGCAGGTGTTTAAGATTAGGGAGACTGATTCTGCAAGCTGGAAAAACATAAGTTTGATCAATTTTGAATCACCATGTCAACACAGGATTACCTGCAACCTCTGGTTTTGTGCCTATCATGTCAACCATTGTCACCATGTGAACTAGGTCACAAAAAGTACTACTTAAAATAGTATACCTCATCACATTTGGGAGTACCGGTACTCAAAGGATCATCCCAGTTAGTATAAGTGCTTGGCAACCATGGTGACTCTCCCTCAACTGGGCTGAGGGCATCTGTAAGTGAACCCCAGTTCCTGACGCGTTACAATGTGGAACCACCTCAATTATAAGTTGAAACCCCCACTAATCCACTAACTATAGTTTTGGTAAGTACCATAAACAGTCACAAACATTCATAAATTTTGAAGTTACACCAACTTAACTATATCAAAATCAGCTACAACTGCCATTCAATCTCCATTTTTCGTGGTTCAGTCACCATTTTCCCACGGTTTCTGTGGGATGCGGTCGATGGCTGGCGCGGAGACCTTTTTTTGGGAGCCAACGAGACGAGGACCTCGTCAGCTGCAAGGCCTTTGGCGGAGACCTGCCGAGGTTTGGTCTGCCAAGACAAAAAAAAAACAACAAAAATGGAGGTTTCATTGGGAAAACATCGGAAAATCATCTATCAATGGAGGTTCGAATGGGAAAATCATCAAACCAAAGAAGGGATACTGTGAACCATAGGTTTTTGGAATTTCTTACAGATCATTTTTTCCCTGCAACTGAGGCTGGGAACCCACAAGATCGATATAGCCCTCCGGTGTCCTCCATGGCTGGCAAATCCCCACGAAATTCCGAAGCTACAAAGCTCCGTTTCTAGTGGATTTCTCCAGCTATAAACCGTAAAACCCTCTGGTAATGAAACGTAGCCATTGAACATGGCCATAGAAATAGTGGATGTTCCCATGAAAAATGGTGATGTCCCATAGTTTTTTGGTATGTTTACCAGAGTGTATCTTACAGGATGTTTTCCCTTCTTTTCAAACGATGTTCCCATTTTTAGTTTGGGGAATTTCACTATTGGCCATCCATGCCATCCCTCGGACGATAAAAACGCGCCTCCTTCCCCAAGAGATCTTCCAAGGCCAGTAAAGGTTCTGCCTATCAGCGGTGATGCAATGGTTATACCCTCCAGATAATTAATTTATGGATATTGATGGTTTATATATATATATATATGTTTATATACTTTATATGATATATATGGGATATTTATGGCAAAAATATCATGGTAAATATCTGGTTTCAATGTATTGGTTTTCTTGGAAGCATCGAAACCAGACATTTTCCCACCCATCTCTGGGACGCCGGTGGGTTCAACGGTGAGTTCAACCCGAGCCACTAGGGATTGGGGTGGCGAAGCCATCACGATGCAACTAGGGTGCAACGCGGTTTATCCTACTTACAATAGTTTTTTTACATGTTTTTACGACCTATTTATATACTCCTCAACTTCTGATGAGACCAATATGATTAAAAAAAATAAACAAACCACACATGGGCCTGGGGCTGACCATCTGTAGCTCCAAATTGATCCTTGTCCCGTGTTGAACACGCCGTTCCAGTCCATTGAGTCCGGTGGGCCATTTGTTAGGGCCGCAATCATGGTTTCCCGTTGTGAAATTGTCCCGTAAACCGACCCATTAATTGGTTTGGTGGTTGGTTGGATTAAGAAAAGACATGTCTGTTCATATCATATCCATCTGAACTGGCAGGTTGATGCAACAAATTAAGGAAAATTGAGGGATTTGAACAAGTGCAACCACGGTGTTATCCATCATTGCGAGAATTCTGGGCATGGTTTTTCCAATCGAATAACCTATCATTCAAGCAGTGTTCAAAACCCTCTCTCAATCCATTATACTCTGGTTGCTTGAGAATTGACTTCCCAGCTCATGGATTGTGATAATCCCCAGTACATAATCCCCAACAAAATCATCAACCAACCATCATTCATCAGTGATATCCACTTATATCCCCAGATGGGGTTCCGTATAATCCCCAAACGAATTTCATCAACCAAGCGGGATGTCTCGCAGCCAGCTAACTCGACCTGAATGGACTCCACATCGCTACACTTCGCGCGATCCTTGGCCCGTTCCGCCCAGGCATCTAAGCCTCGGCTGCTACGACAGGGACAGGTTGTACTCCGGGAAAAGTTGGCAAAGTTGGTTGAATTGGCCCATTGACATATAGTGGAAAAAAGTGGATATCCTGTTTATTAAATATTGTTGATATCACAGGATATCATATGATGATATATAGATGTATAGCTACATTCCACTACTATATTCCCATGAATATTCCCAAAGGCTAGACGCGCAGGGTAATAAGCCAACAAACAAAAAACGTGTTGGGACACCACCTTTGGATCACCAAATCAGTACCCTCCCGACGATCATACTTTTGATGGGGTTTATAGCTGGGAAAATCAACTAAGTGGTGGACTTTCAATTGCCACGTTTGATTCCTAGAGGGTCCATTACCACGCTTGATTACTAGAGGGTAACCATTCCCATATTTGTTTGTCTTTGACTAATTTAACCATGTATACAATTATGAAAGCTGTTGAAAGCATTTCGTTTCGGTTATGACGGTGATGAATCACGTGTGAGTCACAGCCATGACTGATAGTTCGTCAACAAAGAGCCCTTTTTTGAGAAAGCCCTCTGGCCCTGCGTCCACCGGGACTCATCCGTCCTCATCCCAACCAGCCCGAAAGATGCATTGATCATCAATTGTCCCATGAAAGTAAAAAAATAGCCATGAATTGCTCTCTATCTGATTAAAATGGCCGACCTTGGATACCATCTTCAAAGGAAAGTATTATATAATCATATATATATATACATACGAGTACTATAAACTACTGTAATGGTTTTGCCCAGAAAATGAGGGATACCCCATTTTTTCTGGTGACCAACTATGATCAACTGGATTTTAAAGGGACCCCTCGGAGCGACCAATTCACATGAACCAACCAGATTTGTTGCAGTACAACTATATGGGGGTTTCCTAAAATGGGGGTACCCAACAATGGATGGTTTATAATGGAAAATCCTATTAAAATGGATGATTTGGGGGTACCCCCATTTCAGGAAACCCCGATATATTGGGGATCAACCATTGGGCTCTGGCTCGAAAAGGCAATATGTTGGGGCGAGTATTTTTTTCGCAAATCCAGTCTTGCCCCGGGCAGCTTGCCTTTTCGAGCCACATCCCAAAGCCGAAAAAAACAAAATTGTGGCATTCTGCAGTGGCGACTTTGCACCAACATGCTTAGACATCTAAAGGCTGCGCTGCCCACAGTGGCAGTGGCCACCCTTATAAGGATCGCCCCAAGACATGACTGACCCATCTGGCAGGATCGCAGCAAATGCGTACTGATTTGCTTGAAGCTGCTGGACACCCTTCAGCTGATCTTGGACTTCAGAGCTGTCACCGCCAGAGTTTGGTGTGCCCCAAGTCACGACTGACCCATCAGCCAGGATCGCAGCAAATGCACCGCTTGTTGCTTGAACTTGCTGGACACCCTTCAGCCGATCTTGGACTTCAGAGCTGTCACCACCACTGTTTCGCCCGCCCCAAGTCACGACTGACCCATCAGCCAGGATCGCAGCAAATGCATAGTTTGTTGCTTGAACCTGCTGGACACCCTTCAGCTGATCTTGGACGTCAGAGCTGTGACCACCATAGCGTGGAGTGCCCCAAGTCACGACTGACCCATCGGCCAGGATCGCAGCAAATGCCCGCTTAGCTGCTTGGACCTGCTGGACACCCTTCAGCTGATCTTGGACTACATAGCTGTCACCGCCAGAGTCTGGCCTGCCCCAAGTCACGACTGACCCATCAGCCAGAATCGCAGCAAATGCACCGCTTGTTGCTTGAACTTGCTGGACACCCTTCAGCCGACTTTGGACTTTAGAGCTGTTACCACCACAGTGGGAATCGCCCCAAGTCACGACTGCCCCATCTGCCAGGATCGCAGCAAATGCCTGCTCAGTTGCTTGAACCTGCTGGACACCTTTGAGCTGACTTTGGACTTTAGAGCTGTCACCACCAGGGTTATGCGGACCCCAAGTCACGACTGACCCATCAGCCAGGATCGCAGCAAATGCCCGCTTGGTTGCTTGAATGTGCTGGACACCCTTCAGCTGATCTTGGACTTCAGAGCTGTCACCGCCAAAGTCTGGTTTGCCCCAAGTCACGACTGACCCATTAGCCAGGATCGCAGCAAATGCACCATCTGTTGCTTGAAGCTGCCGGACACCTTTGAGCTGATCTTGGACTTCAGAGCTGTCACCGCCAAAGTCTGGTTTGCCCCAAGCCACGACTGACCCATCAGCCAGGATCGCAGCAAATGCCTGCTCAGTTGCTTGAAGCTGCTGGACACCCTTCAGCTGATCTTGGACTCTAGAGCTAACACCACAATGAAGGCCCCATGTCGCAACTCGGTCACCTCCAGAGCAAAACAATGCAAAAGCCATTCCTGCTGTTGCTAGCTTTGGAGCCTGCACAATAGCCGTCAGATAGTCTCCATCCTCAAGTCCCGCAGCTTGCAAAGAGACTGTAGGANAGGATCCAACGCGCGATGGTCTGCAGCCACAAGCCTCAAGAAGCCACGTTGAAAGGATTTCTGTGCCAGAACCCTCAAGTCCCCTACTTTGGAGGACTGCGGAATGGAAAACATCTCACTGCGACCGCTTGGCAAAGCTACAGTGACTTGAAGCATGTGTCCAGAAACTTCAATGTAACGTACGGACCAGTTTCTACACTTGATTGATCTTGAGCCAAACTGCACCACTTTGTGACAATTGGAACAAGCTTCTGATTCTAAGACCAACTCAGCAATCCAAACTTCTTTCTGGAAAAATTGGGAACTGTCTGTCCAAGGGACACAACAAACAAAGTTTTCGGATTTCATTACGCGCAATACAAGTAGTTTTAAGATTATACATACATCCCCATCTATTGCAAAGGATATACGAAGTTGTACTAAGCCTCCCATGCAGTCGGTCTGCCCAGAATTGCCCGAAGTCAGTAGAGTCATGAAGAACAAATCAGATGCGATAAAGGTATTCTGAATACCTTTATCGCATCTGATTTGTTTTACTGGTTGGTTAAGATAATGTTAAACTCGTTATCCCTAGGGGCCTATGAAATGGTTTCGTTCATATATAATCCTCAATAAACAACTGAAGATTCACCCCCCAAATTTTAAACCCATCAAGAATCAACTGGTGGATCTTCGAATGGCTCAGCAAACCATGGCCCATTTCCAACCACGCCCCGACCTGGATCTGCCGCTGTGTTCAGGATGACCTAACCGGCGGGCTTCGAGGTGAGTTGTTTGACCATGTTGGGGGAGTTGATGATAGTTTTTGCATTTTTTTTGGTTGATAAATGTGATTCCTCAAATTCTTGAGGGCTTAAGTTTGACCCTGTTTTCGGAAAACTACAAAGAACTGGATGAGAAAATGAAGTTGTGGTCTACTGAATTTGGGCGGACGGAGAAATCAGGCCTTCACATATCATAGGGATATTCTATCCCAAAGTAGTTAATCACCACAGTTATGTCCATTATCAAGTAGCCAAGTAGCCTCGGATGTCATGGCCAGCTGGGAAAATCCAACCAAAATGGGAGTAGCTGGAAGAACTACCCTGTGGTTCTGACTAACATAGCGATGGAAAATCCCCGAACTAAATGGAGGTTTATAGCTGGGAAAATCATCAAAAATTGGTTATTTTTCATGGCTATGTTAAATAACCACAGGGTAATTCCATGAATCCGGGGTTGACATTAACCCTCCTCAATCGTCCTTGATTACTCTCTGGAAATATGACAATGTTATGGAAATGGTCGATTTAGATCGGTGATTTACCTACTAAAAAATGTGATCGACTCATTTTATCACCCGCTAAACCCACCCATTAACCCTCATTAACAACCTTTGGTATTGTAGATGGGTATAAATGTTTATAGCCATCTTCCATAAATTCCCTCAAATCCTCAGCTATAGATAGATTCCAGATATTTCCATATCCTCCCGTTAAACCCTATTAACCACCATTAATTCGCGTTAACTTTGGATATCATCAATGACTGTATATACCCTCGGGTGCCCTCCGGTAAACTACCAGTAGTACCGCACAAGGCGGTGGCGGAAGTTTCAAAGCTAGGAAACCTATAGGAGAGTTTGGTTGCTGTGAATCATGGATGGCAGAGCGAACCCATTGATGGACCGACAAGTGGTTGGAGGCAGCGCAGTGAAGTTGTAATGTAGATGTAGTTGTGGTTGTAGCTTTAGATGCAGTTGTGGCTGTAGTTGTAGTTGCAGTTGTAACGTAGTTGTAGTTGTAGTAGTTGTTGTAGTCCAGTGCAGTGTCGTGTTGTTGTAGTGGTTATCGTGGTTGTAGTTGTAGCTGTTGTAGCCGAAGTTGTCATGTAGTTGAAGTTGTTGTTGTAGTTGTTGTTGTTCTAGCTGTTGTAGTTTGTAGTTGTAATGGTTTTTGTGGTTGTAGGTGTAGCTGTAGTCGTAGTGGTAGTTGTAGTTGTAGTTGTAATGCAGTGCAGCGTAGTGTAGTTGTAGTGGTTATAGTGGCTGTAGTTGTTGTAGTTGTAGCTGTAGTTGTTGTAGTTGTAGCTGTGGGTGTTGTAGTGTAGTTGTAGCTGTCATGTAGTTGAAGTTGTAGTTGTAGTTGAAGTTGTAGTTGTAGTTGAAGTTGTAGTTGTAGTTGAAGTTGTAGTTGTAGTTGTTGTAGTTGTTGTACAATAGTTGTAGTTGTAGCTGTAGTCGTAGTAGCTGTGGCGGTTGCAGTTGTAGTTGTAGTTGTAGTTGTAGTAGCTGTTGTAGTTGTAGTTGTAGTTGTAGTTGTAGCTGTAGCTGTAGTTGTAGTTGTAGTTGTTGTGTTGTTGTTGTTGTTGTTGTTGTTGTTGTTGTTGTTGTTGTTGTTGTTGTTGTTGTTGTAGTTGCGGTTATGGTTGCAATTGTACTTGTGCTTGTGCTTTGTAGTTGTGGTGTAGTCACATCGAAACTTCAAAAATCAACCCGAAACCCTCAATTTTTAACACTTTTGACTTGGACATGTGCTTCGCGCCACAATGGCGTGCACTTTTTCCACTCGTCAAAAAGTGCTCCGAACCTGTCAGTTTTTAAAACTTTTTACTGCCAAACGTGCTTCACGCATCTTCACGCCACAGCGCCGTGCACTTTTTCGACATCTGAACTTCCAAAAGTGCTCCGAACCCGACAGTTTTTAACACTTTTTACTTCCAAATCTGCTTCGCGCCACAACGGCGTGCAATTTTTCATCTCTCATCTGCCCAGATGCCTCCGCGCCCGCCGCTTTAGCGAGCCCTCCGGAGCCACAAAACACTGGAAAAACACTGTGCTTCGCGACATTTCTACCTTTTCGCGCA
Organism: Symbiodinium sp. clade C Y103; assembly: GCA_003297045.1. Taxonomy (NCBI): domain Eukaryota; class Dinophyceae; order Suessiales; family Symbiodiniaceae; genus Cladocopium; species Cladocopium sp. clade C. The sequence goes on along the minus strand of BGPT01000635.1, from coordinate 221,819 downwards.
TCTGCTCTTCTCTCTTCTGACTTTCTCCCTGTCTGAGCTTCTTCCTGTCTGTGCTTTTCCATCTGTCCATATTGTCGGAAGTTTGACTTCTAAACTTCCTTCGAACATAGATGTGGAAAACCCACCATTTGCGGATCATGATCCTATAATATCCAATATATGTTTTTCCCCAATCTATATTATTTTACCAGGGTATATTATATCCTATATCATCATATAATTTCCCATATTCCTTGGAGGGTCATCCCACTTAGTACCGCATAGAGATGGGTGAACGCACGCTATTCACCAGGCGGTTGGGTGATCCCTCCAGGTAACCCCCAGCAACTTTGGATGTTATAGATGATGATTATAGACATACCCTCTGGATCCCTCTGGTAATCAAACGTGGCAAGCTGGGAAATCCCCGCACTAAATAGAGGTTTCTAGCTGGGAAAATCTTCTAGTGAATTTTCTAGCACGCCATGTTTGATTAACAGAGGCTACCACATATCACATTGTATCCCCTAACCCCCATGGACCATCCTTTCTATCTTTCTCAACGCATCCGCCGCAGCTTCACTGCTCTGCCACGCCACGCCGCGCATCTGCGGCGCGGAAGAGCCATGAGGACGTTCGAAGACGACGCGCTCGTTGCGCCAGGCCTTGACCATGAAAACAATGGAGATAGAACCTACAATCGTCAGGGAAAATGGGGAAACCAACCAAGGATAGTCATGGAAAAATTGGGAAGTTAAGATATCAATCTCCTCATTTTTCGAGGAGTTAGGATAGTCAGGGAAAATTTGGGAAAATCAATGGCCATTTCAGGACATGGTGGGTTCAAAATAGTCAAAAGGACTGGCAAATTGGATGGTTTAGTACTTACCAGATCATACCATCACTGGCCATATCAGGAACCAATTTTTTGGAGATTCATCCTGGACACACATTTTGGCAGTTTTTGGGAGGTACTATATATGTTGATGAGCAATTTCCATATAGTAAAACTATCTCTTCATCCAACCACAGTGGGACATGGATCTACAAAAAATTGAAGATTTGAAAACTAGATCCTAATCAACAATAAGAATGCTATCTAAGTGGTTGATCTATTGTGAATCAATGATGATTGAACCAACTACAAATCGAATCGGAAATAATCAACAATATTGGGATAGAATATAACGGGGCTATATCATGGGCTGTTTAAAAGGATCTAATGAAAAATAGGTCGTCAAATCACCCATAGCAACCATAGGTACAAGGGGGTGCCCCAGCTGAACATAGCTTAATTGTTGGATTTCAATTGAACATTTTCCTGTCCCATCAGTGTCAAGTTCTTGATGTTTCCCAAACCTGGTTTTGGCCGTCCCTAAAACGCACACCTCCAGAGGAGGAAAGCGCACGCGTGTCCTCAGCACGGCGGCAACTTGCATGGGAAATGGACTTAGTTAAGTCGTTGGATTGGTTTTAATTTGAGGGAAAATTGACAGGAAATCCCTATGTGTAATGGGAAAACCATGCCAGTGATGAACTGGTCAGTAAGTGGATGATACTGGGATTTAATCAATCTATAATCCTGTTTATAGATGATTTCCCTGTGAATAATGGTGATTGTTCATAGCTATGTTAAACTTCCTCAGGGTATGGGATGGCATCGAACAACCTCTGGGGCCAACCATCCAATCTTGCGGGTAATGTGGTAAACCCAATGCCGCCATCTGCACCATCTCCAAGTCATGACCAAGATGGGATGTTTACCATCCCCAAATGGTAGTTCTTTGCGATATTGGGCCACATTACCCTCTGGTAAACTAACATAACTATGGAAAATCACAATTTTTAATGGGAAAATCCACACTAAATGGCCATTTTCAATAGCTATGTTAGTTTACCAGAGGGTATCCAAATTTCTAATTCATGGCCATGTCTCAAACTTCAGGACTGAGCAATTCTTGCAAAATTGTTTCGCCCTGTTTCACGATGCTCTCACCTAAACAGTCCTGCGACTGGCCTTTTTCAATGGCAGGGCTTGGTCAATGCCCGGAGATTTTGAACTCACAGTGACACATCTCTTGAAAAGGTCTGTTGGAGTTTATATCCCATTAATCCATTATATCCTCATATTTTTTGTGGGGGATGTGAACAATTAGGACATCTACCAACCCCTGCCATGGTGCCATACCCTGGCTTGGCTGCCATACCCACGGTTTCGTCGAGGGAACGCGAGTTCATCGACTTGATCGCCTGCAGATGCTGGATGCTGGAAGCGAAAACAGAAACGAAGCCAGGGAATGATGGGAGTATCATGGGAATATACTGAGAATATCATCATGGGAATGCTATGGGAAAATCATGTGAAAATCTCTATGTAGTGGGGATAGATGGGGATAGTATACATATAATACAATTTTAAAAAAAAGATAAACAAATAAGTGTGAGAATTAGTGAATTGTTGTTGTTCAAGGGAACATCGAAACCAGAAACCGACCCAAGTATGGCTAGGGTTTCCGGCTTGGATTTCCCTTGAAGTCTGGGACTTCAAGTATGGCCATTGCTCAACTTTGCAGTGGAACCGTTATCTGAAGGCAACAGGAACCTGTGGATTCCCCATGGGGAAAATCACCAAACCCGGCTATTTCCCATTCCATTACAGCACCACTTATTGATCGCTAAGTCACCATTTTATTGTTGTATCATGTTGATTTCGGGTAAACTAAAACAGAGATTCTCTACAAAACCCACCATATCCCACCATTTATAAATCATTTTTCCTAGGGAAAAACCATGGGTTTTTCCACATCTAAAAGGCAAAAGTTGACCCAGCCGCATCACCTGATCCGCGGGCCAAGGCGGAATAGTCTTCCCCACTGACTTCCACCTCAGAAAACTACGGAAGGCGGGCTGCTGGGAAATCTCCGCACCAAAAAGGGAGGTTTTTTTTGCTAGGAATAGTGATTAAAAATGATGAATGGTGATCAATATTTTGGTGATGAATAGTGATTAAATTTTGCTAGGAATATTTAGTTTTTTTCACTATATATAATCATTTATACATGATAATGATTTTTGGTGATGAATAGTGATTAATAGTGATTGTATAATACAGCAGTTCGTTACTGTTGCTAGTAGTCACTATAAATGGTGGATTCGCATAATGACTATAATAACGGGATTAAGATGGAATGCATAAGCAACACCTGTACAATTACCATGGAGTGTGTGAAACAAAAGGGGGTACTGCTATTTATGGTCAGTCTAAAGTGCATATTATGACAAACCATGGAATCATGTGATCTTTGGTCGGTACCGGTTCAATCGATTGATAGATTCTGTGATGTATCAAATGCAAAACGAGATCTGGCAGCGGACTCATCTTCCAACCCTAGAGAAAAATCAGCATCCTGTCTGAAGACAACCAGTTCCACGGCATTTCTGTACTGAGCAAGGCACCAACTTCACTTCTTTCCAGGAATTGTCCCTGCACGGTGGTGCGTCATGGACCCTTGGAGGAGAGATCATCGATTTGGCTCGTTCTCAGAAGACTGACTTGGTAGAACATACCATGTTTGGGTGCCCAGTTTTGAATCGCACCAAGCCACCCTTCTGATAGGGCCAAATTGGTTAGAGATAGTTAAAGATGGTTAACGTATATGTTAACATCCAAACATGTTTCAAGAATGGTGTGCAGGGATGTGCAAGGTGATGCAGGGTGCAACAATACGGGGAAGGAAGTCACACAACTATTTCTTCGAACCCCAAAGCAGAACCAAGAGCCCGAATTAGACATATTCTCCATGGTGCTGGAATATTTATCAACATCTAGACCCAAAATCACCTAGTTTTGGAGGTAAACATACCATACATCGAGCACATTTTTGGACATCCCTTCTGGCAATGAACCGTAGCTGGAAAATCCGCCAACAAACAGCACGAAGCGCCTCTTCACACCCTTCGCCTCTTTCACCGAAATGGAGCCACCGGAAGCTCCTGGTAACAGGAAATTCCATGTCTTTCTTTTTCATTGAAGGATTTTATGGAATATGTCACGGGATATTTTTATGGAATGTCCTATGGGATATCTTATACCATAGATATTCTACGGGATATTCCAAAGAATATTTGGGTGTAGGATAATCAAGTACAATAGTGATAATAGTGATTAATAATGGATCTTGGTGGTATAAACCCAGGAGGCCTTTAGGGGGGGATATTCCGTGAGATAAATACCAACCAACATGATTTACCACAAAAAAGAATAGTTGGACCCTGAAACTCGCGCGGTTCTCCGAAAGTGATCCTCCAAGCCTTAACTCATGGCAGGCTCTATCTTTGTTGGGGGATGTTGGGGGGATGGTAACATCAAGTGCAATCAAATATAGGCCTGCACAAAAAAAAGAACTGAGGGTAGCCGGGCTCTGAATCACTCCCCTTTTAGCAACGATGGCTAGACGATCCCTGGCTCGCTGGCTGCCAGAATGTCAGCATCTCTTAGGGTTTCCTTTCAATCGTGATTTTCGGAGCTATCTGTGCACCAAAATATGGCCTTACCCTCCCAGTAGCTTCCCCTGGTCATTCAAAACTCCCATGTTCCGTGTGCTAAGATGGTCTAACTTCTAGTGATATGGACTTATCTCAAAGTAGTGTACCACCCAAAAATTGTTCAAATGTTGATGGCTGATCATCATTTTCCCCACAAAAATGTAGTTGATTTCGGGGTATACCCCAATTTCAGATCCATGTAAATGACCTTTATCCGCAAAAAAAATGCTCAAACGCCGAAGGGAACGTCTATAGGAAGCACCGTGCCTCGTTGCACCAATGCCGAGGCGGGACGTTTCCTGAAAATGGCTGGAATCTCAAGAGATGAAGAATTCCCCTAGTTTCGTGGTATACCCTCTGGTAATTGAAGGTAGCTATATGTAGCTGTTGAAAATGGCCTTTGCCTATAAAAAAAATGGTGATTTTCGATGTTCAATAGTTATATTCTATGTTATTATATTAAACTACCAGAGGGTAGTTGGGGTTTAAACATCAAACATCAAGGGATCACATTCATTCTCACCAATCAGGGATTTAATGGATTTAATAGCACAATGTCGGATTCGAATTTAGATATCCCAATCATTCAGTGTTTCTTCCCCACCATGAATTTCATTAACAATCAAGAATAGGGATTCAATGGAATATATGAGCCGAATGGGGTGTTCAATGGTACTATGCTTGGAGGGCAATTCCATGTTTTTGTTTGGTGAGAATGAGATTCAGTTCACTGGTTGCATCCGCATAAAAGCATATAACAAATATGCAGACCGTATTTACATGGATGAAATAGATTCAAACAGACGATCTGATTCTCATGTGGCTGGGACACTCTAATTCTAGCTTCTTGGATCCTTATTGTTGGGAGTATGGATTTAAACATAGCTCCGAACCGCCCCCTGCATTCACCGGACAGGTATTTCAAATCATTTCAATATGTTCTAATGTGAAAATACTACATAATACTATTCTAGGGTTCTAAACCATCAATGTTTGGCTTGTCCCATTTTCACAAGGAACCTTCCAGGTAACCAGAATAGAACTAAAAACACCACCTTCCAGGCATGGTAGATGTTCCACTGACCATGCAGAAAATTGGATCCATGTCATCCAAGAGTTTGCCAGCTCAGCCCCTGGATGATCGAAGGATTTTGTGGAGGATGCTGAAGGTTGGTCAGCAGCTGGGTGGTTTGGAGCCTCCCAAAAAATGGAGTAAAGTTGCCAACCAATCATATCCTACCGTAATCATTGTTTCGGGAATCCCACGATTTGTTTCTAAGTGTTGTTTCAAGAACTGCTTCAGTGCCTAGCTTTGACACTTGGAGGCCCTCCCACGTGCGCCGCCTCATGGCGATGCTGTCGCGGTTTCACCCCAGAAAGCGAAGACTAAGGCTGACTTTGAAAGACATGATTTTGACCCAAGTAACATGGGGAAACATCGTGGAATAATGATACCAAAACACCAACAATGATAGGGATCTCAACCCCATCAACGTCTGATGATATTGCCATTTGAAAGGATGGGAAAGGTGCGATTTGTTCCAGTATGAACATTCCGTTCCTGGGGGACTCGGCGAGCTCTGCTTTCTTTCATGGGGTCTTGGATGCTTTTTCATATGCCCCCATCAGTCTGCTTGACTTGCTCTGCTATTTGCCCCTGTGCGCTATCTCGCACCTGACCAGCCAGTTCCAGCGTGGGTCATGGTAATAGACGTACACCCGACAGGTTTGGTAATTACTGCCCAATGTGTGAAGTGCAGGCGGGGTACATTTCTTTTGCAGCAAAACTGGATTGTTTATGATCAAGCTGAAAGGAAATTGCAATGGTGCCATGATATTTCACCTTGCTACAATCCGGGATAACCCTTTTGACCTCTCATTCCCTAGCAAAATCAGACAAAAACCATCTCGTTCAGACGGTGAACGTTCATGGACTTGGGTGGATCCATACCCATGTACCGTACAAACCTGCATCCAACCTGAAGAATTCTAAACAAAGTCAGCATGCGCTTTCAGCTGGTGCTCTCTCTGCCAGTGCATGCCATTGCCATGCCATTGCCACATCTCCTCCTAGAATCTAATCTAATTGACATGGAATCCCAAGACTTTGCTGTTAAACCATATTGAACCATATAAAACCTATTAATTGGGTGGAATTGATACCTTTTTTTTTCGGGGCCCATGAGACTTTCTCGTGCCGCTTCATGCAACCAACCGGGGAAAATGGGAGTCCTCAGCGGGGTTGGTAATCCGGTTTCATCACACCGCCATCCAGGCAAGTGGAGAGCCGAATGAATTCGGTCATCCCTTGATCCGCCTCCTGATCATTCCGATCGGAACGGGTCAGCAGATAAGGGAGCTGGCTACAGAAGTGTACAGCGAAAGCTTTGGACAGAGCGCTAGGATATTCCTTAGCCTGGGCTGTACAAAACTGGCCTTGATGATCGCGGCCCAGCAAAACAAAAGTTGGCTTCACCACATTGGGGAGTTCACAAGAAGCCAAAGTGTCTGGCAAAGGACCTCGACTGTACAAAAATGTCGTTGGCTTTACACTGCTCGCACCAAAGCGCCACTGACCTATCGTCACCTTTCTAAAGGGATGTCCACCTCGAAGAAGGAGTCGAAGGATGCCAGTGCGCCATATTGAAGGGAGCTCCTCATCGAAGGGCATCGCCGGGTGTTCCAAAATTACAGCTCCCGAGCGGCACGCAACCGCAACGGAGAGCCATAATCCCTTAAACAGCAAACAGTTGCCGACACTAAGCTGCAACAGCTCACTCAATGAGCGCAGATCCAGAGCCCACAAAGAAGCCGCAGAGCGCAAAGGGCGAGGTCCTCGAGGACGCGCAACTTGATCATCTTGTCCATCACTGGTCGTCAACGCATGATATCGTGCGGAAGACCAAGTTTCACAAGGTGGACCAAGGAGGAGTGCAAGCAATCTGCCTCCTCTAGCCAAATCCAAAAGGAGAGCCCAAAGAGCAGGACTGTGGATATTCATAGTGGCGCTAATGGCGGTGTCCAGGGAGAGTACATAAACACAGCCTCGCAATTGAGGGTCCAGCGACTCAGTGAACCAGGATTGAAAATCGCCCTCTCTACGGCGCCCAGAATACAAGTGCACCACATAGTAAGGACCATGTGAGGCAACAGGCCGTACCTGAGGTCTGGTGCTGAAAGTCCAACGCCATCGAGTACGCTCATCCTGGCCTAAGTGCTGAAAGAGTGAGCACACCTCATGAGCTCGATCATAAGGACGAGGATCATCAGCAGGAAGAGCTCGATCAAAGTCAGGGTAATCCGATGGGAGGTGGGTCCACTGTGCCACCAGACTCTTCATACGTTGTTGGATGCGCCAAGTTGGCAGGTCCTCCAGCATAGTCAAAGAAACATGCTCGAGGGTGAGGGCAATATCAGGATCAAGGTCATCAGGGCACGCCTCATGCATGAATCGCTCCACCCAGTGAATAAATAGGCGCGAGCATTTGGCATCATCGATCTGGAGGTCAAATAACTCGGCAAACATCATGTCGTGGAACTGGATGAGGTTCGGCTCGTCCAGGGCGCACCAGGTCCGCAAAGTCAAAGACAACTGCTGCATCGCTCGTTGCACCAATGGATCTTCAGCAGGAGGATGCCACCATGCGAACTCACTCTGGCCTTCAGCCTTCACCGCCGCAATTTGTTGGCAAAGTGAAATCCTGCGTCGTTGCACGCTAGTAGGGCGCAAAGGACCATGATGTCGGCGAAATGCAGGCAATCGCTTCACCTTCTGCAGATGCGGAGGAAGGTCAATTGTAACTGGATCAGCAGGTGGCCGGGCCAAATAGACCCTGTCCCAGCAGCCATTGGGACGATGCCGCAAATGCTGGGTGACTCGAAATGTCGTATGGAAGTCTTTGAGGCAGCCAGCACATACTGTTGATTGGACATACGCTCTCTCCTGGGCCTGAATGCCGTGCTTGCGGAATGCATGAAGAGCCAATTGTTGCTTGGAAGGAAAGACTGCATCACAATCAGGACAAACATGTCGAACTGTAGCTGGAGCAGGATGTTCAATCTCATCGGGTTTGACAATGGTTGCACCACATAGGGAGAGCTCATGTTCCAGCGCATTGTGATAGTACTTCACTTCCCAAGCCAGGCGTTCCTGAACAGCATGACGTAAGACTGCTCGTTTGATCAGAGGCTTCCATGCACGATAGGTGGCAAGGGAATCCAAAACGGCAATCCAATCATCTCGATGGGCAGGAGGGTCAAATGGTAGCGGAGCCAAAGAAACCAACCATTGTAAGTCCAAACGAACTTCATGAAGCCATCCACGACCACCAGCATGTTCTGCAAGAAGAGCATCTCGATGTTCAGAAGAGGCTTGTTGTGCAAGATGTTGGAGAAATACCAAACGTTGTCGAGCCCATTCAACACGAAAGGGAATCAGCTCATTCATGTTCAGGAAAGCTTCATCGGTCAGATTATCAGACTGCCAGAAACCAACATTGTGAATACGTCTGTAGTGGGCAATCAACATGGCCTCCACCTGTTTGACCAAAGTTGCAGGAACATCAGACCAAACAGCACTGCCGTAGAGAAGCCGGGAAAGAATGAGGCTTCGGTAGAGCTGAGTCTTCGCCTTGAGGTCCAGCAGACGATTGCCAAAAAGAGGCTTCCACATCTCAGCAAATGCCTTCTTAGCCATCGCCATACGTGCTTGCAATTCCTCCTGGATGTCAAGGTCCATGGAGTAGCGGGCACCAAGATGTCGATAAGAAGGCACAACACGGATGGTGAGGACATGGGTTGGTGTCGAAGTGACAATGGCAGGGGCTTGGGCTGTATCAAAGAGAGCCGTGCGATGCACATTCGCATTTCTCCCACGGTACATCAGCACAACCTCCGTTTTCCCACGCTCCATGTTCATGCTCATGCCAAATCTCTGGAAGGTTTGGTGGAGGATCGCAGTGACTTCCTTGATCAATGGAATCATGCCGTCTGGGGTTCTGGTTGTGAGCGGTATGGCAAGGTCGTCAACCCATGTGACAGGCGGGATTGTGGTGCCCAGGGCACGCAGCCCATCATTGTATGCAGCACACTGACCAAGTGTTGATTGAAGGAGGCCCAAAATCTCCGTCATGAGAAGGTTGAATCCTATATCCGCCAGTGGGGACCCTGGACGGGTGCCCCGTCTGGTGAACACCACCTCGTCCTCCTCAGCATTGAGAGTAAACCATGTGTGCTGGTGCGCATCAGCAAGGCTTCTCCGTAGGCCAGCAGGTACATCAGCTCGAGGTCGCTGCACAGCAGCAGTAAGCTCATTGGCCAATTCTTCTAATGAGAAATCAGCAGAGTCCAAAACTCGACGCAACTCATCAAAATTCATAGGGCGGCTGTCCGTAAACACAAACTCTCGTAGTAGGTGATGAAAAGCCGACCGAAGGTCAATGAAGATGACGGAGGTGGACAAAAGTCGATGGCGCCCAATACGGCCATGTAATCTCAGCAATTGGATTCCGGACAAGGCTTGTTGAGCCGGGAGCCCTCCAAGCTGTCCTGGAACACGCCTCTGCAAGAGGGTTGGCAAGAGGCGCCGTCGGAGCCATGCATGATACACCTTCCCGTACGTGTCACTCAGAAGAATCCCTCTGTAGGAGGCAGCAACTGTCTGGGACCCCTTTTGCTTCCATATAGGGATCAGCAGCCCGCCCTTGTAGCGCACAGGCTCCGTACCAGATAGGAACGCTTTGAGCATCACGCCATGGAGGTGTGGTGAAAGTGCAGCGGCTCCATATCGACACACATTGGAAGAGAGCCCATCTGGACCTGCGGCTTTGTGTGGACGCTGGCGCAGGCAAAGATCCTCTGTTTCAGCAAGAGTTGGTAGCTCATCAAGAGCAATGAACTGAAGTGGGGGCTGTGCAGCAAGAACTTCATCATTGCGCAGCTGACAATCACGACGATGGGCAGCAAGCGTAGTAGAGGTACCAGCCTCAAGCTGAGTGAAGTGCTGCAGGAGGTCATCTCCAAGATCAAATCTTTGGACAGATTGACGAACTCGATGTCTGGGGAGCACTGCCTTCAATTGCTTCCATAGGGCCGTAAGGCCTTCAACTGTATAAGTGTGGCCCGCCTTTGTCGCAAGCTCCTTGTAGTATTGAGCATCCTCCTGTCGAACCAACGCTGTGACAGCTTGCGCTGCAAGGCGGTGGTTTCGGGAGGTAGTTGCAATGGCATGATCACTCAGGATTTGCCAGCCACATAATCCAGGAGCAGAAGCACCAGTGCGCCAAGCTTGAAACATGACCTTCAACTTGGTGTGGCGCCAGCTTCTCTGCAAGGAGCGAAGTTGTCGAAAGCAATGTCGTTTGTGGTCAATCAATTCCCAAGCCTTCTCAGAAAGATGTGTCTTGCGCCGAACTCGATGATTGTGGGGAACCAAAGCATCAACAGCAAGCTGTGTCTGGAAAGCAAGGGTGTCAGCAGTACTATGCGGATCAGATGTCCATGGTGGCATTTGAACAGATTCTCGCAAAGCGTGAAAAGTATCAGAACTTTGCATTGCCGTAGCAAAAGCTGCTGATGCACCACGTTGTCGAGCTCGACATCGTGTCGAAGAAGTGGTACTTGAAATAGTTCGTCTCAAAGCAAAACGACACAAAGCAGGCAAGTGGTCTGTGCGTTGAGTACTGAGATCGATGTCTTCAGCCGTCCATGCTACAACTTGATCGTAGTTCAAAGAGGCCGACAGAGCCACATAGTCAATTCGATGTTCTCGCTGGCCATCTGGAGAAACATAGGTGTGATGTAGAGGACCAGTAAGGTAGTCTTCGAAGGTCGCAGGCGCAAAGAGATGATGTTCAAGCATCCACTGATGAAATGCAGCACCTGCACGATTTTCATGAGATGCATGCCAAGAGCCCACAGCCTGAGTGACCTGCTCACCAAGATGGCCATTTGTGTCGCCCAGGAAGATGATCGGCCAGCAACGCACGAACTGCCGAATACGGGCAGAAAGATGGTGCCAAAAAGCCGCAATTTTGGACTCATCATGGCCTGAATGAGGTGCATGAGCAACAACCACAAGGCAACGCCAGTGTCTCATCTGCAACTTGACCACCAAGTGCGCCGGTCCAGGATCCACAATGAGCAGGTCGCTAGAGCGAACACACGGACCATGCTCAAAAAGCGGCTTGGTTTTCGAGACCCATAACTGAACACCATGTTGTCCGTCAGCAGAAGCAGGGTGTCCCACCATGTGATACATGGAGTTTGATCGATCGCACAGATGCCGGTGTCGAGTTTCTTGGACTCCAACAAGGTGGCAACCGGCTTCATCAAATTGAGTCATCAACAGCCGTTGTCGAGTGATAGAGGTTTGGTGACGATCATCTGAGTGGGACAGAGTCAAAACGTTCGCAGTGGCAACTGTCATCTCAAGGGCAATGACCACAGGGGGGTTGTCATGGGAACAGGAGCTTGTGTCTGGCACCACATCCAACTGATCAGCACAGGAGGAAATGCAATGAACGAGATGTAGACCATGCAGAGGTGCAGTATCCAAATTGCCACCACGCATCTTTTCCAAATACCAAATCCACTGCAAGGCCGTGAGCTTGTCACCATCAACCAACCAAAAGCGCCAGGCATCACAATTGCCAACACAGTCGCCATGGATGGATGCATACTTAGCCACCTTGTCGACCAGTTCGTTCCAAGGATGGTTAGTATGTGCTCGGACGTGCTCCCAATGTAGATGACGCGCTCCATGTCGGTGCTCCAAAATGTGCACAAGGGCACGCATCATAGTTTGCCATTCTTTGTGTTCATGTGATCGCCACCAACCAGCTGATTGGTATCCAGTGTTGAGGGCGTCAAAATGAAACCACCACTGAATCTGACAAGTACCAAAGCGAACCAGAAGCCACTCACTGAACTGAAGTGCCCACAAGAGAGCCCAGATCATTGCCGCATGCTCACCAAGGTAAGAGTGCTGGACAAAGTCGACGGTTTTGGCTAAGATCCCAGCCGGGAAGGTACCATGGTCTGTGTCGACCAAGGCGGCAACAGCAGCACCGACACCATGTCCTTGAACTTTAGAACCATCAACATAAAAATGCACTGCACGAGGTGGCAAATCATAGACTGGTTGCAGTTGAGTCAAAGCTTCTCTAGTGACATCCTCCAAAACAAGCTCAGCAGGCCAGTCATGAAGAGGGTCAAGAGGAAGATGACATAGTTCAGCTTTCATATATTCCACCGCAGAGAAGTCTACCATGACCTGGGATGGTGCATCAATAAGCTTCTCCAGCTGCAGCACTTGAGGAGCAACTGGACGTTGAAGAAGTGACGTATCATCAGATGCATCAACGGGCCATTCTGCATCTGTGTCAACAAAGAGCTCATGTGCTTCTGCATCCTCCAAGGCATAGCCATCCAATAAACCGCGGGCCAGATGGCAGGTTTTTTGTGGCAGATGTGGAATTGGCGGAACTGCAACGTGGATGTAGTCACCATGTACAATGGGATGAGTGGCTTGAGAAAGACGTGAAAACATCACACCATTGATCCAAACAATGCATTGTTGTTGGACTGCAGCACAATAGCGATCCAGTCCCAGGTACTCCAGGAGGTCTAAGCGTGACACCGGGTCAGGAAGACGGGACACAAACCTCTTGGTGGTGGGTCGTACTGGTGCATGATTGTGGAAGTCAATGTCAACAAGGACAAGTTGCCGTGTGTCCCCAGGTCCAAGATCATAGGACATTTGAATCAACACTGCATGGGATTGGCCAAGGCGTAGATCTTGTGGTAGATGTCGTGGTCGATGAAAAGTCTGCAAGTCATGAGGATTCAAACGCAGAACTTGTTGTAGATGTCGCAAGAAAAGATTTCGTGTGGCACTGCGAAGTCGGGCAGTCACATATGGCGTTCGTAATCGAAATAGATGGAAGAACTCCGTGATCCCCATGGGGTCAGGCAATGACTCAGAAGCGGTGGAACTTGATGGAGTCTCCTCTGCATGATCCTCATTACCAGGATCCTGAGCAATCCCTTCATGATCAAGAAGTGGAACAGCTGGAGCAGGAAGATGTAGTTGAGGTCGATGTGCAAGGAGAATCGTCTCATCAGGTTCAGCTCTACGAGGAGAGCGACTTCTGGAGTGCGGGGAGTCAGGAACTGGCTCGGTATCCTCCCACAGATGGTCAAGGTCAGTCGAAGACCGAGCGCCAGAATCAATAGGTGGACGCACATGTATCACAACAGATGCTCCATCTTGTAGATCGGCAGCACGACGAGGAGGTCGGGCAATTGTTCTCCATCCATATGATGCTTGAATTGGTCGATGTCGTACTTGATGAGGTATTTCAGCTTTATCGAGGCATTCATCAAGGTGTACTGGTGTCGCACTGAAAGTGGCAATCCGTTGGATGGCAACTTGATCAGGCGCATGATACACCGCAGTGAAGAGCACAGCTTGTTCAAATCGAACAGGACGTTGGACCAGGAGAATGTGGGCTGCATGTGTCTCCCAACCAGCAATAGGAGGTTCGGGCAAAACAACGTAGTGGTGGATGGTGTTCCAAGGATCAATACGGTCTTGCCAAACAGCATGAAGCTCATCATTCCAAGTCAGGAAGTCCTCGTTCAAATGCACTGGACGTGGTTGTCGGCAATCACGATGAAAATGTCCATGTAGAAACCAACTAAGGACTTCCATGCGTCGCCCTTGTGTGGCTGGATCCAACTCACCGTATTGATGCAGTGCAATGTCGAGGTCCTGAATGTGGTCCGGTTGCTGTTCAATGGTTGCAGCCAGTGCTTGTTGTGGAGGTCGTTGTGGAAATTCAGCATCCATTCTCTCACGCGCTGGACGCATGTGATCATCAATGGCATGACATTGTCGAGGTGGTCGTTGTCGAAGAGCCCAGGACTTGTCAACCCAAGCATGCAGATCTCTCTCATGCAGGCACTGGGGAATGGAAGCACCAATCTCATCCTCATCAATCATCCAAAGGTCGATCGAAGTGGAGAAAGTCACCTGTTGCCCTGAGCCACAAACTCCTTGACGTATGCAGGGACGTAGCAGCGGGCAATGGGAGATCGAAGTGCTCGGCCTGGAACATGGTGATGACAAAATCGACAAAGTCGAAGCTGATGTGGAAGCCTTGGAAACTTGATTCGCCAGGACATACGCTGAGTGAATCGCCATGAAGGGAAAAGTACAGTGCTCATCATAGTCATACTCCCTGTTGTAGGGGGGTGGAAGTGTATAGCCAGAAACATGGCATGCTGCGCCATCCCAGCGAATGGAATGACAGGCCTCAACCAAGTTCTCTGCATCCTCCACCTGATGCTGAAAAGGCTCACGAAAGCTTTTCCGAAGACAATCGCCATCGCTGCCAATGTTCAGGTGTTGACTGGAGCACTCGTAGATCGATCGGAAGAGCGTGGCCGTTTGGAAGAGCGACCATCTCCATCCTCCATTTCTTCGCCATCGTCTGACTCGCTCTTGATCTCCACCAGCATGGGGTCGGTACTGGCGACAACTTTTTTGAGAGCTGCCTGAACTTGTTGGCGAAGTTCCTGTTCTTCCTTGTCGATCAATTGACATTCTTCTTCCTCTTCCTCCTCGATTGGCATTCCAAGGACTGGTTTGATGGCTGCCTGGGCATTGAGGCGCTGCATGTCTCTGCGAGCTTTGTGGATATCTCTGCGAGCAGTTTTGATCCGCTCTACATAATCCTTCTGTTGATTGTCGTAGGCAATCATCTGCTTGTCCAACGTCTCGATCAGGGCTTTCAGATGCTTCATCCAAGAATCTTTGTGCTTGCGACGGGCATCTTGAAGCTTCTGAAGAGTTTGATGGGACCTGTCGATGACATCGGTCGTGCGATGCATCTCCTTCTTGAGATGTCGACTGGCTTGAATGCCTGCCTTCTCGATCGCCTCTTTGGCCCATGCAGGTCTGTCTTCGGGATTGGGATATGTCTCTTGTAAATGCTGTGCCAGAGCAATTTCGTTTGCAGTCGCCGAAGGGGCAGAGGATGTGGTCAAAACTTCCCTTGCTTCGGCAGGAGTCGCTTCGGTAGAGGTCCAAGGTGGTGGCATTGCTGGAGCAGCATAAGCCGGAACTTCTCCTTGTTGTGACTGCTTTCGTCTGCGTCTGGTTCTGTTTTTCCCAGTAGCTCGGGGAGTACTCTCGCCCCAATTCCATTCCCATCCATGTTCTGCTTCTTGATCTCCATGATGGGGTTTGCGGGATTTCGGAGTCTGGGATCTTGACTTGGGTTCTGGAGGTGTATAGGTGTTGTCCATGACCTGGTCCCAACGTCCACCACATTTCCAACAATGGACATGTGACGGCCCTGCCACCTTCCAACATCTCGCACATCTCCAGGGCTGCGCCATTGCTCCAGTTGAGGAACTGAGTAGACGCTTCAATTGGGCAATGTGGGATGGATCCACTGAGTGGTGTGCTTTGAGAACCCGAATGTGCTGGATGATCTGGGTGCGCTCGAGTGAGTACAATCCTTGTCGATGTAGCCACAAATGGCGCTTGATAGTTGCTCTTCTCCTCCGCTGTCTGCGACGGGTAGCTGTACTGATCAAGGCCGTGATGTCCGATGCAAAGCGCGATCCAGAGAAACCAAAATATCATTCACAATATCAAAATTGATGACAACCAGGGTAAGACCAGCTCAGTTGTCAAAGGAATCGGAAATTGGGATGCAGCACAAGGGATAAATCAACCAGGGCAATGCAAGGCCAATACGAAACCAGTTACGTAGTGAATCCGCACCAGCGCGAAGCAGTTCAGTGCGAAGTCCAAGGCCGAAGATGTAGGGCAGTTGGTGCTCGATGTCCTTGGCGGGATACTCCTCCACAAAAAGCGAAGGAGATGATGGCCTGCTCAGGACCACCAGAGCTCAACTGGCCACAGCGGCTTGCAGGTCGGCCCGCGGGCGCAATGGCGTGGCCCGCTGGGGTCGTTCGGCGTGGGGCCTCTACCTTCCCCTCTCAGCCGAGACCTTGGAATTGATACTATTAAACTATATATCTAATGGTGTCACTATTCAGACAATTGAAGGGGGCACCAAACCCCTGATTCAACGAGCACGCCAGTGCTGGCACTTTTTTTGGCAAGCCAGGCACCGCTCCAAAATGCGACACATCCTGCCGGGGAAGAATCCTTTGTAGCGCCGGTTCAAGGGTTCAACAAAACGAACATTGGAGATGTCCCGCCATACAAAAAAGCCAAGAACATGGTGGATTTGAGTCGAAGTTGTAGGGGTTGAAGACTTGGATTTCTTCTGACCTTGGACATCCCAAAAGGGATGAACTAGCAGTGCATGCATTGGATGTCCTGGTTGATTTCTCTTGCTCAACATGTCTGGCCAAAATTGTAAATGGTTCCAAATGATTGAACCCCACGAGTTGTATATAGTTGCAAGCACATTGTTGTTGGGCGTCAACTGCAATGTCAACCAAAGATTAGAAAGTCCTTACGGATTTACGAGGGAGTCAATCCTAAAGCGCATCAATATGGATGTGTCTGAAAATAGTTTACCCCATAAATTTGATGTTTTATCATCTGTTTCCCTCTTTGAAGTGGCCACAACTATGGAGTTGATCCCCCGTTTTAAGACAATGCTCTTCAGGCCAGCAGACTCGCCTAGCTGTTCGTCACCCGAGCTTATGATTTGTTTCAACCACGTTCAACATCTCTTCATCCCTTCCCTCGATCGGATTGGAATGAGGCTGAAACATCAGAAAATGTGTTTCAAAATGGTTGAACCATCCATAAATGGGGATATAATGGGATATACATATCATAGTACCAATATAATCAATAATAAATACCACCGATAACGGGGCCCCCAAGTCATGAAGTTTGGTTTGCGGGGCATCTAATACTATGGGGAAGGAATTAACTGTCCAGCTGCTATGTGAGTGTCTGATTTCTGGTGGAAATGGTCTGCCACGTCCTGAAAGCTCGTGAGAATGACGAGGGTCTGTTCCCCAACTGTGGTCGTTGTGCTACTTATGAAGCAATCATGTTCATCGAAGCACCATGATTCTTCTGGGATGAGGATTCCGGGGGGAGGCCAGGCATCTTAGAAACTTGGACTTGTCCAATGCATCCATATTGTTCTTTTAACCGCAGCCAGCTGCTGTGCATTTTGGCTCAGCTTCAGCCAAGTGCACTCTGTGCTTGCAAGCATCCATCCAAAATGCCGGGATGGTACTGCAATTCCTTCTCCCAATCATCTGCCTCGCAGTGGGTCAACGAGACACACCAGCCGTGTGCAACCCCCTCCTGCTATCCTATCCATCCTAGTAGTATTTATAGCCTTGACACTTTGGAGGTTTACTGAAAGGCAGACACGCCAAAATATCTTGGGTGTAGATTCCCTTTGTCACACCCCATTTCTGCAGTCTTCAACACACCCTCCAGTTTCATCTAACCTGGCAATAGAAAATCCCGGAAAAATTCTGCTCGATTGTACCATCCAAACTGCAAATAATCTTTGTGTGGCCAGTTGAGATTCCCCCCATGTTTTCCCAGTTCTGCAGTCCCTACAGGAAATCTCAACTGGGCATTGCAGCAAGCACCGCAGCTACCCGCCTCTTCCGCGATCCTCATGCATCCCAAGGCGTGCATGCTGGATGGGTCGCCCTGCGCTTGCGCTTGGTGTTTTTTTGTGGGAAATTTAAGGATCGCTTAATGGTGGGGATTGGTAGACTGGAATATGTATATATATATATAGCTTCTGAAACTTTGGGTGTGTCTGAAAAGGTGGATTAACACTCAATCTATGGCCATCAAACAATAGAGTAATGATGATTAAGCAGGGGGATGGAATGGGGTGCCCTATTTTCAGACAAGACCATACAAGCAATATACTGTACCACTGGAAAGATTGATTATTGAAATAGATGATAGATGGTACTGTAATAATGATAGATACAGGAGATATGGTTCACAGATGTTCACAGGGTCACAGACCATACTGTACTGGCTCAAGACCCCTTGGCTTGGGCCATCATCTCTTGCTGTATTCACCAAGCCGGGAACCATCCGTTGTGGAGGACGCCAGGAACCAACAACTGAAGTTTGAATGGTGAATTCTCCATTTTGGTTGGTGAGTTCACATATGTTTGATGACAAACACAAGTATGATAGCGTTGGTGATGTATCCCATGATAGATGTCCCAGAGAATGCATGGTTTCAGACCCCCATTTATGTCGGACTGCTGGTTGAATCCCCCTGATATTTTAGGGCACAAAGCCACAAAGCCATTGTTGATCCAGAATTGTTGGGTATATCCTCATTCTATCCCCTGTCTATCCTCATCACATATCATAACATCAATAATATCATATCATATCACATCTCCATTGCCATTGTATCACAATTCTATCCCTATAGATAATAGTTCTCAGTCAATATTGTCCCTTAGGAAAAAAAGATGGGTCGGTTTGGTATATAATTTACTATGATCCGCCTATTGGTTGTGGCTGAATGAGGGCAACCTTCTGTTAACACACCAGTGGGAACAAACATGGCTGGAAAAGCCACCATTTAGTTCGATGATTTTCCCATACAAACCACCATTGATAGAATTGTTATAGCTAGATTTTCCCAGCTCGCCCATAGTTGCCATAATGAATCCCCCCAGCATCCTGAGCTTCCCCAGCATAGCCTCCACCATGAGCCCATGGGTGGGCTGCAGACACCTGAAGCGGGGGCCATAGCCCAGGCCGCCAACGCGGAAGCCCACGTAGGTGAAGACCTTGACAGCCAGCTGAGGCCAGCGGGGCTGCAGTTCCACTTCTTTTTATTGATGTATATATAAAGCACTATATTTACAAATGTATATATATATATATATAGTATGCATATAAATAGATATAGAACCAGAGTGACCATAGTTTACATATGTTTATATCCCAACTCCAGTTTCTTCAGCATGGTTGCTGTCTGGAAATCAACATGGCTCGCTGAAAAATCCCATCTACAGTGAAACCACTGTTTAAGAACCTACTGCAATAAGAACTTCAGGGGCTGGATTGCTGGATTTAGCCCTTTCTGTCGGGTAATTGAAATAAGAACCNCGGTTTCAATTGGTATGCATAACTTCTTATCTATCTCTCTTCCTATCCATCTATCTATCCATCCATCTATCCATGTGATGGGTGTGCTGTGACTGGAAGCAAGCCACCCTTTACCGCCAGCTACAACATCAAGGCTTTGCTGCGTAACCCGGCGGCGGGTGGGAATCGAACCCTCGCACGGTGAGTAAGGACAAAATTGAAATTTAGCAGGGCCTACCTGGCCTAGAGGGGTGGCCTTGGCTCATCTTAGCTTGTGGTGCCTTGTCTTGCCTGTGCTGCCTTGCTTCGGGCCGCCAAAACGGAAAAACAAACTTTNTTCGGAGCCCGAAAGTTTTTTTCTTCCCCGGCCTCTCGCGCGACCTACAACCATGCCAAACTGAGCATTCAAGTCCTGGCATGCTGGATTGTCCGGCCTGTCGCCCTATTTTGGATGGCTGCGCCTGAAGAAACTTTTCGGGCCTTAAAAGTTTTTTTTCCACCCGACTCTTTTCTGAACCTAATACCATGCCAAAATGAACTTTCAAGTCCTGGCATGCTGGATTGTCCGGCCTTTGGCCGTATTTTGGATGGCTGCACCTGAAGAAACTTTTCGGACNAACTTTCAAGTCCTGGCATGCTGGATTGTCCGGCCTTTGGCCGTATTTTGGATGGCTGCACCTGAAGAAACTTTTCGGACCTTAAAAGTTTTTTTTTCCGCCCGACTCTTTTCTGAACCTAATACCATGCCAAAATGAACTTTCAAGTCCTGGCATGCTGGATTGTCTGGCCCTTGGCCCTATTTTGGATGGCTGCACC
>BGPT01000635.1:159796-201348 GCA_003297045.1 Symbiodinium sp. clade C Y103 | reverse complement strand
ACCATGCCAAAATGAACTTTCAAGTCCTGGCATGCTGGATTGTCTGGCCCTTGGCCCTATTTTGGATGGCTGCACCTGAAGAAACTTTTCGGGCCTTAATTTTTTTTTTTTCCACCCGACTCTTTTCTGAACCTAATACCATGCCAAAATGAACTTTCAAGTCCTGGCATGCTGGATTGTCTGGTCCTTAGCCCTATTTTGGNTTTTCCACCCGACTCTTTTCTGAACCTAATACCATGCCAAAATGAACTTTCAAGTCCTGGCATGCTGGATTGTCTGGTCCTTAGCCCTATTTTGGATGGGTACACCTGAAGACACTTTTCGAGCCCTATTGTTTTTTTTCCACTTGTCGTCCTTCTCTTCTTGTCGTCCTTCTCTTCTTCCACTCTTTGCTGCTGGCCGGGACACTATTTATAGNCTCGTTCATAATTCCCATATTTTTTACCTATAGCACTTAAGAACCCCAGGGTAGGCTGGAAAATTCTTAATCGGTTCTTATCCAACGGTTCCGCTGTAGATCGATGACTCTCCCAGCTAGCCATGTTTCATTGCGGCAGGGTATCAACCGATACTCCATTCATATTCCATTAATATATACCCTCCGGTAGATGAACATAGACCCTGAAAATCACCAGTTTATAGTAGAAACTAATCTTCCAACCCCTATCTGCCAGGGTCTATGTTACTATGTATTTATATATACATATATAAGTCAATTATATTCAATTATACGACCATCAAAAGCCACCATTTTTGTTGGTTCATTCCCCACGTTGGTTAACTCCCCTTCCCAGCCGTTCCCCACTTCAGCTGGCCTTCGTCACCTCGCGGATGAGGAGTTCGGGGGCACTACCTGGCGCCGAAAACGGAACAGATCTGGCTAAATCTATGGTTAAACCTATGGTTAAATCGTTAAAATCTATGGTTAATCATGGTGGTTTCATTGGATTCTGGATAAATTGATGATTCTATACAATATTTCACTCATCTGAGGCCCACGATGGGGATGATTCCCCATGTATAAACCATGATTCTAGCGCGGTCACGACGTGAGGTCACTATGATTTACCCATTGCAGAAGTTGCCACTTTTTTTGTCGGTTGATTCATCAAACATCCCATGTTATGGCCGTAGTATCCCATAGGATCCTCACTAAATATCCCGATGATATCAACATAATGAACAAATAGTTATATCTTCGTGATGTCAAATACAGATTCATATTGTCTCCCCACCATATCCCATACCCTCTGGTAAACTAACATAACTATTGAAAATTGCCATTTAAAGTGGATTTTCCCATAAAAAATGGTGATTTTCCATAGTTATGTTAGTTTACCAGATGGTAATGATATTCTATCCCATACTATCCCCATCTACATCTGGTGCAGGCCCACCGTTGCGCGACCCGGCCTTTGGAGCGCACACCCATTTGCTGCAGAAATCCCGCTGCCGCCCGGCGGTCCTGAAGGAGCGACCCGATTTGACATGGGCCCAACACGAAACATGGCTGGGAAATCCCTCAAGAGTGAAGGTGTTGATGGGAAAATCTTCTATGAATGGTGATTTTCCAGCTAGCTATGTTTGATTATCAAGGGTAAAACCCCTGCGAGTGTGCACTGTGCACTAGAACATGGTGCTTGTGAGCCGCCCAGAAACGCCGTGGAGATGCCGAAAAAAAATGCTCATTGACTAAACATGGCATATGAGAGCAAGTCAGTTCACTACAAAATACATCAGTTCCAGCTGATCAGATACCTGGCCCTCCGCCCTCCTTCTTCAACGCCGCGCCAAAGATTTGCTGCACGTCCTTGGCTGCTCCCAGAGTGGTGAAACTGACCACAAGAACGTTTCATTGATGTCAATCCCTCACTTTTCCATAACTGGCCGTCAATCCCTGATTTTGACACAAAACCAGATGTGTTTTTCTGAAATTGGGGACCCCATATCCCAAGCTTTATCATCATGGCCCCTATGATTCTAAAGGCAATCTGGGAGGTAAAAATACCCCATTTCCAAACACACCCAAGATATCACATGTTTTGTCTTATATCACCCATCATGTCCCATTGATACCCCATTTCTATCCCATGTATATCCCGTTCTATCCCGATTGCGGTTGCTAAATATTCTGTTTTCGTTGGTGAATTTTCAGCCAACTCTCTGGGCTCCCTGCATGCTGAGTGTAGGCAGAGCTCTTGTTCAGCTGGGCTATGGCCGTCTTCCAAAGATTCCTCAGTGCAAAATGATCTAAAACTGGGGATGTTTACCGGTGAAACTAAACTGTTTCTAGGAAAATGTTGGGGGGAACTGCAACTATAGCAATTGTTTCATGTTTCTTTCAGGTGCTTCAACCGACAAACGTGGGTAGTTACCAACAAAAATCGGTGTATAAAGAGGATATGATGGTGATAAAATGGAATAGTAATGGAATACGAATGGAATATGCGTGGAAGAATATAATTGAAATATTGGTTGATATCCTTCTGTATTCAAACATGGCTGGCTGCGAACCCACCGAACTAAATAATTAGGGTTTTGAATGGGAAATCCATTGACAAGTCGAGATTGTAAGAACATATAAGAACCAATGTAAGGAATGATCAGAGTCACCTGCTTCAGAATCATGGATCTCCCCCACCTCCTGTTTCCACATCCCTGTAGCCAAGCGTCTTATCCTGGTTTTCCACTGCTGAAGACAGGTCCTTCCCAGAATGTGCGACAGGGGTTGGTAAAAAGCGTCAAGTTAATTAAGAACTACTCAGACGTAAACCCAAAATGTCACACCCAACCGAGTTTGTTTTCCATCAGTTTTAATTCGGTACGTTTTGTGAAAACCAACAAAAAACGATGAAAGAAATCTTGGATTTTTTGGGGTGGAACACCATCCTGAGTGGATAATTGTTTCAACAGATCATGCTGTAGCCGCAAGAGGTGTTTGCATGGCCTCATGGTTCTCATTTTTCATGCTCAATATGGAGGTTTCCTAAAATGGTGGGTACCCCCAAATCATCCATTTTAATGGGATTTTCCATTATAAACTATCCGGTACCCCTATTTTAGGAAACCCCCATATATTTGCGTTTCTTGCTTTCATTGTACACCAGTATGTCCTCTTTCTATCTGAGAGTTTCATGTTCAACCTCTACGTTTCCATCCCATTCCACCATTGCTGCCCCCGTTTCCCAAATTCCAAATCCCAAGTCCATGTAGAGAAATCACCATTTTTCCGGGGAACACCATCATAGAGAAATCCCTGAAAACCACCATTCCTCCCGGTTAAACCGTCATAAAACCACCATCTGTCCACCATAAACCCACCATTTTTGCGGCCCAACATGGCCCGGTTGCGTCCTCCAGGGCCTTCAGGGCATCGTTGCGATTGGGCGCTTTCTCCATCTCGCCACTGTCCGCGTAGGCCCTGAGGAGTTGACCATTGGAACAGCTGACTTTTTTTGGGGGTTCACATGATTTCACATGGTTTAGCAAAAATCATAGTTGTTTATATACCAATAGTAAGTGGTCTACTTTTGAATGATGGACTTGAGGATGGACTGCCTTAAAGTCTCTGGGGTTTTGTATTTGTCACACAGAAAAATGGATGCTCTTGATGTTTGTCCTATAGAAAAGAAATCACTGCAACTTGCTTTTGTTTTTTTGGATACACAATTGAAAACATCGTCAAATGATCATGCTTCCGAGACCAGATTGGTTTGGCCATTTGGGGATAATTGCCAAAATTGATTTGGCCCTGCGGAACCCCAAATTGGCTGGTCACTCTCAATAGCGATTGCGATTTGTTTGGCGCCGTCCAGGATTTGGGGGTTCCAAATTCTGTGAAGCTCAGGAATCAATACCCAACATCCTGTAATATGCCGGGGTATGTTGTGTTTCAAACCAGGGCGCCCAAGACTCTGGGAATTTGCTAACATCCTGTTCTTATCGGACTAACTCCCACTTGGTTCAAGCTCAAACTCATTGGATTTGTTGGTTGTTTGAATTCCCATATCTTTGCTGGTTCGACTCCCATGTTCGTTGGCGCCTGTTGATGATCCGCTGGCAGTCCTCGCTCTTTGAAGAGTCAGCCAGCTCCTGTGGCTGCGCGTCCCAGAAATCCGAAGTGGTTGATAAAACATGATAAAACCATAGATAGCCCATTCATCTGGGGATATGTCATCATCAAATATGTGGGTTTGTCTTGAAATAGGCTATTCCCCCCAATTATAGCCCATTTCATGGGACATATGATAGTTAACCAATGGATTTGGGATTCCCTATTTTCAAAGAAACCCATGTGATGATTGCCCACATACATCCATTGGGCATCCCACTTCGTATGTCTCAAACTTTTGCAGAATCCAACTTGTGCTCGTTCATTATGGTGAACTTCATGAACTTCCAACATTTGGGTATGGTACCTGGTTGGACCCCCAAAGAGACCATCCACTTTGGTTTGGTATTTGTTGTGCCATTTCTGTGGGTATCATGTACGTAGTGTTTGCAAATGTAAACTACAATCCTCACCAGAATTGGCCATTTCGGAGATTCATACACCTTCAATAAATGAGTTGTTTCCTCGCGGTTTTCCATATTTTGTCAACAAGGGATTTTGGGGGGAACCTCCTGCTGCAAGTAGACTAACTAACACACATAGCTAAAATTAACCTGCTCAACCCGCTGATGATGTTGGGATGCATCCACCCTTTCAATGTTTCCGTAGAATGGAAGAGGTCAATTTCAATAACGGATACCAATGTACAGCAATGGGAGATGTTGTTCGAATTCGTTGTACATTACATGATTTTCAGAAGAGGAGAACTGGTTGTAGTCAATGGATGTCAATTGGGTCCATCTAGTCTTTGTTGGTGGCCATAATAATATGTCGATTCACTTTCAGCAGTCACCATAGACCCTTGCTTAAATCCCCCGATATGATCAAGAAGTCCTTTAATGTCCAGCACCCATTAAACCCTATGATACTTGAAAAAAGAGCTACTCAACAAACAAAAAGAAACTTCCAGAAAAAACGCTCAACATATTCAATCATCCTTACATCCTATTTCGTTTCATCACACCCTCCGTCCAAACATTAATCCGATCTTATTGTAGTTCCGGTAAACACCAATGAAATGGCTATCAATGGCTATACATGGATTAATATCATTTCAATCAATTGTGGATTATACAATATCAATCAATTGCAAACCAATTATTGGATATCTTACTCTTGGATACTTAATCCCCCGAAAATTATGGGATAATCAATCCTATCTTATTGCAATCCCATTCAACACCATTAAAATCCATCAAATAGCTTTATAAAACAATTAAAAAGCACTAAAACCCATGAAACACCTGATATATCACCTTATTATGGCTATACTATGGCTATATAATCCCGTTTAAAACCATTAAAACGCATTGAATGGCTAGATTATGGCTACAAAATTCCTTTCCAAAAACCTCTAAACCCCTAGCAAAACACTTGGCGGCACCCTAAAACACACGACGCCACGGCACCTTGAAAAGGCCCAAGGCCTGCTGCGCCAGGCTCAAGGCTTCCTGTCACATCAACAGTGTTCCAAAAATCGGCTCCAAGAGGCATCCAAAAACCATGGAGATTTTGAGATCCAAAGCTGGGATTTTTTAAAACTTAGAAGATCTTCTTTGACATCTATAGTCTATGTACATGTATATATATGTATATATATATATATGTCTATATTAATTAAATATCAGTCAATGTTATGATTTTTTATGAACTACATCATCAACAACCTCAGGAATCGAGCTTGTGGGTGAGTTCACCCAAGAACTGGATGCGACATACAGAGCGGTGGCTGCTAAACCACGGATCGTTGATGATTAGTTCAGGGATGGTATGGGATTATCACATTCTATTAGGGGATTAGGGGATCCCAGGGGATCCCTGTCAACCAACCAGTATAGCTCAGGAGGACACATGGTTTTCTAAGCTGCTCAAGCGGAAATGCGAGTTTATTTGCTGGGAAAAAAATGGAAATAAATTGTGGTATAGAGTGTAGAATTATGGTACTAATCAGCTGGCTATAAATGTTTTACAATAGTCAACCCAAGAATTGATCACCTTGAGTTTTTCCATGATTTACTGGTATAGAATGGTCAAACCATGGTACTTAATGATGGTCCTAGTCCTAATCATCTTGTTTTAGTAGTTACCACGATTCTTTAAACCATGATTTACTGGATGATGAATAATAGTTTGATCTTATCTATACACATCGATGTATCTGGATGAAACCTCTAGTTTAATTAACAGTACTGGATGATGTGTAAACCATGATCCTTGACGTACTGATGATCACGGACGATTAGTAGCATATGATGGAGAGGCAATCGAGATGTAGTGAAGATGTATGAGTTGGATGATGATAGGGAGACAATTGGGATATACTGGGATAGTATATGCAAAGCGCAATTGAACAGCCACAAAATTCCAAAGTGTCCATAGGCTTCGGGTCGAGTTTCTTGGCAGGGTCCACAGTATGGTGAACTGAAGCTTCAGATAAACAAAGCGACTGGATTGTCGTGTATCCAACAATCCATGTTCAATTTAAATCTAAAAATACATCTCAAACTACTGGATACTGGACATTGTTCATTAATCTATCTTCAATTATACAATGATGTTCAATATCACCTGATTTCATCAAAACTCAGATTTCACAGATTTCCCCACCCCACGAAAAATCAAAAAAAAAACACGGAATCCATCAGAATCGCCTTGTTGCGTCCGCCACGCTGCTTGAGACCCGCCAACAAGAGGAGCATCTTGGCTTCTCCGGCCTGGTGTTTCTCGATAAGGGAATAAGTCACAAGCATACAACCCAGGCTTGGGGAATATTGAATGGGGATATATAACTATATAATCCAAAGTACTCCAAGATGATGTCTGAGAATCTCTGAAAATGGAGGGGTGATAGAACTAGGATGATATAACGAGATAACGAACCAACATCATATGTCTATGCGCCCAGGGCGTCAAGGCCCCCCACCGGGCCTTCTGCTTCAGATCCCGGTACAAACTCAGCGCATCGTTCAGGGTCTGCGAGGCGCTGCCGGCATCGCCACGCGACAGCTGGACGTCTGCCAACATCTCGGCGACGTCCACCTCGGCCTGCGGGATGTCCCAAAGCTGGTGAAAAATCGTGTTTCATTGTGTACAGTTTCCTAGTACAGCAGACAGTGATAGTAAATGATTGTAACATGTATAGTAATCCCTTCCCCCCAATATAAATCACATGCAGTAAAGTGAAGAGATGCAAGATGAAACCAGGCTTTCGAGCTGGGCATTTCATATTTCGGGGAGGGGTTTCTATGTGTTTCTTCAATGCCCAAGTTCTGTGACCCCAGCCGCCTGCTTGTCTCCGGTCCTCTTGATCATGGCCAGCTCATCACTAGCCTCAAGGCTGTGGAACATACTGTGGAGGGGTCCGAAATCCACGAGTTGATACTGTAGGTGGTAGACATCCCATGATTTTGCTGAGGTTTCAACCATCCTTTTGGTGGTGCTGGATTTCTTCCACCCACCATATGTGAACATGTTAGATGTTGACTTAGATGTTCTCAACACCTAAATAAAAATCATGAAAAAAGTGAGGCGCTCAACGGTACTGTACCAGTCACACCAAACATTACCGGCCAATCGTAGGTGTGCAGTTCCATCTCTCCCACAACCAAATATCAATGTGTAGGTCAAAAAAACAATCAAACAGCCATCTGCTCTATTTGAACTATGAAAGTGACACCATCCAAGTTGGAGCTTCAGTACCAGACATGGAAAATCCATGAAAATCCACCTCCATGGCCCAACCTTCCCTGCGGGCCAAAGGGCCGCCATCATGGCATCGAAACTCCTGTCCATTGCCATGTTGGCATCCACCACCTCAACACCAGGCGACCGCAAGCTACACCCAAAGTCCAATCCAAGTATGACAAATAGTTCATGTCAGAAAATCAGATTTAAGGGCTGCCCAAACTCAGTTTCTCTGATTCAACTTCCCTTTCGCTTCGACCCGCGGACCCAAGGTCTCTGCAGTGCCACTGGGCTCCCCGGGCCACTTTCAAGGCGGCCACCTTCTTCTTGTCTCCCGCCCGGCGGAAAGACACTAAGGCTTCCTGAAGCACCGAGGAGGAAGCTGAGCAGCGAACTCAATGATCTGAAAGATTCTTGTGACAACAATATATGGTGGTTTATGGCTTCTTACTAGTAATGAGTAATATGTTGGGGAACCAACACTAAAATTTGTCGCTTTTTTTGCCAGCAATAATGGGATATAATATGATATAATTAATGATATAATAATGGGTCTTATGTTGGTGATAAATGCGGGCAGACTCACCAGGAATCACCAGAAAATAGGAGCGCTTGCCGATCCCTCTGCGCTGGGCCTTCGATTTTGGCGCCATGTTTTTTTCATCCGCTGGTCACATCCCAACCATCACTAACCGTGATATGGTCATATGGCTAATCTTCGATTACCCAGATCACCAGTTGATCGCTCCACCAACGAATCCCATATAAGTTGATGGTTAAGTCATCCTACATGATGTATCATCATGTTATATATCACCATGTTTGATGCTCAAAATTGTATAGATCGCGTTGAATCCACCATTTTCGATGGTGAAACCTGATTAGATCCCAATGTTTGATCATGTTTGATGCTTCGCGGCCAAAATCTGAGAAACCAACCTTGGCCAAGGCTAAAGCCTCTGAGGCCTGCACTAGAAAATGCGCACTGCTGAGGTTTTCCTATTGATTTTCTAATGGGAAAATGCTATCTGATTGGTTAGAAAATTGGGTATGAAACCAACCAGTTGGTCTGTATATTTATTGGGATAGAAGTTTCCTATAGGTTTTCTATGGCAATGTCTGGGGTCTGATTGGTTTGAAATGTGGTTGGTCAAAAACTTATCAAGCACTTTATGGGAATGTTTTTCACAGGAAATCGTGGGATATAATTGGATATATCCACTTCGAATGTTGTTTGACGACGCCAGGACTTTCCTTTCAGGACGAGTGCAAGAGGGTCTATGCCTCTGTTAGTGGAGAGGATGGCACCAACATGCCCCAACCATAAAAACGGCCTCTATCCCATCCCATAAAATCATGGTGAATTGGTCTCCCTTTGAAATGGGCAGAATCCTATAGATTCACAGTGATCCTGTGAACAAACATCAACAAACCAGGTAGATTCATCTGTCAAGGCTCCCAGCCTTGCTCTTGTAGAGCTGTTGCTGTTGAAAGCTCACCCTGGGTGGCGCGGCATGGAGGGGAATTGATCTCTGGGTATCAAATAGAAATCTCTATACAAAGTGGTGCCCCCCCCCCAGTTGTAAGTTGGTTTATAGCCCTCACGAACTAGTTCGATACATCTGCCATACACCCTAGTGAACTTGGAGTTATAAACGCACCAACTTCGCTAACCCAAAAAGAGGCACCGCCTTGATATGAATGGTGGGAATCAAAGAGCATCCCCCTAATCTTGGGGCACTAAAGATCCAAGTTCTCCACATCACAAATGGTCACATATAGTGATGTACATTGATATTGATGCACATTAATACCACAGTGATGATCATATTTGAGGTCAGAAACACGTTGGTGGTGTCAAACATTCACCAAAGGTTCACTGGGCCTCCCTGACATCTGCGTGGGCCGTGGGGCCTCGTAGCCGACGAGAGCTTCCGACCTTGGCAGACTGCCCCCATTTTTTGGGGTGTAAATCAAGAAGACCTAGGAAAACCATAGGAAAACCATAGGAAAATGGTGATTTAATGGGATTTTAATGGGACTAATGATGATTTACCCCTCTGGTAAACAGCCACATAGCTATTGAAAATGGCCGTTTATAGTTGATTTACCCATGAAAACATGGTGATTTTCCATAGCTATGTTAGTTTACCAGAGGGTAAAAACAAATCCAAACTGCTTCCCTAAAGAAGTACATTCCATGTGTAATGTGTGTGTCATCACTGAGAGTTCTGACGCAGAAGTCGCATCTGGAAACATGGCCTGGCAGGACAAACAGCTTGAGCGGACATGCCCATAGCGCACCATAAGACTTCATTCAACTATATTCAACTTGTATTTGCGTAAGGAACCCCACAAAAAGCAAAAAAAAATATTCCCTTCATGGATCCCCCAATAATAATTGGTGGATTTCCCATCGGGAAACTGACAAAAACATCGACTAGGCGGCTGACGAAGGCTGGCTGATGTTCATCCCATTGCTTGATGGCAAATTCTCCGTGGTTGATGGGATGTTCCCTCGGTTTGTTTGGACGTACCCTCTGGTAATGAAATGGTGATTTCCCAAAGTTATGTTAGTTTACCAGAGGGTATTCCCCCATTGTTTTTTTTTCTGAAAACATGGCACCCGCGAAATCTGATGGTTAATTATCATATGTCTGATTAATTTATCATGGAAATTGCCTTTTTTTTTGCTCTACACCACTTTCAGACACACCCACTTCGTCTTATGCATACATCCTTGCAAATCAAACCATGGTAAATCCAGAGTTTTCATACTTAAATCATGTAAGATCCAGATGTTTTTCGGATGCTCAAAATCCCACATTTTTTTTGTTGGTCAACCCCCCCTCATTTTGCCGTTGCCCGATTCATGGCCTTGGCATCGGCCATGATGGCCTCTGCCGAGGTCAAAGACGCATCCGCCATGCCTCTGGACGGGAAGTCAAACACTTGTGAGTGTTGATGGGGATCCATGAATATCAATGATGGTTATTTAATAATGCAATCCATTAACCATCATTAATCCGCATTAACTTAGGATATCCCAATCAAAGCAAAGGCTTAATGGGGATTCCTACTTCATGGATTATCAGCATATCTGGTAGTATAATCCCTATCATCGTCTCGAATCATCACAGTTGGCTGTCAACCAACTGCAGTGTTTGAAACTGCTCATATGGGTTTGTCTAAAAATAGGGGTATCCCTAAATCCACTGATTAATCATCTATATGTCTATATTAAATGGCTCGAATTGGGATATACCCCATTTTCAGACACACCCATATGGGAAATGGATACTCAAACATGTCAAACATGTGTGGTCCCCGGGCTCTGGAAAATGCTGGACCACACCCATATGGGTATTGCTCAACAAATGCGCTACAATTGGGCCCAAAATTGGCTTGAAAACTCGTTCACTTTGAGGATCAATTGTTTTAATAGCCACATGGGTTTGTCTGAAAATAGGCTAGCATAGGCTTGCCCCAAATCCACTGGTCAATCATCATTTTCCCTGTGACCAAATGGCTTTTTGAAAGGTACACCATGGTGGGTTTCTACAGATTCCTGCTGAAAAATGACATGCTGCTGGTGTTGGTGTCCAAACTAAGAAATACCCATATCATCCCATATGCTAACAAAAAATGGAAATGTGCAGGAACTGTTTGATTTTCTCACCAACAAACATGAGGCCTTGAAATTCTCATTCTGTTACACAATTCGAAAATTCAAGAGGAAAACCACCATTTTGATGGTGAAAACCATATGGTTGTGAGGATTGCGGCAGCGATTGATACTTCACCAAGCCTTGAAAAAACCTGGACCCTCTACTTGTACCCATAAAAATGGGTAGTTTATCGTTTATCCAATAATTTTGGTACATACTTTTATAAAATTTCATCGGTACTTAGAGGGTTTAGGGGTGGCCTTAAACAACTGAAACTTGGGGATGTCAAATATGGAAACCAGACAGAACGGGTTCATGAAACGTAAATCAAAAAAATGAAAGAAATGTAGTGAAAATGGATTCATATTAGGGGTTTCCTCAAGTACGGCTACCCCAAATCATCCAAGCCGTGGATGATCATTTTACTAGTTATTGAAACCCATGGTGACTTGGGGTACCCCCCTTGTAAGACACCCCCATCTCGAACCTCCGTAACGGACCGCCGCGCAGGCCGCAGGCGATGCGTGCGGTTTTTCTTCGCAGCCAACTCTGGAGCCAAATGCCATGGGTTGGATCTCTTGGCATCTCATGGGTTGAATTTCAATTGCCCTTCATGTCTTGGTACCGCAAGGATTATGGCCATTTAGCCACTGGAACTGCACCCCTCTTCTTTTTCCACGTGCTGGGCAGCCCCAAAAAGGAGGAGCGGTTCGTTATCATCGTGGATGATCACAAGGATTGCTGCTTCTCCACTTTCATTCAAGGTGGGCTTCTCCTAGGTAGCTAGGTTGGTTCTGGTGGCTTTGTCATCACAATAACGCTTGGGTTTATGATAGCTAGAACTGTACTTCGATGAGATTTTTTTTAGCAACAAACATACGTCGTGACGTTTGGGGATCCACAAAAAGTCGTGAAAAAACAGGAGCCACTAACCGCCACTAACCAGTTGAGCAGGATGATCCAAGAGGGAGAAATGTTCACCATCCACATTTTGTTGTGATTGCTTTGGATATGAAAAACCCTCTAGTAATTGCACCCAATTGTCCATTTCCATTCTATGGGATTATCCCATAAATTAAAGCATGGTGGAATTATATTCACTACGTATATGGAAAATACATTGTGATTGTACCATATCTGTCCATTTAAAGGTGGAAGTTCTATTGCCATGTTATACTATGTCAAGTGTCTTACAGTCCTTATATTGGGTACATGAAGCCTTGGTCGGCCCCTTTGGTAATTGCACGCAAAAGGGAAAAACATGACAATAAATGATAATGAAATACGATACTAAATCATAATAGATATTATCATTGATAACTCATTGATGATATATGATAATGATTGATAATAAGAGTAACACTACATAATCATACATAGTAAATCATAGTAATGGATAATAATTCTATAGAAACCCCAGTTTGACCCTTAAACACACGTCTTGATTCCAATGGTCTATGTAAATCTCTTTGCGATCATCTGCGGAGTGGTCTTCACTCGGCCGAGCTACGGATGAATGCGTGAGCTACGGTGAAGGAACTGACCTCTGGGGGTGGTCGAAGTTTCACTGGTTTTCTTACTGGTGCTTAGTAGGGAATGGGGGAATGGGATGATTATTAATGATTATTATAGGTCATTCCCCCATTCCCTGCTAAGCACCAGTAAGTTTTTACCCACAACTTTAGAAAATCCTGGTGGGCCGCTGGGAAATCCTCTGCGAACGGAAGTTTGTAGCTGGGAAAGACATCGAACTAAAAGCCATGTTTGATTGCCAGAGGGTACTGATGCTGGTCGTGTCCTCTCTATCCCGCACTCTTGTTGAAGGCACCATAGCCACTTTTGGTCATGAAATGGGGGTGTCCATAAATGGGGATACCCCAAAATTGATCAAAATTGATGGTTTATAAGGGAAAGCCCCACTAAAATGGATGATTCAGAGGTACCCCCATTTCAGGAAACCTCTAAATGGTGGTGGAAGCACTAAAACGATGACCCCACCGTGCCTATTCTGTGTCTGTTCCCCCACCGAGATTCAAATTCGGCAATTCCCATGCAACGCTCACTGGCCCAAAGCAACGGCCTGTCATCTGGGTGGCACAGCAGTCATGTCAATCGCACGATAATCTCTAGTGAACTTGGCGATGGTCTATTGGATATCAGATCTATGCAAGACCATTGTACACTAATCCCAACTCCCTGACATTAAACACCACCTAAGCTGTCCCGGGATGGTGGAAATCCCCCTGTTAAACCATGGGTTCTAGGGGCGGGGTTAATATTGGGGGAAGCGGGTTATCCAATAGATCTATCAATCATCACCATAGAGTATCACCATCTAATTGGGCCTTCTAGTGTTTACGTCCTATTTTGCCTTCACCGGGTTGCCACATTCACTAGTTCCAAGGTCCCAAGATGTCCCAAGCTCCGCGCCTATTTGGCCTTTCCGCCTCGATGCAGAACGTCTTGAGCCAATAGCACCTGCTGCTATCCACGGAACAGTTGGACTCACCCGACTAAAGCAGAACTCAGAAAGTTGATGTGAAGAAATCGAGTTGAACACCATCAAGATATGAATAGAAATGAATAGCAGCATAGAACCCCCCCAAAATTTCAATCTTATTCCTGAGGAATACTTAGGATGTTTTCCTTTTAGGATGATATTCCAGGATATTCCCGGCGTTTTTTTCATAGATTGGTTGATGACACTCGACGACTGTGCCTTCCCCTGCTCCTGTCTCTTGCGCCAGCGTGCAATGCAGCTTTCGAACGCCTCCTGCGCCACTGCAGCGAAAATGATTGATGGAGATTTGGGACAAAAATTGGGAAGGGGTCAAAAGCATTCAAACCAATGAACCCACAAATTGGTCGTTCTTAGTCTTAAAATGTCTTAAATTAGTCTTAAACCATGGATTTTGGGGGGGGCTTGCCAATTTTGCTTTTGAGACATACCCAAATGTCCATGTGTGGTGGGGTCGGAAGGTGCTGATGCTGATTAGTTGAGGATTTCAGCATTATTTCAGGGTCACCCACCTAAGCTCGATGAAAACTGCGCAAGTTTTGGACCATCCACTACTTCATTCTAGGCTGACCAGCGGATCGCACTCTTCAGCAGCACGGTCAGCCTGGAACAACTGGGATAAGTCCATGCCCAGAATGTACAAAGCCTGGCCACGGGAGCAGGATGAAGAGGGGATTGGCGAAAAAAGTATGTCCTTAAATATGTATATAGATCCATGATATTTGGGCCATGATTGAGCCATGCACACGAAAATAACACTAAGTCAATCCAAATCATAAATTCCATCTAAAATTCAGAAGAACAATCATATTTTTCAGCTGCTTAGCGTTGAACTAACAGATTCCAGACATGTATTTATCACTCACTAGCTCTGGATCAACAATCCTGTCTCATCCCTTGAATCTACCCTGGTAATCAACCCACTTTGTGAGATGTATGGGTTCAAACCAGCAATCCATGGCCCTGGCCTTTGGAAAACCCATGGAAGTTGAGTAGTTGCTATCAGGCACGATACGCCACCGAAGTTGCGATATCAGTCTTACTGGTATCCTCATGTTAAGTAAATCTTAGTCTTTGGATGCAGGTTAAAAAGTTAAAAGAAAAATAAACAAAACTTGAAACATCAATCGTTCATGCACCTTGCAACACGTGAAGTGAGCATTGAAACAGTTGGTTCATCGATGTTCAAGATTCCAATTGTTTCGGAGGTGTGGAACCTGGAGGATCATCCCATCGTAAGTGGTCAATATTGGTTAATCATAACCTTGGTGATCGTAAGTCCCCTGAATCAATGGAGGATTTTCCAGATCTATGATCATCTATGGCAATGTTTACAGGAGGGTAATTCCCTTTAAAACCCGAGGATAGCTACCCTTTGCCAGCCACTCCCATGCATCTCAGCGGCAAGGGCAGCATTCCAGCGCAGGCACTCTGAGCTTTGAGACAAGACCCGTGGCACCTGGCTGAAGCCGTTGGAGCTGCTGAGGAGGGAAAATCCACCATTTAGTTCGATAAAATTCCTATAGCTATAAACCCTTGTAAAATGTTTAAAACCTCCATTGAGTTCGTTGACCTTTGAGTGCCACGTTTGATTACCAGAGGGTATCAGGCTATATTCCATTCATATTCCATGAATATCTCTCTAATGGTCCACTATGTCACCATCAAAAACCACCATTTTTCGTTGGTTAAATCCCATCAAACCACCATATTTAGTTATTTTCTGGTTGCATCCCACATTTTCTATCAGTCTTAGTGGTTAAATCCCATGAAACCCCCTTGTTCAGCCAGGCTGGGGGCCCTGGCCTCGGAAGTTCTGCTGGAGCTACTCGACTTGGTGTCTGGGGCAGCGGGGGCAATCACTTTCAGGGGATGGTTGAAGCATACATGTCAATGGAATAATCAATTGAGAACTAGTGGGGTTACCCTTTGGTAATTCGACCAAGTATGAGAAATCACCTTGTTTTAATATTCTTACTAGGTATTCTAAAAATCATCGAACCAAATGGAGCATTTTCCGTAGCTATGTCGAATTTTCCCCTTAAAGCCCTGGTTTAGTACTGGCTCTACTAATCTACTTCACGGTAAGCTAGAACGCCTTCGCTACCTCCGGCTGGATCCTTATCAGCAACCTCTGGGGATGCCAAACCCTCCCAAATGCTCGGTGCTGGAAAAAAATACCACCATCTACACTACACCCAAAAATGACCCGTGCATGGAGTATTTGGGCGTACAAGTACCTTTCAAAAAATTGCACATTGAAGATGATTTGCTGCGATGAAATTTGCTGATGTTATCAACATACTTCAATGGAATCTGTCATCAGATTCATCCCAAAAAAGATGAACAACAAACCATCTTCTCCCATCTTGTTCCAGGTGTTTTTAAGTAGTTTTCCCTAACAACTCATTGTCATAATCGTTCTCTTGGTAGATCCCGTGCCGACTCCTTCCTCTCATTGACCCGGACCTGCAGGCCCCTCCATGGAAGAGTCCCAGCCTGTGGGCGGCCATCGGACGGATGGTTTCAGCCACGGTCATGAAGCTCCCTCAAAAACATGTCAGTGGATTGAATCTCATCTAAATATATCCAAATTCAAATTCATATAATTCAATCCCAGTTCATATAATTCCAGATTCAATCCCATATTGGATTTTTTATAACTAGGTATAAATCCATTGAATCCCATCAATTCCGGGATCAGCCCTGCAAAAAACACCTGGCCACTCTTCGGCGCCTAAGATGACCTCCTTGGCAGAGTCTTCCAGTGACGCTGGGGCGAACTTGGCCTGCGCTTTGTGACTGGCGGTCCCTGGCGAGTTGATACATACGTATGTTCTGTTCAGCATGCGTGCCATGGTTCAACAACAGATGGATTGAAGTGCTACTGGGAGGTATAGTTAGCTATATTTATGGGGAAAAAAAGCGTGGGACTTTCATCTTTGAGACACAACCCCTATGGCTTTCACCCAATACTGGGTATACAACAAATGATGGTGATCCCCTGAGAGGGTGCAACGGTCCCATTTTCTGAGCGAAGAAACCCCGAACCTTGGGATCCGGAGGCAGCGACAGATTCAGCTGAAGCATGGCCCCTGCACGGTGCTGGCCAGAAAAAAATCTGTTACAGCTCAATGCACTTCAGCCGTTTCGGAATCCTGTTGCCATTTTGGAATCTTGTTTCAAGATACCGAGGACCAAAGATGTTTAGGTAAAAAAAAAAAGTAAAGTAGATGTTCAAATATAGAATATGTACTGTGGACTGGATCGCATGTTGCTTCGTTGTTTTTGATGCCTAGTTCTTCGGGAAATCCTTCGGATCCAAGGCTGGAGAGCCATTAAATTAATATAGCTCTGGAAGCCATGGCCCAAAAATGGTGATTTTCCAAAGCAAACTGTTGGTTGACCAGAGGGTAGAATAATGTTCTACATGTTTGTCCATCTTTGCGGCGGTTGCTATATGGTAATATGTAAACTTTTGGGTGTTCCCTCCGGGAGCTAAACAAAAGCCACATGTTGAGACTTTCTAATCCCTTAATCCCTTCCCCTGAATGCCACATATAATTGTTGCAGGCCATTTCAAGAGAATTTAATAGAATCTAGTGTCAGTTGGATCACATATCCTTCATTATCCCATGTCCTGCTGTTGAAATCCTCCGGTTTTTCTTGGCAAAACCACCATGGGCCCATCGCCGGCCTATGAAGTCGGAGACGAGCTGCTCCTGCGGTGGCAACCCATAGTAAGCCAAGGTGATAACTCCAACAACTCTTGGTTTCATGATGTTTCATGGGGATTGATCATCTAAGCAGTTCATGAGGATTCTAAAGCGTTATATGAAGTAGTCTATGGCTCATTCTTTGGGTTTACCATATTCTATGAAATCGCCAACCAGCTCATTCTCTTCGGGAAAAAACCTCCAGCATGGCCGGAAAGTTGATGTGACTTCTGTGTGGATGATTGCCAGATCACAAGAAGGCCTCCTCAAATCGTTGACATAGACGTGAGAAAACCACCATTTTGGTCCATTTCTAGATCAGTTTCCTAGGGAAACCATGGGTTTTCATGGTTTTTCCACATCTATACAAAACGTGTTACCCCAGGGCGGGCCCCACTCGTTCACAATCTCCATCCCAGGTCTCCTCATCGGCTCGACTGGGTCTGAAGCCACTGGGCAAACCTGCGACCGTGGCTGAGACGCGGCGGGGGGCAGAGGATCAGCTAAGTGGCCATAGCTCCACTGGCTGAGCTAAGTGATATTCATATCATCAAGCTGTGGTATTTTTCGCCATCAGTGATCCAAAAGACTGAGCTATTCAACCTATCCAACCAGCCCGGGATCCAATGCCACTGTTGACTAAAGCACCATGGCCTTTTCACGGTCTTTGGGTATCATTACATGCCATCACAGAAAATCCCATAGAAATCACCATCAATTCACCATGAAAATCAGTAAATTCACCTTGAACCCACCCTAAAAATCCCACTGAAATCACCTGTAAATTCACCACGCCGCCAAGTCACTTGGAGACCCAAACGGCTTCACCTGGTGGATGGCCCGGGCCTCAGTTGCGGACCGGAAAAATGTCGGAAATCCCATGGAAACATCCAGGGTTGATGGTTGATCGCCTATGAAACAGGCGTTCTGAACCGTGAGTGGCTATGAACCCACCCATTCATAGTTCACACCGTGCACCTGGGAATCTGGGTCCCAACAAAAACCACTAAAAAACTTGGGCATCCAGAATGATGAAAATGATCCCCCATAGCAGTGATCAAAAATCTTATCACATCATGATAGACAGGGTATCCCACTTCCACTGGGGATCAAAATTCCAACTGGAACCATCCAGGATGGTGCACAACGCCAGGTTGCGATAAGTGAAGGATAGTGAAGCCCCATCAGTTGGGGTCCTACATGTTGTGGGTCAGCAACCAGATATGAAGGTTTCAGGACGGAGAAATGCAAAGAAACGTTTCATGTCAATTAAAATATTAACATGTCTGATGTTCATACAGAACTACCACCAAATACCGGGTAATATTCCTCAGGTTGAGGCCTGGGGCATCATATTTCATCAAGCTAATCTCCAATCTTGATACCTTGCAAAGAATCTTAAACCATCCGCTAGGTATTCTACATTCATCCATTGTGTGAAAGAAATCTGCAGATTAATCATAGATGATGATACGAGTATATATGCGTGTATACACACATGACATATTTATGCAGTTATGCATATACATGTATATACATATGTACATATCCCATAATTACTGCATTATCTCTCTATATCACCCATTAAGCCACATTAATCCACAAGCCCATGACATAGTTCATCCACTCATCCCGACTGCTTGGCCAGGTCCCAACCAGGTCCCAACCCCCTCTGCCGAGAGACCGCGTCGTCCAGGAGTTTGAAGGGCGCGTCTCGGCCCTGAGTTGACCAGAAATGGACGACCAGCCCAAGGTTTCAAGGCTCAAGATGTTTCAAGTTTCAACCCGTTCAAGACCTTATGGTTGGAATCACCATCGATTATATGGTTCAATGTGTGGTTGAAAATACGGCAACATACTTGCAACCAGCCATGCTGCTGATGTTTTACCAACAAAACTTGATTCTTCAAGCAACTCTAATAGGCATGTCGCGGGCGTTAGGGCGACAGAGAACAGAAAAAAAAAATCGTTCATCAGCAAATATGGGCTACAAGTATGGCCGGGAATTGCATAAAATAGTGCCCCCTACAAAAAAAAAAAAACAGAATTCGGCAACCTCATCGGTGTCCCCTGCGGTTTCCCCATCAACTTGTAGGCACGATAGCCGCACCGGAAAATGAATAGTGACTTAAGATGTGACTTGAAATTCCAAGGAGACAATTCTGCTAAAGGATATGGTATAATAATTAAGCCTCTACAAACCACCATGAGTTTGGAGTCTATCTGCTGCAGATCCCTATTTTTGGGAAGGTAACTCTCGCAACAACACGTAGGTACGGTTGCTGGTGCAGTGCGCTGCAGTGCTCTGGGAGACCCCTTCACGCCACGATGGGAGTATCGGGCGCATGGGGGGCATCCAGAACGCGAGTGCTATCTACACAAGTGGAAGTACCGGAAAGCTACTGCCAGGAACTCTTTCCAATTTGGAGACCAGCGCTGACTCAGCATCAGAAACAACAATAAAATATCCGTGATTGATCATTCACCTTATTTTTTCAGGGATTCGGATCCCTGTGGAATATAACTTATGGATCAAACCTCAACATGCTAAAAAAACTAACTACCCTTGAAACATCGCCGGTCGCATTTTTGAGCCTGAGACGTGAGGCTCAGACAAAAGTGTTCAAGTTAAACGGGCATCCGCTCTTCCTTCCTTCCACAAATTGTTGGGCTTTGGGATTAGGGGGGCAAGTCTCTGTGCCGCCCCCCGCAAACGGTGGAAACTGATGACATGACATGGCTGAGACAACAGCCAGTCACAGCCGAAAGCCGAGAACAGCGAAATCGCTCAGTGGCCACAGGGATTCTCATCTTTGTCCTGAAAACCAGCACGGAGGCAGCCACTAAAGATGTTTTTTTCTCCGGATTATCTCAACGTCAGTGGATTGGTAAAATTGGGTGCCGAAAATTACCATAAATTGGGATTAGACTACATATAGAGATATACAGATTTTCTCCTCCAGTTTCCAAGCTAAAAATCAAAGTGGTTTAAGCGTGCTTTCATGTCAAAGCCAACATTGTTAGGTTGTATCCAGATTGTCTAGCAGCTATCAACTCCGATTTCTGCGTGATATACCAAGCCTTTCGAGTTGGGTAAGCCCTCAGAAACCCTCAAAGATTTGACTTGGGGGACTTGGGCGATACCAATCTTGCAGAAGCAACATGTTTGTCATTGTTGGTTTCTGGAGATGATACATTCTTGCTTGCTATATGAAGATACATGAAGATACTACAAACATCTACAAACTTCTTGTTTGATCTTGCTTGCCATATGAAGATACTGCAAACACTCCGGTAACACAGCAGGCAACACTTTGGCAACTCACTTCGGTAGCTCACTTTGACTTTGAGAACGCTTTAGGAATTTCTATGCATCTTGTCTACACTTTGGTACCTCATAGCTTTCAACCGCCTATGGTTCAAGTAAACAGGACAACCCCCCACGTCGGAACAGCTTGGACCCAATCGCATCCTGTGAATCGGAGTTTCGCTGGAAAGTGAAACCCCAGTTTTGCCGGAGTCCGAATTCTATTACACTTATCCATACTTATCCTAAAACAACCATGAAAGTGGCTCGTTCGGGTGATCACGGCTTGGTGGCGCATCAAATATTCATCAAGTAAACCGCAAAAATATATTCAAATATATCATAATGTATACAATAATATCAGAGTCCATACATCCTGATATTGAATGGTACAGTAGGTGTTTTTATGTTTTACACCGATTTCATCCGATTTACACCACCATTTTCTGCCCAAAAATCCCCAACTCCACCCATTTTGTCCACCCTCTCCGGCGCCTCCCTCATCGTGGCATGCCACTTCCGCCGCCAACGCTGCCCGGCGCAGGGCATAGTCCGCAGGACGGCAGCGGTGCGGCGAGGGGCAACGCGACACGCGGCCTAAGGCGAGCGCGTTGAGTGATGGGCTACATGATATGGATGGGCTACATGATATGACTTGGATGGGCTACAAGCATGGGTCAAAATTGAAGGCCTGGTTTAAAAGAAAAACATTCTTATGTAAAGTTGCATTTCAAGTTGTATGATGTTGTATTTTTGACAGCATTTTGACCCACACCAGGGTTGATACTACGGCTGCGACACAAATACATCTCTCTTGGGCGATCAGCCCTTGTCTTTCTTGGAATAGTTCCGAGCAACATCAGGATGGCGAGCAGAGCAATTGAAGCATCATGATCATCATGAAGCCTACATCACTGGCTCACAAGATCAGCCAGTTGTTTCGCACAATCTTTCCGGACCTCAAGAACTGGAGATGCCACGAGAATCGGTTTCCTATGGTTTCCTGCTGTTTGAAGTTTGACACTGTTTCGAATGATTTGGAGGTCCAAAGCTTGGACTAACTCCTGTTCCCTTTGGCTTGGAGTGGGACATGGTCCCTTCGGAACTACGCCAAGCTACCACTATTGATTTGTTAAGCAGAAGCTGAGGGACCACTGGGACCAGGTATAAAGCCACTGGTGTTAGCTGCCATCGCGGTCGACTGCAACCTTCCTCAAAAAGGGCACTATTCGAAAACAAAGCCTGAGCAGAGTTCAAGAAAAATGCCATGTGAAATTTACACAGGGAAATCTCAGCCCAGCCCAACAATCAATTTGCCCTCAAACTTGAAAGATAAGGGATCGGTGCTTGTAATGTAGTCTAGACCAAAAAAAGAATAAAAAGTGGGCCGGGCTGCACTTTCCCATGGGAATCGGTGCTATAAAGGCAAACCTTCATTGAAACTTAGGGGCAAGATGCAATTTCTGATCGTCGTCGCCGCAACGATCTGGTGTGATTCAATTGCCGAACCTTTCGGCTGGATGAAAATATGAACAAGTCCATCCAATCAATGGCCAGGCAGCAAGAAAAAGTAACATATTTTGATGATCCAACTTGAGTATCATATGTTCTCTGCTCTTGGTCTGGCTTTCCACCATCTGCAGTCTCTGTCTTTGTCCATCTTTTTGCACATTTCTTCAGAAAAGGCGCCAGAAAAAACATCGCTGGACGCCCTTCGTTCTTGCGGTCTCTTCACAACAACCAGACCCTGGAGGAAATGTGCCTCAGTGTTGATCCTGCCCAAGGTTACCCCTCTGGTAATTTATTGTAGCTATGGAAAATTGCATAAAATGATATAAAATGGCCCATGTTTGAGTGTTACCATGATTTACAGTTCTTTAAAATCATGGTTTTCCATAGTTAAGTAACAAATTACCAGAGGGCAAGCACCACAGCTCCAATGGACAGCTGGTTATTTCTTGATGGTTCAGCAGAGGCTCCTAAGGATGGAAGAGAACGGTCAACCAAGTGCCCACACGTCTGGCCAAGTTGATCCTTTATCATAAAAGAGTTTTGGGGGTAGATGATTCCGCAATGTTTCAAAGCATGCCTACATCAACTGGTCGCATTTGGAGATGGGACAAGTTTGTTCCATTTCTTCGGCCAAAGCACACACTTTGTCGAAGAACCGCTTCATCTGCGATTCATCCAGTGCACATATCAGTGGCACATATCCGACATCCCCTCTTCCGTGTCTACTCACGTGCCTGTCTTGTTGCTTTGTTGTTGCTTGGGACCAGGGGCTCAGGGTCAAAGCTGTTACTAAAAACATCCCAGAACTTCAGCAAAAATACCAGCCAATTGCAGCAGAGGTGCCTGCTAAACACATCAAAAAAAGAATTCGGCGAAAGCTTTAGTCATTCCACGCAACAGATCTGGCGCCATATCAATCGCTGAAGCTTCCGGATGAACTGGATGATTCTTGTTGCATCCCAATCTGGGGAATAGTATGATTTCGGGAAAAAAAAACAAACAGACCCGAAAGTAGCTGAAAACATCATTCAAGGCCAGTGATGGGGATGATTTCCCTCCAGTCTGTTCCAATACTTCGATTTGGCCATCTGTCACCCGCCCAAACAACGGTGCTGCTGAGCCGCGTGTGTAGCGGCGACGATGATGTGGCCGGCGCGCACGCCGCGAGTGCGGTAGGCCCTGGCTCCGGCTCCGAGCCTCACCGTCTGAGACCAGTGGGAATCTCGGAGTATCCTTAAGAATTGGGAATCATACACATGAATATTGGGAATGTACCAATTAATATCAGTAGTATTGGGACTATATACTTATTTATAAATAAGTAATAGACCATAAACTAATGAAAATAACAATGATGGAAAGTAATAGT
Source organism: Symbiodinium sp. clade C Y103 (assembly GCA_003297045.1). NCBI lineage: Eukaryota > Dinophyceae > Suessiales > Symbiodiniaceae > Cladocopium > Cladocopium sp. clade C. Next base: position 177,463 of record BGPT01000635.1, on the reverse strand, counting down.
TGGGAATCTCATGACATCAAGAGATCAAGTAGGACTAAAATATTGGGAATACCAGTATACAAATGATACAACTCCAACAGTAATAGAACAATGCTGTTAAGTAATAGCATTTTGAAACAAATCGTGAATGTAGTATTGTATGATCATGGGGGTTGTAGTAGCAGTGAAGATGATTTTAGACATATTGCAATGAAAACTATCACCTTAAGGATTGGTTGAGTTGTATTATGTGTATTCATGCTGCTATATTGTCAATTAATGGGTAAATCGGTAAATCACATTTCATGGTACAAGACATTTAAACATCCAAAAAATGAAGGGAATGGATAATAAATGGATGGGAATTGATCCAAATCGGGATGTCCATCGTCTTGGGTCTGAGGTAAATGTATTTAGATCCACAGTTAAATGGCTTTATAAACCCATTGGTAACTTCGGGGACCCCGAGTTGTAAGTTGCTTTATAAACGCCAGCAACAATATATCTACCATATGACCATAAACATCCGTAAACATCCATAAACCCTAGTTACCTAAGTTCTAAGCCAACCTGGCTATTGTTTGGGGCCTCACTTGCAAGCGTTTAGATCACCGTTTTCAAACGGCCAAACGGCCCCTCTCCACCACGTAGCGCCGCCTCTTGGTCGTTGTCCTCCCTTGGAGCACTACGACTTCGGCTCTGAGTACGGTTGGAGCTGTACCTGCGATGGTTGGAAGTGTACACTCCTGATCTTCAACAAAAATTCATTTAATCCTTGGGAAAATCCACCATTTTTAGATGATGTTCATTGATTTTCCCAGCTATGCCCTCTGGTAATTCAACAGTTTTGGAAGCCATTGGCCCATTTAGATAGATGATTTACATTGATTTATTTATTGAAAATGATGATATTCCGCTATGTAAAATCACAAGGGGTAAAACCAAGAAACCTGGTTTTGCAATCCCGTGGTCCAAAAAGATGAGTGTGTATCATCATGCATATCATCATGTATGATGAATCATCCCGCAGTCTGCCAGCATAGTCCCAGGTTCAGATCGCGAAAATACGTCAAACCACTCACCAGCTGGGTGAGAGAGTAGCAGGCTATCTGAGGATGTCCAGAAATATGGTACCTCATGGTAGCACCTCATTTGATGCATCATCATCATTTTCTGTATCAACATTGCCACAACTTTGGGTTAATCTCCGCATTTTCAGATGCGCCCAAAGATCAGATTGTTGCTTGTAGTTGCATATCCCCATGACATCCCATTATATCCACTGTATCCCATGATATCATGTACCTGCAAAATTGTCCACTGCCCCATTAAATCATCATTAAATCACCACAAAAAAATCCAGTAAATCACCGTTTAAATCCTTTAAATCACTATAAAATCACCATTCAATCGACACTAAATCAAATCCCATGAAATCATCAGAACCATCAACTTGGTTGTTTTTTTCCAAATTACCCTCTGGTAAACTAACATAGCTATGGAAAATCACCATGTTTAATGGGAAAATCCACTATAAATGATTATAAATGGTCCATTTTCAATAGCCATGTTAGTTTACCAGAGGGTACCAAGATTCTGACCCAAGCACTGCCCCTCTCTTAGCTTCGGCTGATGCTCCGCCCGCGCCTTTGTTCCTTCTGCTCCTTGACGTTCTCGAGCTCCGAACGGTTCGCGGCATGCCTTGGTTGAAGAAATCATGGCTAACCGATGGGGATCCCCAATCGGGGGACTAAGCAACCAGAAATGGGTATGGAATGTTCTAGTGTTGGTAAAACAATGCCATAAACCACCCATGACTAGGAATGGCAAACATACCAGCCATTTATAGAGATTTGGGGGATTGTTTATTGTTGTTTGACCAACATAAAATGTTTTATGGAAAAATGTATAAAGCGGATTCCAAGTTGTTGGTCATGCGCAAACGGCGCAAACGAATGGTTTTTTTGGGTATCCAGATTTTAAGAAAACCTCCAAAAAATGGCTTTCTGTGCTACAATACAACTGCCCATGTTGGGTCATGTTGGAGTATCTTAGTATTCCTATGTTTGATGTAGAATTCTTCTCGTGGAGTGGTGGAAAAAAAAAAACAGTCGATGGATCTAAGACCCCCGGCAGAGAGTCATCGTTCTTCTCCTTGCTGTGGTGCATCTGCATGCGCTGTGTATGCCTCACAATCCAGCGACCGGTCACGCCTTTAGTTTTCATCGTGAAATAGCCCCTGGTTGATGGTATCATCTGCCCACATAGTCCCATCCCTCTAATATTAAGGACCCTAGTATCATATGGGCCCCCAATGCATGAGTAGATCCAGTACTAAACTTGGGTTTTGCTTGGGGGTATTTGACACTAGGGGAATGGGATCCCGGTTGCTACTTTTAAAATATTTGAGGCCATCAACCAGATTTTAAAGGATGATCTGGCAACTTGGTACATGAAAATGTTTGTAGGTAACCAAGGCTTGCCCATGGGTCCTCCCCTATTCTTTGTGAGTATCTGTATCCTTGGAAAGTGTCAGTTCCCCAAAGAAGTGGTCATACAATATACATGTATGCATAGAATATACTGCATTACATATTCATGTACATATGTATCATTATTATGTATTTGTCATATGTTCAAATCTTTCCACCCACCCTCCATTAAACTTGCATAGATATGAAAAGAAACACCCTGTGAAGACCATTTCCAAGGAAGGTAACCATGGATTTCCACAGCTTCTCGTACCATCCGGTAATCAAACATGGCTTGCTGGAAAATCTCCCTCATTCAGTCCAATGGTCCAATGATGTTCCCAGCAAAAACCATGCATTTATAGCGGTTTTCCCATGATTTTCCCATGAAAACCTCCATTTTTCTTGGGGATTTCTCAGCCCATGTTTAATGACACAGGAGGGATCAGGAGGGTATAAAACTGGCCTGTCCGACTGTTCCCTCTCTTGGCTTCGGCTGTTCTGCTCTGACCTGGGCACATCGCCCACCCGCTGGATTTTTCACCGCCGGGGTTTACCCTCTGGTAAACTAACATAACTATGAAAAATCACCATTTTTAATGGGAAAGTCCACTATAAATGGCCATTTTCAATAGCTATGTTAGTTTACCAGAGGGTATGCATCCAGGGTTCACAATACGCGTGAGTCATCGCCTTCATCTATATCCCCAAATCGTTTGGATCATGATCCCATTCAGCCTGGTTGACCATACAACACTTGACTGAAACCATGTTGAAACCAGCAGACTCAGGGTTGGTGGGGGGAAAAGCAACTTGGAAACCAGGAAGTAGAGCCCTTCAAAACTGGAAAAAAAACCTTTCTGGACAGGAACATTTAAACAAATCCAGAAACTCGATTTACTGCCACTTCCCTAGATACCATCGGTGATGTGGCGTGGTCCTAAAAACTGAGATAGCTATGAATTTCTGGTCCAAAGCTTTGTCCTGAGGCCATGACTTCTCCATTTTGAGACAGTTTTCTGTGACGCCGGCGCGTTGCACAACGGGTCACACCAGTGGGATCGCGAAAAACACCTCTTGGTCAGGTCCGAGCCGTTGAAAAAAAGCGGCTGCGGAAGGGCGTTTGGCAAGGTAGGCGTGGTGATGGTAGGTCTACGTGGCGTGGCCATGGGTCAAACACCTCGTGGTTTCAGTAGCTGTTTTTATCCCTGGGAGTCCAGTAACCTACCCATGAGGAGAACAAAATGGTATAAATAACCCACAATCATTCCTAATTAAGGTGATCTTTAAAGGCTGATCTTCGATTTGTATCGTTCTTCTAAGCTGGGTATAGAGCGTTCCAAACTTGGCAAACAGATCCAATAACGAAACCATAATTAGCCACAATTCATCATCTTTAATCAGAATTAAGCACCATTGCCATTAACCATACTTCACCACCACCAAGTTTACCGATCAACCTACCAAGGTGTTTTCCTGAAAAAACTGAGCTTCACACGGCTCGCTCGCCCTCGTCTGGCTCCTGAAGCAGGTCGAGTGGGATCCCAGCGAGTCATTTGTTACATCAGCCAATTCCGACCTGGCGATATTTCCCCCATCATCCCCCATCCAATACCCATTGATATCCAATTTACATCCTTTTCAAGTCGATGTTTACCCATGAAGGATCCCAGTTTAGTCCTGGGATTTCCCCATGGAGATGATGACCTGAGGGGAAACATGATGACCTGCCATCGGTTTTAACCAATAGGCCTACCCGTTTGAAGGTGATTCAATCCAAAATGCTGGCTGTGGAGTCAACTCGTGAAGTCAAGCAGCATGACAGTACAACTGTGCCTTCAAGTGCAGCAGGAGATGCAGGAATTCCTCAGGGCAAAACTGTCTCACCATTTCTGCCCTTTGAAACTTTGGTCTGAGTCTGGTCCGTCTTTTTGTTGAGCCCAAGATGATGGGATTCAACCTTGAAAAATCCGGCAAACCCGAGGCTTGGAAACGTCCTGCTGAACCAACAAAAATTAAGATTGGTGGATTTTTTGGCATAAGCTCGTGATTAATTAGTTCATCGATCCAAGCAAGACTGGAACATGTGACATGAAGCAAACAAGTATGCGTAACCAGTTGGTGAAAGTCTGCCTGTTGAGAGTAGCAATGAGAGTCGCAAGAAGATGCACAAGAAAAGGAACTTCGCCTGTTTACACAGAACATCATATAACTGTCTGTATCATTCTGTATCTATCGAGATCCTTATCTATACATGAATCAAAATTAATTCAATATCAACCTTCCCAAGCCTCAGAACCCCCAGCCCCCTGGGTTCCCCTGGCGGCCGCGTACAGCAGCAGCTCCGGCGGCGTCGGCTTCACGAAGGGCGGCTCCATGGTGTGTGGCGCCGTGGCGAAGACCGAGCTGAAGCGCTGGAAGAGGGCGCCCGCAGCGCGGCCTAGAGATGGTGTCATCAGTAGTGTATTATATGACAACATCTCATGGTATTATACCCTATAGATCCCTATAGGGTATATCCTACTAGTGTATCTATTCTTACGCGCAGAACCCGTGGTTTGCCCGGAGGGCAAACCACGGGGTTTTTGGGGTGTTTTTAACCAACCATCAATCAATAGAAGGGTTTCATTTACAACTACGCATACTTCAATTAGGGTTTCATTTAGGGTTTGTATAAGTTATCATAAGTTATAAAATCCCCCGGCCCCATGGAACAACTGCGCATACTTCAATTAGGGTTTCATTTAGGGTTTGTATAAGTTATCATAAGTTTTAAAATCCCCCGGCCCCATGGAACAACTACGCATACTTCAATTAGGGTTTCATTTAGGGATTACATGTAAACTCCCCCAGAAGTTCCCCGGCCTTGCTCCACCCACCCAGCGTCCGCCGCGTCCGCGTCCATGCGCAGCGCCAGCAGTGCACAGCTGCCTGCGTTGCAGCGCACCACCGTGGCGCGGCGTTCAGACTCCACGCGGATGTGGCGCGCCTGGAGGCTGTTCACAGAGAGTTGTCATTAGTATATATCTATATATATTTGTTTTTTATTTACACATATATATATATATTAATATATATATACATATATATATATATAACTATTACCCTCTGGAAAATCAACATAGACCCAAAAAAGAACCATTTTTTGGTGGAAACTAATCTTCCAACCCCTATCTGCCAGGCTCTATGTTAAGTTAATGGAGGGTATATAGACATTTAGTGTCTACATATATAGATAGTATACTTATATCATTCGTATCATTAGTATTTTGAATGATACTCGTATCAATGGCGGTTTCAGGGACCGATTTATTGGAGGTGAGTACCATATACAAGGCCTAAATTTCAGGCCTATGTAAGGGAATTAATCCCACAAAAAAAACGGCATTCTTTGCTATAGTCACAGATATTGTAGTAGTGATAAGTGTTATAGCATATTTTGATAGATATCATACGCTATCAAAGTCTGGGTGGTCCTAATGATCTAATTTATCTTACAAAACTATTCTATGATAGCTACTACATCCAAGTATATCTATATCTATATTATTGAAAATATTTCTGAGTTATCTTATAGATATAGTATGATATAGTCATGATTAGAATATCATTCATACATAGAGTTGACTAAGACAGTCTATGATACTTACTGTACGTACATCCATGATAACTTTATGTATTCACGTCGCACCAGCGGCCTAAGATATTTCAAGATAACTACTGTACTATATCTCTATACCTACTAGTAAGATCGACAGTATAGCTGCTAAGATAGGTAAGCTGGCTTTTTACAACTAGATCAAACATGGTTCATTTCAGTTGAGTCAATGAGATGTATACACCAACTTGTAATTGGGGGGCCCATATTAGATGTAAAATTAGATGGTAGATGCTACGATCCAAGAAACATATAGCGAGATCCATCAATAAACAAATAGGAATCTTTGAATATAAGTGCAACATTCAATATTAGTACTATGTATATATATATATGGCATAATATACAGGAGGTACATTATTCCATAAGTGTAAAAAAAAGTGTATATGCAAATGTATAAGAATGTGTATATTAATACGTGTATATATATAATATGATTATATATGTAAATTATCAGTCATCTCTTCGTGTTATTGGCATCTTATAGCTCATGACTTTGGTACCTTTCAACATCAGCCAACCAACATTCCCACCCACAATGGATATCCCCATGTTTGTTGGCTAAATCCAAATCCCAGCCAGTGGTTTGACCAATACAGTTACGCATGTTTCTTATCATTTAAATCATCTTTCTGACCATCTACCCTATGGTTATTTAACGTAGCCATGGAAAATCCCATTTCAATGAAAGTTTTTATGGGAAAATCATCCAAATTAGCCATATTTTCCATGGCTATGTTAGATATCCCGGGGGTAAATCCCATTTTTTTTCTGCTTTTCACACTTCACCAGGCATCAAAGAAGACCTCAACAGCCACATCTCACCAGCCCCAGCCTTCTCAAGAACCCAATCGTCTTGATCTGCGCCAGTCAAGACTTTCTCCGCGTGCTCCATGGCGCTGTAGTACTTTTTGTACAACTCCTCTGGGCCATTTGACCCAACATCTGACAGATTGGAAGCACCAAAAATGGGCAAATGAACATCAGAATTTTGAAGACCTGCGGAAATGATCGGACATGTATGCGTTTGAGATAGGTATTCCAGAAAAGGCCTGCGGTCTGGGGTATCAACAAATGGCAGAAAGTGTGAAGTTGATGTGCAGGAACTGTCTTCACTCAGGATTGAAAACGCAAAACGTTGAAACCACAGACCACTTCCGTCACAACAGAAAATTGCATACTCAGTGTAAAGTACCCAACAGTTTTTATGACTGTATAATTCAGATTGATATCATATGTATATTTTATGTTATCTTATAACATGTTTTAGAATTCTCAGACAGTTTTCTTCTTGTATCTACTATGATCGTTGCCATCATCATTATTCGGCATTGATATCAGATGATACCAGATTGACCTCAGGCTCTGCAGAGGGAGCCGATGGGAACCGTCGTCTGCACTGTTCCAGATAGCTTCGTGATTTAGGGTACTTATAGATGTTGGGTAAGTCGCTGGGTATCTTTTGGTTCTTGCGATTTCGGTGTTTCGGTTAAGCCCCCGCAACGGATCTCCTGATCGGAAAAGGTTTCGGACATCCACTGCACCACCTTTCAAGTCAGGTCACTGGAGGCTGGTCATCTACAGCAAAAGATGAGCAGTTTATAAACTGCCATGAAATCAGCACATGCATCTTGTAGTTGGAGACTTTCCCTGCTGAATGGCCACAGTCAGGCTTTAGCAGTGGTCCTCAAAGATGCTGAAAAGATAGGTTGTTTGCCATTAAATGGGTCAAAGTTTGAAAACCCAAATATTTACCAAATGATCTACTACCCTTGAGTGAGATTCCGAAAAAAAATGCTTCCAGGCTTGGAATCAGAAACCCCAAGCCAGATCCTTTGAACCTTCACCCTTTTTGCCTCAAAACCAACAAATCATTCATCATCTACTACTACTGCTAATACTACTACTACTACTACTACTACTACTGCTACTACAACTACTACTACTACTACTACTACTACTACACCACCTACACCACCTACACACAATTCAACCTGCAAAAAAAAAACTCCCAATATCTCCCCACAACAAAACATCCTGTACACATCCAGATGGGTTTGTCAGAGAATTTAGGGGAAAAACCCTAAATCTAGAGGGTTCTCATAATTTCCATATGAAATTGCCATCATGGCAAGCAAGGGTATGCCCCATTTTCAAACAAACCCAAGATCATTGTTGTTAGTTCTACATCCCATTGTATCCCTACTACATCCCTTATTACGGTTGCTAAACATGCCATATTTCTTGTTGTTTCACTGGTCAAATCCCTATGTTTTGTTAGTTAGACCCCTCATAAATCACCCTAAAATGCCACGAATTCCCCTTAAACCATCAGGAAAAACGTGGTAAAATCACCTCAAACACCTAGAAAACTCCACCTCCACCGCATCCACCGGGTAGTTTGGCCATCCGCACCTTGGAGCCTTCGTTGCCCAGGGCCGTCCGTGCCCCGCCCGGCGCGACGACAAAGCGCCGCCAGTGGTGGAGCCCCGCCATGGCCACGGGGAAGGACATGCTGCGGAGGCCGCCGGAGAGCTGCGAGGCGCCCAAGACTTGGAAGACCTGGAATCATGGCATTGGGGTCACCAATCAGCAAGAAAAAACATCAGGGAATTCTATAGGTCCATATTTGGAGCTAAATGGGATTGAACTGATTTCACTGATTGAAAAATTGTGGTAGAAGGATATTTGAGATATTGACCGATAGGGAAAGATCATGGAGATGTTGGGATGGTCACCAAGAAAACATCATGGACATGCCTCTATGAAATGACGGATTTGACTCCCCAGAAGGTGGATCTTAAAATATCACTATAATATACTATAATATGAATTTAAGCAATGAATAGTGGATATGTGAGGTTGTCTAACATCAACCCCCAACTTGCGGCCCAACTTGCGGCTGACCAATATGAAAGTGAATGGGGATCGTCATTGCATTTTTTGGGATGGATGACAAAACAAAGGACACCACAGTCAGCAGTCAGTGATCATGGGAACAAATTTTATAAGCTGTCCAGCCAGAACTATCAGAACAAATGTAAACATCCGAGTTGTTTAAACAAAACATGATAAACAATTATAACTGTTGACTATAATATATATATATAATTATATATACAGTAACTATCTAGTCATTAGTCCCCAAAAAGCTTGAAACGATTCAATCTACCACTATTTTTTAAAAAAGTATATCAATTTACGTTTCACCCACTTTTTGGAGGGGTGCTATAACCCTCGACCCTTGACAGTGGTTTGACCTATATCGGCTGATTTTACCCGACACACCTGGATATTATACATTGGTATTCCCAAATTTCTATTCGTTTCTTATATCATTATACAGATCAGTATTGGCATATTATGCATACACCCACATATAATATCATATAATCATCCACCCACATTACATTATTGGATCATATTATATTGGATTATGATTTTCTGGGAGGACTATTGGATTATTGAATTCACCCACATCTGTTCTCCCAGAACAACGATGCCATGGCATCGCCTGCCACACGAAATCCCGGCTCTCGCTGCCGCGGAAGGCCAGCGTCACCCCGAGCGCTTGGGCGGCGCAACGCGTCTCCGGAGCCGCCAGGGCACCTGGGATGGTTCGATGGTCCAAGGGATGGCGGTGAAATCATGGGAAAAACATAGGGGATTTTCGGATTTTCATGGGAATTTCACAGGATTTTGTGGGTTTTCATGGGAAAAACATGCGGATTTTCGGATTTTCGTGGGATTTGATGGGATTTCACCGGGATTTCATGGGAATGGGGAAAGGAAAACTGGGCGCTTCACCAAATGGTCTGATGGTGGTGATATAAGATGGGATATGCATGGACTCTTAATGAAATATTGGTTGATATCCTCCAGTGCTCAAACATTTCGATTGGAACTCCGCGAACTAGTCATAGAGGTTTGTGGCCGGAAACCTCATCGAACTAAGTGTTGGATTTTACAAGCCATTTTCGAGTACCGGAGAGCAACTGCTTTGTGATTGAATTGAATAACAAGTTTTAGCCATGGAATCACGGCAAAATATGGCAAGACGATCTAAGATTACAACTGGCCGGCCTACCTCTAAGCTGGCAAAGTATCTTTCTTTCCCTGGAATATTCTCCATCATTGGCTTGACCAGCTCCCAATTCATCTGATATATCTATATATAGATCAATAATTCTATCTCTCTCTATCTCTGTCTCTCTCTCTCTCTCTATCTACTATCTATCACCAGGTAAACAGAGGGTAAGATGGGTAAGTACATATTGGCTTCTCCACCAGGACTCCACTGTGACGAGGGAAAATTACCCGAAAAGGGGCACCTCCAAAACCGGCCAGGCGCTCCAGAACCAGGGATTGATGCTGCTCCTGGCGAGCAAATTCGATGCGGAGATCCAGCTGCAGTGAACTCTGCTTGAAAAAATGCTGAGTTCGGTGACTGGACCCATCTTTGGAAAAAAAAAAGCACATATCACTTTAGTGAGTATCAAAAGTGAGTAAGTAAAGATATGTAAAGATCAAAATCCGACTTCCCTAAAGATCACCGATTCCATCTCCACCTCCCCTGGCACCTGCAGCAAAACGGCCATTGGAGTGAGTTGCACCACACTTCGGAAGACCTGAAGAATCTGGAAATGGGTCAAGCCGGTAGGGTGCTTGTTTGGGCCTGGGCCCGGGAAATGTTGCTAAAGTTTTAGGAATTATTCCCTTCCCCCAGTTCATGTTAAACAGACCCAGAAACACCGTGGTAAACACAATGCCTATGTAAATGAGTACCACCCAAAATGCGGCCTTGTATTTGTTTCAAGTACCATCAAGTACCTGAAACGGCCTTTGAACGTAGATAGCGACATCGTGGAACCAAAAGATGTGAGAGCAACCAGCTCTCTGGTAACCCTGGTAGTCCCCATAGTCCCCGGTCACTCTATTCATACATCGATGATTTTTCCAGCAAGCATGGAAATGTCCTAGTTGCAAACCAAACCATCTTCGATGATGCCATGCAAATCATCCGCCTCTGATGTGGATATATGTTTACCCCCAAAACTATCTGAGGCAAATCCCTCCAGCAAAGTAACGTAGATATGGAAAATCCATGTTCAAATCCACCATTGATAGATCATTGTGTGGAAAACTATGGCTTATCCATATCCATGTCAATTCACTGAAGGTAAATCTCCAGGGCGATGAATTCGCGTCAACCCCCAACCAACTCTTTTATAGGTACAAGTATATTCTAAGTCGTCTAGAGATGATTGTTCCAGTATTGCAACCTATTATTTTTTTTACAGCCATTCATAAAACAATATCAACAGCTCCATATATTTTGAGATTGGTTCATCATGTTTCATCTTCTTTCTTCATAGTTGTTCATGAATTTCCCACCCTATACCCCTACCTCCCCACCCCCCACCCCGTTTTTGCCTGGAAGGACTCCTCCGCCCTCTCCATGATCTGCCCGAAGGCCCGCTGGAAGAGCGTCACCTGCGGGGCGGACGTGGCGCCGTCGTCGTCCGAATCCAGGCTGTCCTGGAACGGTGAGTCATGGAGCAGCCCGCAGCTTGGAGGATCATTCCACGGATCGGAACTGGTGAATCACCAAAAAAAAGGATCTATCTAGGATAGAAACCATAATATCATCATATTGTCAAACTGATTAAACCATAGATATTATTATCTATAATCTTTTTATATCTGGGATAAGCCCACTGAATGGGCTTTGCAAACTAGGGATATGTTCACCATGTATGATCCGTGGGATGATCCTCCAAGTAAGGAGAAAGGGATAGTTTTTATCATGGATTACAGTATAAGGGTGATATGCTGGTATACAACTACTGGATAAATGATGGTGATATAAAAGTTTTTTAATGGGATGGTCTTGAATGGGATAATGGATTCTAGATGTTCAATGATGTTCATTGATTTTTCCATGAAAATCTCCATAATTGTTGGTTCAAGACCCGTTGCGCCACAACGCGAAAGAACCCGCGCCCCCCCCGGCTCCAGCGAAGTGCGCTGGCACGTGCTCGGCTCCGCTCGGCCACGGGCCAACAACTCCAACGCACGCGAGAGAGAAACATCTGCGGAGAGATCCTCGTCCTGCGCGGTGGAGCTGTTGGATTCAAATAGGAACAGAATTGGCTATGGCTCAAAATTATGGTACCAAAAATGGCTCCATTTTTAATGGTAACTTAAAATGAACCAACCAATTCTAGGGTTGATAATTTTGAGCCATACCCAATTAGATGCTGAATATTGGATGAATCAGATTGTATATCATTTATATATAGCAATCCCCCAAAAAGGTAGAAACACAATTCTCAGTAGCATGAATTAGCAGGATTTTACATTTCCAGATTTTCGAGCATTCCTGTGGCTATAATCATATAATGCAATAGACAAAATAGCTATCCTAATGCATATTGTATGAATTGTATTGTATACAGCCATATTGTCACATATGGACTATATAATGCATAATCATCAGTGAATATTTACATAGATTATGTGTATGTATATGCATATGCATGAGTGCAATTATATATATATATATTGAATATATATATATATGGGAATAACTAACGTGTGCATGCAATACATATCTCGAATTTCAGTGATGATAATATGTGTATTTGATCAAATATTGGTGATGGCATATACTGTCTACTTTCACAGACTGGTGACGGTGATGATGCTGAACACCCCCTTTATTGAACATAAAGCCATACAAATGAGTTCCTGAACATTATTTTACGACTATGCTGGGTTCAATGCGAAATTTGGGGGTGTAAATGATTCAAAAATTGGTCATATTTAGTGATATGGTACGGTTGGGGGATATGATCACTTTACACTTGAATATGTATGTATATAATTATATATACCCTCTGGTAATTTAACATAGCTATTGAAAATTGCCATTTTACTGGATTTTCCCATTAAAAAATGGTGATTGTCCATAGTTATGTTAGCGTACCAGAGGGTATAGTGCCGATACAAGCTGTCACATATTCAAAATGTCAGCCACGTGAGACGATCATATACCATATGTATGACACTTCCCAAGTGTCCCTGATCATCTCCCAATTATGATGGGTACATACCCCTATCATATTTCATCTAATTGCGTATATGTTTCCATTATTCAGTGGTCAAATCAGCATTGGTCAGTCATTGCTAAGGTATCCCCACCAGGTGCATCACGGCAACCAAAACGCCGTGCAGTCTCCTCGATTTCCACGCTTGGCCTCGAAATCGCGGAAGGGTTGATAGCCACTGAGGTCATAATACTGAACCATTTGTCTTGATATTAGCAGATATATCCAATACACCGTAGTTAATAAATCAGATACACCTATTTGATATCCTGCTAGTAGAGAAAAAAATGGTTACTAATCGTATTTATTGGTAGAGTTTTCCAGTTGTACATATTAATATTGGTGAGTTCAAACCACTTGAATGCCAAATTACTATAGCTGTACATAGCTGTATAAACCAGATATAACCAACCCTTTGGATCCTGATATACCAAAGACGTCGATATTCAGGTGGGAATTCAATAGATATAACTGTTCATTGGATTGGTTGAAGGGAAAATTTTAACCGGAAACCATGGATTTTCCCATGAAATATAGGGGTTTCCTGTAAATTTTCCCATTAACCAATCCAGTGAACTGTAACCAACCATTTCTCTAGGTACAGATATAGCATTGTTTAATGTACTGCATTTGTTTGAGCCATAGATGCAAAGACTTTTTTCCCCAAAGGGCTCCATTCACGTCCGAGTACACATACTCACATAACATGATATACCCTCCAGCAATTTAACATTGGAAAATGGACCATTTATGATATTTGTGGATGATGTACCTGTATCATCCTGTATCTACCTATTAAACATATTTTAAAATGATGAATTTCCATAGCAAACTGTTAAATAACCATAGAGTATGCTCTGTCAAGGGTTGTCTCAAAATTCGGAACCCCACTCCATCCAGTGCTCCAAGAGGCTCTGTGGGCAGTCCCTTCTTTCGCTGCTCCTCCGGTTCGGGCGCCTGTCGTGCTCAGATCCGGTTTGTTTCACCTGGATTTGTTAAAGCTGGAAGATGCTATGCTCATGTCGCTTCAAGGTACATTTGACTGGATTGCTCAATACCCAAAAGAATCACCAAAAATCCGTTGGTCTCCCTTAAAAAGAGCCATACCCAAGACAAATGCCTTCCCAAACCACCTCAAAATTCTCATCCCTGGCACTCCGCGACGTTCTGGTCCCCTTTTCGTCCATGACGCTACGCAGTCAGGTCTCTAGAATCAAACCGGCCCACGGAAGTCCATGGTGGCACGGGCCCTGGCACTCAGCGGCGCAGCGCTGTGCCGCTGTGCCATGCCAGGGAAGCGGATGCAGCTGGGCTCGGCTCAGTCGGAAGGGAAATCCAGCTTGGTCATTCCCAGCGTTCCCCACAGGCCAGAGAGGCAATGTGCATCCTACGCAGCGGATTCGAGGGTTCGGCCAGGTGTGACAGGAGGAGATGGACAAGTTGAGGGAAAAGAAAAGAGCCTTAGGAAAGGATCAGTCCAGGTTGAGGGTATCCGTATCCCAGCAAGAAATGCACTTTTGAGAGGGCCGAAATGTCACAGCCATCATCCATGAGCCTTCAGACGAGTCATAACGTTAGGATTGCTGAAACTGGAACGCCAGTGATGGTTCCGGAGTTCAATGTACTTAGTCCCATTCCCCCAACAGCAGGGATTCTCGTAAAGATTGAATAGGGGGGAGCACTGTGAAGGCAGGCTTTTCGATTTTCCTGGCCGTGGCCAAGCTTAGACAAACAGCGGAATATCAAATAGTCCCTTCCCCCTTGGTGATGTGTGAAATACACCCTGAGTCCATGGTTTAGGACGTGATCTATCTATCTATTATCTTGGAGTCCAATAAATGCGGATATATTTCATATGATTGGGTCATGGGATTATTCTTACATTAAGAACTACATGGGGCGAACAAACCATTCCCAGAAACATCTTGAAAAACAGCTCGCACAACTTTGCTATTTATCAAATCCAAGTCCTACATCTCTTGAAGATGAAATCATTGGACCATTTTTTTGGGGGGAAGATCCTCACTAGGTCCACATAAAACCCTTAACCTGGGACCTAAATCTTTAGTTTCTATTCATTTTAAATGTTAACCATTCTTAACCTAAAGATTTCTGATCTATTTCGAAGCATAAACTCCACTGCAGGCGAGTGCAGTAAGGCGCCTTGGTGGTTTTTACGCCGATCATGTCACAGATGAAGCCTGAGCTCGGCGAAATTTGGAGAGTCTGGGAGTGGGCTTCAGGTCACGTAGAAAGTCCAGATCTGGATTAATTATGTTTCTTAAATATGGATCAATATTGGATGATCTTGATCAATATTGATAATCCACTAGTGTTGGTAAAACAATAATAAACCATCGCCAATTTCATCATAGATAGGTGGTATAAACCAGTCCCAAATGGGTGGTTTATGACATTGTTTTACCCACATTAATAATGGGATAATGATCCAGAGAATCTTGGCAAGTGGGATTGTTAACCCCCAAATCACCGGCCTGAGGGCGTTGGTTGTGGGCAATAACCATCATATGTCCCGGTTGTTTATGAAATCTCCCCCGATCAACATCGGGATTCAACCATCCCCCAAGAGGGTCGATTCTATGTAATTCTCATCCCCTGAATATCTCCCCCTCCCCCCGCCCAAAATAAAAAGATCCAGTAAACCAAGGTTTCGTTTGAGGGGTATTTAGATCCATAAGTTACACTGTGGTAAACCCACTAGAAAGCAGTTGAAAAACGACTCAGCGGAGTCGTGGATATTAATAGTCATAACGGATTCATGGAAACGGGGGGGTTTTATGGCAGTGGGGGCTTAATTTTGACATGTTCACCAATATCAACCCGTTAACCCATCAACCACCAGCCAATCATATCTCATTGGATTGCTTCAAGTGATTTGTTGCAGGAAACCCCGATATTTCACGGTAAAAACCAGGGTTTCCCCGGATTTTTGATTTTCCCGCAACAACCAATCCATTGAATATCCCCCATGCGGGTTGGTGAAACACCATTTCTGGGTAGGCTTGAACCATGAACACCACCCCGAAGTGTCGTCAAGTGCCGTCCGCTCGTGTGTGAAGGCTGGTTGCCGTTGGGATCTTCACAAGTGCCCATTTTGGGAGGAGATCATGTGCAGAGTATATGTTCAACTATCTGCATATTAATATATCTCAAATCTCATGATGTCTCACATATACATATGTAAACACGTATGAAAGTACATACAGGGTAGTAGTGACCCATGGTTCTTAGCTGAGTTGGCTTAGTTCACTCATGTATTATGGTTTTGTGGTAGATATATCTATGTATACGATAATGCGGCTTGCCAATCCATTTATAACTTGGGGGCACTACATTGTGTGTATGAACATACTCGCCAGATTCTGGCCATACCTACGGTCACCCAAAAAAATTGAAAAGTAGTTTACCACTATGCAATCTATACATACGCACATATAATGATAGAACAGTAAATTCCTACTAAAACAAACTAAAATAGTGCTAAATCACTGTTCTCTCTTTCTGACAATTCCTATTCCTATCTATAGACTACTAATACCCATTAAACGCTAAAGGGTTCCCACATGCATCGTCCTTTTTTGCAAAGCGGCGAATCTGGGCGAAGGCGTTCTCCTTCACTTCCTGGTAGGGGTCAAGCTACATAGCTTGATGGCTAGTCAGATGGCTAGTCATGATGGTACCCTCTAACATAGCCATGGAAAACATGGCTAATTTTAGATGATATTCCCATCCAAACCTCCATTGATAGAGATTTTTCCATAGCTATCTTAAATAACCAGACGGTAAATCATGGTCTTAGCAGCTTCAGCACGCAGCACGCGCAACGCTGAGTGCTAGCACGCAAGTTCGTCACGCAGTGGGTTTCGAGCATTGACATGTATGTAAATGCTTTNAAAAATGCATCCATTCAAGTTTGAAACCTCAACGGGCCAGAAAACACCTTGTTGTATGAATGCTTTTTTACCTGGTCCAGAAAAGCATCTTTGTGTGGCACTTCTATACTTTATCAACAGCGTAGCATCTTGCAATCCATTTGTCTTTTCTGCGATGATGCATTCGGTATTCATTCCGGGTGTAATCTGGAATTTCCTTCAGAGACTTNCGTAGCATCTTGCAATCCATTTGTCTTTTCTGCGATGATGCATTCGGTATTCATTCCGGGTGTAATCTGGAATTTCCTTCAGAGACTTGGTTTCCATCCGTTTAGTACAATCACATCCTATCTTAACTTGCAATGCGGAGCGTAAAGTGGTGGAAGAGCATTGGGGACAGTATCGGGGTTGTAAACTCATTGTTCGGGGGAGAATTAATCCACCCCGGGTCTGGTCGAAGAGTTGGCTGGGAAGTGTCAGATGCAATTTGCTAGCCCCCCAAAATGCATTTAGGCAGTTTCCGGGTGTAATCTGGAATTTCCGTCAGAGACTTGGTT
>BGPT01000635.1:128677-159763 GCA_003297045.1 Symbiodinium sp. clade C Y103 | reverse complement strand
CCCCCCAAAATGCATTTAGGCAGTTTCCGGGTGTAATCTGGAATTTCCGTCAGAGACTTGGTTTCCATCCTTTTTAGTACAATCACATCCTATCTTGACATGCAATGCTGAGCGTACAGTGGTGGAAGAGCATTGGGGACAGTATCGGGCAACATTTGAGTAACAAGCCCCCTCTTTATTAGGTGGGGCCCAGACCACGCAGAGTTGGCTGGGAAGGTGTCAGATGCAATTTGCTAGCCCCCCAAACTGCATTTAGGCAGTTTCCGGGTGTAATCTGGAATTTCCGTCAGGGACTTGGTTTCCATCCTTTTTAGTGCAATCACATCCTATCTTGACTTGCAATGCCATTGGGGACAGTGGTGGAAGAGCATTGAGGACAGTATCGGGGTTGTAAACTCATTGTTCGGGGGAGAATTAATCCACCCCGGGTCTGGTCGCAGAGTTGGCTGGGAAGGTGTCAGATGCAATTTGCTNTTTCCGTCAGAGACTTGGTTTCCATCCTTTTTAGTACAATCACATCCTATCTTGACTTGCAATGCTGAGCGTGCAGTGGTGGAAGAGCATTGGGGACAGCATCGGGGTTGTAAACTCATTGTTCGGGGGAGAAATACTCCACCCCGGGTCTGGTCGCAGAGTTGGCTGGGAAGGTGTCAGATGCAATTTGCTAGCCCCCCAAAATGCATTTAGGCAGTTTCCGGGTGTAATCTGGANGTGTCAGATGCAATTTGCTAGCCCCCCAAAATGCATTTAGGCAGTTTCCGGGTGTAATCTGGAATTTCCGTCAGAGACTTGGTTTCCATCCTTTTTAATGCAATCACATCCTATCTTGACTTGCAATGCTGAGCCTGCAGTGGTGGAAGAGCATTGGGGACAGTATCGGGGTTGTAAACTCATTGTTCGGGGGAGAAATAATCCATCCCGGGTCTGGTCGCAGAGTTGGCTGGGAAGGTGTCAGATGCAATTTGCTAGCCCCCCAAAATGCATTTAGGCAGTTTCCGGGTGTAATCTGGAATTTCNATTGTTCGGGGGAGAATTAATCCACCCCGGGTCTGGTCGCAGAGTTGGCTGGGAAGGTGTCAGATGCAATTTGCTAGCCCCCCAAAATGCATTTAGGCATTGTTTTTCGCAGTCTCTGCCGTCAGGTCGGGCCGCTTTGACGCAGAGAATCCTCAGACCTCTCCCGAGTGAGAAACTCCATGGCTACGGAACATGAAACCAGCTGAGCATCACTCTGATGCATTTTTTCAATGCCAATAAAAGCATCCGNAACTCCATGGCTACGGAACATGAAACCAGCTGAGCATCACTCTGATGCATTTTTTCAATGCCAATAAAAGCATCCGCAATCTAAGTAAAAATCAAATAGCGTAATGGGATGCATCCCCGGAGAAAATGCATTGAAGTGAGTGCTGAGCACGCGAGTGCTGGCACGCGAGTGCTGAGTGCCAGCACGCGAGTGACGAGACAGCTAAGATCATGGTAAATATCATCTGTCATATATGGCTACTGGAGCCTCAGTTTTTGAGCAAAGTTGGTTTTGCGGCTGCGAAATGACTACTAAGATGGGTAATAACGAACACACATAACTAGGGGGACCACCATCTGCCAGGGTCAATGGATTGGTGACTAGTTGGGAAAATCGATAGCCGCACCCTGGTCACCCCTGGGTGTAAATCAACAAGCCAAATATGCAAATCCATGGACTTCAGGACTTCCCTGGGATTGAGTCTACAAATTGGTGAGTCGTCCATACCTATGGAGACATCTACAGGAGGGGGGTATTGTTCCCAGGCCCATAAGATATGTATATAATGAAGTTATATGTATATGTGTATGTGTGTATATATACATATATATATATATATTTGTCGCTAATCTTTCCAGGGTTCCCATGGATCTTCTCAGCTACAAGAAAAAACCTAGGATGAGACATGAAACCCCCAACAAAACCATTGGGAAAAAAGGGTACCAAACACCAAACAGATGTTTCGTCATCCCAATCAGCCTCCCAAGGCGTCCCAACGGCGAGTCCTTAATAGCTGGAGTCACCTTCTTGTAGACTTCCGCATCATAGGCGTGCAAGTCACGGAAGGAGCTGATCCTCGGCAGTCTGTGGATGGATGGCTTCAGGCCTGCCTTGGTAGAGGGGAGTTCATCCCGATTTGATGGGGATTTCATGGTTGATCCCTGTTGTAATCCCATAAAATCACCAGTGTTTCAGAGTTACAAACGGCTACCAACTGGGATTTACAGTGTTGAATTAAGCTACCAAAATCGGAATCCCAAATTTTGCAGGAGTTCGCAAGCATGCATATTATGTTGATGTCATGCACAAATGATGGTTGGCTGATAGTTGTAGAATGCTGTATAGCTCAAGGATCAGGGGTATTCAGAGGGATTGTATAGGTTTTTCGGATCAGGGATAGTGAGAGGGATTTCCCAAGAAATGCATGGCTTTGTCCAAACAAAGGAATAGCTCCATTTCAATCTTCCCACTGGGAGTACGAAGCCACTCCTACATGTGGGCGATCCAATTGGGATCATCGTGTGGTCTTTTTGTTTAACAAAAACATGAGAATCCATGTGGGATTCTACCATTTTTCACAATTCTAGCACTTTTTTTTGAAGAGGTCATTATAATTTACCACGATCATTAGCCATTATGAACCATCATTGACCATCATGAACCACAATCAGCCATCATTACTCATCACACGCCATAGTTAATTGAAACTTGATCAATATTTCACTAACCACAAAAAACCAACATTCACCATCATAAACCATACTTAGTTAAAATATTTCACAAACCATAATAATAAACCATCATGAACCAACATGAACCTTAGTTGATTAACTTGATTTAATTATTGACTACAACTAACCAACATTAACCAATATTTAACCAACATTTAACCAACATTAACCAGCATTAACCAACATTAACCAACATTTAACCCACATTAACCAACATTAACCAACATTTAACCAACATTAACCATAGGTCACCATTAATTGACCCAACATCCAAGGATCATCTTGTTGTACTTTTCCAACATCGTCTTGGCTTCTGCGACATCCTTTAGCTCCACCTTCGCCTGACCGCCACATATTCATGGGATTGGTTTAAGGAAAAACCTACAGGAAAACATGGATTTTCCCATGAAATATGGAGGTGTCCTGTAAATTTTCCCATTAACCAACCAATCCATTTATTGATGATAATTAATATGTATGACTGTATGACTCATGATAACTCCATAAACAATGGTAAATACATATACTTAGAAGAGTTACCATAAACAATAGTTATTCTCATATGTATAAACCAGCTTAGCTAAGTGTGGGGCACCACCTTGTATGCTATGGCTGGTGCCTCCGGTGTCATCAGCTCTATGGCGAATGGTGAGCCCTGAAACGATTTTGCCGATCGAACATACGGATTCATACAATTACAAGCCAGAATACGAATGCATCAAGTTCATACTACGAACGATACATTTGGACAAAAGAAAGATAATTGTTTGATCTCAATGTGCAATCTTTCAACAATAATCAATAGCAGTATATACTATGACAATAAAGATAATTACAAAACAATACTATGTAGGAAACCCAAAAAACAATTAAAAAAACATGTAGAAAAGTAATTTACCTATAGGTTCGTTTGGTATTTTACTGTTCCATCTTTTTGGGGGTTGCTCTAACAATACATACCCTCAGGTAATCAAACATAGCCATGAAAATCATCCATTTCTACATGATGTTCCCACCAAAAGTTCCATTTATCGTGGATGTTCATTCGCCATGTTTGATTACCAGAGGGTATGTATAACTGGCTATGTCTCTAGGATTTTCCAATCCGTTGAGGGCCCACCCAAAATCATCAAGTCATCAGACCTTTTGAGTCTTGAAAGCCTACTTGGGGATTCACCGTGACTTGAGGAAGCCCCATATATCATTCATTTCAATGGGGTTTTCCATGATAAACCATCCCCATTCCCTATCCCCATCCCCATCCCCCATCCCCATCCCTATCGCTCATCCCCCATCCCCATCCCTGGATTTTTGACTGTTCCAGCCTGGCCCTCCACGGCACCCTCCAAATCATCGATGCTGCCCTGAGCAGTGGACGATTTTCACCGCTTTCTTGGGTGGGTTTAATGAGATAAACTGGGATATATAACGGTATAAACAACAAAAGCTTAGGGTGTTGAAGCGTTTATTTTCTTTTCCCACGTGTTTAGATCCTGTTAGAAGATTCCTCTGTGGGTTTAATTGTACTTTGGAGATCATAGGAATATTCCAGACTCCATCCGCGTGTTCAATCTAGCTGTCACTGGACCGCTACCTTCATGGAAAAACCACCATTTCCAGACCCTTCCACAGCAAACCTATGGATTTCCATCGTTTTTTGTATATTGATGGAGGGTACTGCAACAAGTTTCGAACGTGAAATAAACTCACTGATTGGGATAGTTTCAGTTTCCCACATCAACCATCCCGGACTGGGGAAAGGAGTCCTTGACTTGGCTAAAACTGAGGCCAGGAAGATCGAAATTGTATCATCTTCTTTTCATGGTTCGCAACGACCACCCCAAATTGAAAAACCCGGCAACCAGGTTTTCGCAATCCCCCCTTCACATTCTCCAATGTTCAACCCGCTTTAGCGAACATCCAGTCACACTGGAAGGTCTTTAATCTCCTACCCCTAATATCAAATTACAACATGCCCCCCAAAGGAAACCTTGGTTCAATACTCAGATCCATTCATTTTGGCTGCCCATTTAACAGAGTTGCTCCCGACCCCCAGATACGTTTGGGGAGGAGACTGCCTAGATATCCCGAACTACCAATGTTCCATGAGTTTGACCCTTGTGCATATGTTTCTGGATAAATTGTAATGATTCACTGACCTGAAAAAATTCGGCTACTTTGGGATATTTACCCTTTCCAAACCATCATTCCAGTGAGGTCGCGACGTGAGGTCGTTATAATTTACCAAGATCATTAGCCACTATGAGCCATACTTGACCATCATTATATAACCATAATCAACCATCATTACCCATGATAAATCATAGTTAATTAAAAGATATTAAAAGTTGATCAATAATTTTACCCCTTAACGAATGGGTTTCAGCACTCCTGTTTTGTTGGCGCGTACACAGCAGGCCAGGCACGTAGTAGGATCGCACGGCCGCTCGGACCTTCATCAAATACTCCTTGGTCTTCCTCAGGTTGCAGCTGGTCATGGCGTTTGAAACAACGCTGGTTACAACTCTTGTTGTTGAGCATGATAAAGGGGGACCATGATCCATATGTTTGGGTCATAATTTCAATAATTATATAATATATGCTACCCCCCGAAGATCTACCTTTATCAACTGACCAGTGGGAAAAGGACATCAGTATAATGAATAAAGCACATATATTAATATATATATATATATATATGATTGAATTACAATTCAATCCAAATAACAATAGAATATACAGTAATAGACGAAAACATGATGTCAAATAATGTCATGTGAGATATCTATTCCTTACCTCCACTACTATGGCACTAACAGTCACCCGTTTATCCGCATTATACCTCTAATCAAAACGAGTTGATGAATGTTGTTGATATATCCCATGCTGTACGGTGATGACCGGGCTTAGTTTTCCATACTTTCCCGTAGAATTTCCATAGTTTCCCAGGGGGAATCCTCCAAACCACCCCCAGTTGGACGCCATATTTTATATCAATATTGCTTGGTCTTCCATAGTTTTCCATAGAGTTTCCAGAAAGTTTCCATAGAATTTCCATAGTTTTCTGTAGAAATTCCATAGTTTCCCAGGTGGAAATCCCTCCATCCCCCGGCTTCCACCGAGCATCTTGGCCACCTCGACACGTCCATTGGCCTCGCGTGCCTCGTTCACCGCCTGCGCCTCTTGCGCCTCGGCCACCGTGGCGGCGCTCACCGCGGTCTCCAAAGCACGGCGGATCGCCCCTAACTCCTGGGAGATCGGGATGATGGATGGAGATTTTTGGATGGTATTTAGATATACATCCAATGAATGGGGATGTATAATATCTATAGTCTATAGTACTATCATTATCTACAGTACTGTCTATAGTACTATGTATGTATATCTATATATATACAGTAATATCTATGGATTTTTATTGGCAAAGATCAATTGGTAAATATCTATAGCTGTGGATGTAATATTTATATATATATATATATTTATAGGGTCTATAGCTGTTGGATGGCAATATCATAAATAGTAATTCTATGTAATTCTAAATATTGATAGTATCTATAGTAATAAAATGGATGTAATATCTGTAGTAATATCTATAGTAACATCTATGTGACCATAGGAATATCTATGGATTTTAATAGGATCTGTATAATATCTATAGTAATAGTTGGCCATATCCCCAGATGTACCTTGGAACATGGTCGATGATCCTGCAGGATGAATTCGTCGTGTGTTTTCGCCATGAGATTTTAAGGTGAGCTTTGGTGATTTTTCAAAGGATAATGTGGTATAGTTTGGGATGATATATATATATATATGATATATGTATATATATATACTTTATTTATGATGATTTTCAACATTTGAGGTGGTTTTGATCGAAGAAAATCGAGCACAAGAAATGGTGCAACATGGAAAACCACCTCGAAATGCCTGAAGTTTGCCCAGTTTGTCTCCTGCTGTGCGGTTTGCATCTCCTTTTCAGTCTTGGCTTGTTCCTGGCGTCGGCGGCGTCGGCTGAAACGTCTGGGATTTGTTGGGCATATTATTTGGTACAGATCGTCAATCCTTTCGAATATCTCGGGCAATCCAACCCTGGCCTGAAAATCTGAAAACCATTGAAAACCACTTTGGCTATCCTTGGATGATGTTCGATTGAAAATTGCGAATGGGAAGCTGTTTTAGTCTCTTCTACAGTCAAAAATCCGTTGGCTATATAAATAGTAACTAATCATTTTCTCATAAGTTCCCCATTCTTCCATGGCAATTTGGCTACTAAAAATGGTCAGTTGACCGCGTGCCCACCACAGCAACCAGCTGAGGGTCAGCCCACTGCAGCCCTCACCTGTTGCACATCAGTCTTGAACTTGCCGGCCGACATGGCCTGCTTGGTGGTGGGTCAGACCGCTTGCCCGAACTTCGGATTTCAACCAGCGGACTATAGATGTTTCATTGGGATAGCATGCGGATATAATAAGGGTATAAGATGGTATTAATATAAGTATAAGTAGGTATAAGTATAAGTATAAGGCTATAAAATATTGTAAAATCATGGCTAAGCTTACCACACATGAGACAATCTCTACCTGGTTTTACTATAGATCCCCATTCGTTCCGAAGGACTCAATTGTACTAAAGTATTCAAGGTTGACCCCTCTGGACTCACTTCGTTCCCTCGGACTCCGCCTGGGTCTTGAGATCCTTCATCTCGTTCTCAGCCTTCTCCTTGTCCTGGCTTAGCAGAGCAGTGGTAAATCCTACCCAAAAAAAAAAGCGGTAAATTGAAGCTTTGAGAATTTGTGGCGGGGGTTAGTGTAGGGCAAATTTCATCGTACATCAAGATATATGACTATGAACATCTCTGGTCACAGGTACACTGGGATTGCGTATCTACATGTGCATGACACATGAGTGAAGTATCCAGCAGAACGGGCTGGGTCGACAGAAAGCCAGCTATCCCCGGGCTGGGTCGTTCCTTCATCATCTCATCCATCTGAGCCTTCATCTCAGCGATTTGTCCTCAACGACAGCATCGCTCAGCTCATTTGTGCATCCGTTGAACAAGGCAGGGATCAATTGAAGACCAGCCGGGAACCGCATATCATTGGATGGTGGGAAAATTGAAACCGGAAAGCCCCAAATTTGATGCGGAAAACCATGGTTTCCGGTAAAGATTTTCCCAGCCAAACCCTTCCAGTGAACATTCTTTGGCAGTTTTTACTACTGACACTCCAGTGAGATACTGTAAGGGACCCCACTAGATTTGGCCCCAGATCATGCAACCATTGGGCAAGTTTCTTTGCATTCTTCCATAGCCATCACCCACAAAGATAGAAAAATAAAGCATCAAATCATACTAATGATTTACTGATTCAACTCTTTAGCTTGGGAACTTCTCCAAAGATTCGCACATCAACAAAAATGTCAAACCATGTTGAAATCCCAGCTGTAGAGAGATCGGGGCGCTCAATCTACCGGCTCTTTGGGATCCAGTTTCATCGCATCCAAGGGGCTCTTGTAAGTGCTGACGATCTGTCTCAGCGCTTGCTCCTGATCTGGGATGGATCAACGGACGACTGAAGGGAGAACTCTTGAACATGCTGGTCACAAGGTGGTGGCCCCCAAGATAGCCAAGTTGGTTTATAACCACTCCAGTCCAATAACTATAGTTTGTGGATGTTTGTGGTACGTAAATATATCTGTAGTTGGTTATGTAATGGGATATTGTCTTATGTTTGATATGTACTTCGAAATGTGACAGTATTGGACATGTCATCCCTTCTATGTTTTTCAAAAAAACATTACTTGACCCAATATTCCCTGAATATTCCGTTACTCTCCCATCTCCCCATGAAACTACCATCTTTTGCACAAAAATCCACATGTTTTGCAGCCTCCGCCCGCCATGTTTAGCGGCGGCATCCTTCATGGTGATCTTTCTGGCGAGCGCTTCCAAGTCATCACTAATCTTCCCAAACTTCGTCATGGACGTCTTGTGATCTTCACCTGGGGGCGCAATACTGGTGACCAAATCTAAGCAGGAAACGTGTGACAGGAAAATGACAAAAATCGGCAGCAACATCTCACTCTTAGGTCATCAAACGCACCAGTGGGTTGCCAAAAAGTGGTACCTTTACCCAATGGACGTAACAAAATCCCATGGTGGCTATGGTCATCCATCCCACTGGGATGATCACCGCCATCTACGGATCATGAAAAATTCTGGGTCTGTACCCGTTTGCCTCAGGGAACATGACCAAAACCTACTAGCAACCATCATTTCATTGATTTTGTCATCAGATCATCGATCACTATATTACTATCATATAATATAATCTAGATATAGTGTATATATATATATAGTATGTATATATATATATATTTATTTATACACATACCCATCTGTGCTGCTGATTTTTCTTACCCTCCAAAAATCTTCCGCAGAAATTCTGGGGCGTTAAAAACCGTTAAACCGTTTGCGCCTGCTTTGCTGTGCTCCGCAGCAGCTTTCTCCACTTTGATCATCAGATCGCGGGTCGCCTTGGCCTTAGCCGCGATGTGATCCGTCTTCGCCTGCATGTCCTCCAGGAGGTGCGAGAGCGTACGACAAGGCCATGATTTTTGGTGATTGATACAGATTTATAATTTCTAGATATAAATTCATAGAGATGATGTATGAAATAGAGTTTATGAATTTAGAAACATGTATACATGTTTAATCACTAATTTATGTGAGTTATAGTATTCATTCATATACATTCTATATAGTCCCGACTTGGGTTCGCTGGTGCAAATCCCTCTGTGTACTCCATCACTTTTTTGAGGAGAGAACCGTCCAAATCCCCCATTACAGTAGGGTTTGATCAATTGGTGGATCCCCAAGTCACCATGGGTTTCAATATGTTTCAATACTAAATGGTCTAAATTGGAAGATTTGGGGCTACCCCCATGACTTAGGAAACTTCCATCAAAACGGATGGTGAAAATCAAAGGCCGGAAAATGGCCCTTCAACTTCTCTGGCGGCCTTCATCACCTTCATTTTCTCGTCGATCTTGGCTGTCGAGTCGGCTTTCCTCTGTTCCGCCAGGCGATTCGCTTCCTTCACAGGCGACAAACGAAGGCGATGTCATGGGGATAAAATGGTTAGTTTACCCTACAATTCTGGGTAAATTGATGAAAGTTGCAAGAGTTCACTAACCTTAAACTTGCGGTCAGTTGGGGATGATACCCTTTAGCAATCGTCATTCCAGTGAATTCGAAGTGCTTGAAATTTATCCAAATGTCTCCATTGTCGATCATATTGGTTGAGGGGAAAATGGGGAAAATATACAGCAAACCGTGGTTTTCTCAATTCAATATAAGGGTTGCCTCTAAAATGTTCCTTAAACCAATCCAACCATGTATCATTTATCTACGGAAGGCAAATTTTGTATGGAATGTCCATCATTTTAGTTATGGGAAAAGGAATCAAGATGGAAATTCCATATCTCTTTTATCTTACTGGAGGATATTGAACCACATAGATATGGAAATCCCATCTTGTGTCATGTGTAATTCATATCCCAGGGAAAGCCCATGGATTTCCACAGCCTTTTGTATGTTTACTGGACAGCACATGGTGGTTCACACATCGAAGCGCAAGCGGATCAGTTCACCCCAGTCATAACTGGGACGCTGCCCCTACTAGGGGGCCCCCCCAAGCTATGAATTGGTTTATCCTCTGGTAATCAAACTTGGCAATGGAAAATCATCTATAAATGGAGGTTTTAATGGGACATTTATCAATAAATGGTGGAATAATATTTTATAATACCACATTAACTATAGAATACTATAGATATATCTGTCAGAACCCTAGTGAAATACTAGTGAACTAAACAATAACTAAACCAACTTGGCTATCGTTTGGGGGTCCCAGTCTGAAAAGGATCTTTGAACCACTTTACGGACAATAATGGCAATGTATTGGGGATTTTAACATGTAAGATGATATGGGTGTGTCTGAAAATTCGGTAGTAGAACCCTCAAATCGCCATCTCTACTGGGGAAAATATGATAAACATTGATAAAACCGAATTTCAGACCAAACCCACATCTACAATCGAAACTGGCGATAGGACAAACCAGAAATCAAGATATCAGGTAACATCTTTTAGGGTACCCTTCTGTCCATTCTTTGCCGGCCGAATGTCCACCATTTGGGTTGGATGACGGAGGGTATCAACCAACATTCCATTCGTATTCCATTACATCACCATCAAAAACCACATTTTTTTGGTGTTTAACTATACCATTTAACTATACCATACTATACCATTTAACTATACCACTAGACCCCAGAACGCCAACCCATAAGGTTTGGGTACTATAGACCTTAAGTAGTTGAGGCTATGTTTAACTCCCATTAAATCACCATGATACCATGAGAATCTTCCTGGCAGCTCGGCCTCTAACTTCTCCACGTGCGTCTGCACCAGAGCTCCCGCTTCGCGTAGGGCGTCATAGATCACTTTCGGCACGGAACGACCTGAGAGACTGACCAGTGGGTTGGTAGTTGAATTAGCCATGCGAACTATGGATCGAAATCGTTTTTTGACCATAAACCATAGGTAGCCTCTGGTAATTTTAAGAGATTGCAATGGAAAATCATCATTTGCAAAGGGATGTGATAGGTCAATTATCTATAGATGGACCATTTTCCATAGATATGTTGAATTGCCGGAGGGCAACATCGTTGGTTAACCTAAGTTCTCTAACCATGAGGGTAAGCATATCTCATTGTATCCTCATAATTCTTGAGTGTATAATTACATAGAATTGCCTCCAATGATGTCTCTATAGGAGTCACCAACAGACATTGGTGTGTTCCTGTATCAAAGGATAGAATAAACATGAATAAATATGAAGATCCTTGAAGATCCTTAAGATCCTTGAAGACTAGATGGAGATGCGTCAGCATTCCGTAGGTCATCCCCTAAATCTATAGAAAACACGGGAAAAATCCGTGCCTGTGAGTCGAGGTGTCACATTGAGGTGGCCATCGTAGGTGCACACAAAATTCGTAAATATGTGTGTATATATATGTATAGAAAGTAAACACGTGACAAAATATCATAAAATATCATAAATAATATGAATAAATTTGGAACTCCGCCTATCTTTGCCATAGACATAGAGCCAACTCTTCTTGAAGAGCCTTGATGCTTCGGTCACTTGGGTTGTCTCAAACCCGGGAACCATCCAAAGTGCCAGGGCACACTCCTAAAGTTTCAGGTACCAAACATATCCCAAAATTATCCCAAAGGTTCCTTTCTGTTTCTGCTCTGATAAGATATTCTCATTTTATCCAACTTCGAACCTGAACTGAACTTTTTTTATCCATATACATCCACATGCCACAATATACCACGTATATATCCCAAATATCCATACATGGATTTGTCTGAAAATATGGCACCTCTAAATCCATTGGTTAATGATCATTTTTCCTACTAAATGGCCATTTAGAAGGTATACCCCATTTTCAGACAGACCCACATGTTTCAAGGACTCCTAGCACTTGGAAATTCTTCAGAACTTCGTAGAGTCGCGCCAGGGCGCTCTCCGCCGTGTGCTCCTCCACATCCGACATCTTGGCATAGCCGCTGCTCTGCCGAGTGCTCTCGGCCACCAGCAAGGCGCAGCTCAGGAGGACGAAGCACAGACCTCCCATGGCTAGCTGGAAAATCCAACCAGCAATAGTTCAAGGGGATTTTCCCTGCGAACTAAACCTCCATGGCTGGTCCGGGGATTTCCCACCTTGCCGCGTTTGATGACACCGGAGGGTAGTTTATATAGCTGGGTTTACCACATTTCCTACGGCTACAGTAATGGGTTTACCACATTTGTTGTAGGGTTTATGGTGATGAACCCCAAATGGTGGGGTAACCAGGTGACATCAACATTAACCAACGAACGATGGGATACCAAGCTTGGGAGCACCCTCCGAATATCTACCCCGCACCGCCCCGCACCTCGAGTCATGGTTTCGGCGCGTTTCGCAGAATGCGGCAAGCTGAGAGGTTTGATAGTCACGCTGAGGTCGGTGGGAGGGCACAGCCCCCCCGCTTTTGGCTTGGAGAACCAGGGAATCCGATCCCCAGATTTAAAAAAAAAATTGCCCCAGAAATGAATGAATCTGGGTTTTAACCAGGGTTTTCTGGGGAGATACTGTATGCATTCTGCAGGAATCGGAGGTTAAAGCCCTGATTGTAGACTATAGTGGCTATGAGTAGATGTGAGTAGGAGGTCACATTGGCTTTTGGGGTACCAGAATTCCAGGAATAATGACCACTGTCAACTGTTCATCTTATGAAATTTGGGTTCCAACTTTGAGGCCAACAGCCGCACTTTTTTGTTGACTGGCAAACTTTCGCAACTTATCACAAGTCAGAAGATTCAAATAACCCATCAAATTGGGATGGTTATTCCCATTCCCAAAAAGAAACACAGAATCATACATAATCTCTATAGTTATGTCGCATTCACACACTTCCACCACCATTTTCTATGAGATAAGCTGACGCTTCGCAACATTTTTTCTCTGGTGCTGCCGTGCCAATGCCTTGGCCGCCACGGCGATCTACGGTGATTTGGGTCTGAAAACGGGGGAAATTCGCCCTCAAAAATGGAGGTGAAATCAGCCACAATGGGAGTTTTATCATCAAAAAACATTGAATTCTATGCCACCATTTTATGAGGATTTAAAATCGGAATGTTCATGTCAAGCCACCCATTTCATGGGCATTTAAGTAACAGGGGATATCATGGGGATATTCAACCAACAATGATGATACTTGGGTTTGCCTGCAACAGGGTATACACCAATTTATGACAAAATCATACAAATTCATGGGCAAGATGATAATTACCTAATGCATTTGGGGTGTAACACATTTTCACAGAACCCTTCTTATTTTGGGGTGTTTTTCTTGACTCGTGGGACATGTTTGCTGCAAAGAAGTGCAGCTTACAGATTGCCGGTACATCATATGCCTCCAAAAATCTGGCACCACATATCTCACTGGATTGGTTGAAGGGAAATTTTACAGGAACCCCCTCTGTTTCATGGGAAAAACCATAGTTTCCGGTTAAGATTTTCCCTTCAACCAATCCAGTGAGATATCTCATCTTGAAGCATGGGATCCCCCAAAACCCACCACGAAATCCCCAGGAGATCCCCCGAAAAACACGCCGCGCCTTAGCAACTGAGCTTCGTCTCATCGTAGCAGCCCCAGGTCTCAACGCCGCACAGAGCGGCATCCGCCTAACGTGGCGCACGGCATCCGATGGGAGTGGCATCGATGATGGGAAAATGATGGGAGAAATTTTAATACACTGTAATGATCATGGCATAAAATGTGTTTTTAGATTTTTACTTGAGAATGGGATATAATGTGAATATGATATGAATGGGGAATAATGGTGTATAAATGATATAATGGTTCAAGAATGGGATAGAATGTTTGTTGACGATTTTGCACTAATAATGTGTGCAAAGAATCGATGCTCATCATGGATATTAGTAATGGGTACTCCTCTACCAAGTTTCCACACATCGAGGACCCTCAGCTATCATCCAAATGATTGCTTGTTTCCAAAGGGAAAACTGGAAAACTAATGGTTTTGGACCAATGTCACGAAACACCTAGATGACAGACCTAGCTGAGTCACGTTGCTCCAACGATTCACCCCCAAAAAAAATAGTCATTTGTCCAGAATCTAGGATCTTAGTATTGGATTTCTTACTCTTCACCATCTTTCCACCTTGCAAGGTCTCATTTGAGTCCTAGAATTCCTAGAAAACTCCAGACTTCCTTGGGAATTCCCGCCTTCTTCACGTATTGGCAGCCGCTCCTTGTGCCACACCTCTTCCAATGGACGCTGGCACCACCACCTCTGAGGCAATTCCATCAACTGGGGAACAGCTGTGCCATGGCGGCCAAGCTTACGATACCATGCAAGAAAAGAATTATCTTTTTGCAGGTGAAAGTGGACCTTCCAGGTTGGTAAAGAACAACAAAATATCAATGGCCAATTCGCATCATTCGCATCATTCTACTGGAATTCTTATTTGCCATAGCATCATTCCAAATATCAACATATATATATATATAGTGGCAAACTTATATGGCCAAAGATGAAGTTGTACTAAGTTTCCCATCCAGATGGTTACCCTGGGAAAGTGGACCTTCTCTGATTTCTTCTCATGGCTGCGGGAGTTTCCGCCCAACCAGGTTCATCTACTTTCTGAACATGAGCATGGGTTTAGCTTGGCTACCCTAAAGCAAAGCTAGTTGAGCCATGAAACATATCCCGTTTTCCTATGAAATACTAATGGGTTGAGAATGGGAGCCCCCATAAAGCAGTTGGATTAATAGCACTGGGTGCAATCAACCGGATAGATGAATAACACCCTTTTGCAGGGTATACCCTCCTGTAAATGATGCTATAGATGTCGAAAACCCACCATTGTTGGATTATTTTCTTGGGAAACCATGTGTTTTCCACATCTAATCATGGCTCAGCTGGTCGCAATTTTGACCCAATCCCGTTGGATAAATGGCATGCCCTCCTACTGATAGGGATTACAATGGATTACAGCAATGCCCGTCGAACCGGTTTGTATCATCTCCTTAGGATGTACTAATTAAATACGATCAATATAATGATATTAAAAAAACACACACATTAAACCAGTAAAAGACTATATGAATGAATCAACAAGAGTCGTGCATTGCTGTGTTATTTCACAATGCTCCCATTGTTCCGATTTTCCACGTTCCGCCAAGCAACACTCAACTTCCGGCTCTGATGGTTTCAC
Source organism: Symbiodinium sp. clade C Y103 (assembly GCA_003297045.1). Lineage (NCBI taxonomy): Eukaryota > Dinophyceae > Suessiales > Symbiodiniaceae > Cladocopium > Cladocopium sp. clade C. The sequence goes on along the minus strand of BGPT01000635.1, from coordinate 144,143 downwards.
ATCATCTTCGGCCCTGGGCGGCTGGGAATACGTAGTTCATGTAGTTGTACACTGTACAGACTCTTTGTTGCTTCATGTACAGCGACACAAAAACATTATATATATATATATATGCATAAATCTATATCTATATCAATATGTGTATATATATATATATATACATACTGTACACATGAAAATCTATGTAAGTTACTGGGATGGCATTGTACATAGGAAAGACCTCTCTCTGATGCCTCATTCCATCCCACGTGTGGAAAAACTTCATGTTGACCATTGCGAATCAAGGGCATAAACTGTGCATTTGTTTCACCATTCTTGGAACATATACCCACATCACATACTTAAAATTCGAGTTGCCCAAATAATTGTACTCTACTTAAGATCCAAATGTTCAAGTTTTTGGTAAACACATTCAAAAACACTTAAATGACGCTACAGTTACGTGAAAAAAACAGTTTTTAAGACCAACACGGACTAAACCAATGTCCTTGAGGCTGTGGATATATCAAATTCATACCATCTTACCCTCTGGTAAACTAACACAACTATGGGAAAATCCACTATTTCTATGGCCAGTTTCAATAGTTATGTTAGTTTACCAGAGGGTACGAGTGATGTTCCAGCCATTCATATAGATATATTAAATTCATACCAACTATCAAAACAGTTTTTTGTAGATATTATCCCCACAAACCTAAACTAACCTCAGATTCTATTCCTTCAACTCGCTTCAGTCGAAGAGTCTCTGCTTCATCATCTACGACCTCAGCGTGTAGCGCAAGCCATGGTGCCGGCGTCCGTTCGACAGTACGTTTAACTGGGTCGGTTAAGGTTTGTGGGGATCATCTGGGGATATAGGTTTATATAACTATATAACTATACTACTTGATGTAAGCATAGTTGCTATAACTTGATATAACTATATAACTATGGGTTATATACCTTGATATAACTATGGACAACTATAGTCCTCATGGCGTTTATAAACCAACCTAGGTATCGGTTGGGGGGCACCTTGTCCGAGCACGGCAATATTAAGGATATACATACATGGGTGTGACTGAAAATAGGGATGTCCCACGATTAGGAAAATTGAGAATGGGAAAATGATGAGGATGGAACGGGGTGCCCTATTTTCAGACAAACCCATATCTGAATGAATAGCTTAAATTCAGGTGTTTGCAAAATATTCCAAAATCTTAAATACTTCAGATTGATGAGGTATATCTGACTGAATTGCCATATTATAAAGCATCTATGGTGGCGTATAATAATAATTATTGTTGATCCGAATGGTGCAATGGCACAAGCCCCGTCAATTATGTTTGTTGGTGCAGAAACTCCATTCATCATAGATAGATATACCATGATGTACCATAAACATCAATAAAATGATACCCTCTGGTAAATTAACATAGACCCTGGCATTAATCGGGATTGGAAGATTAGTTTCCTCTAAAATATAGCTATTCTCAGGGTCTATGTTAATATACCAGAGGGTAAGACAAGTTAGAAACATGTACAAACCAACTTCGCACGCATGTACTTACGGGCACCGCCATATGGATTTGCTTACGGAACCCCTGTCCCCCTCGCCCAAATGGTGGATTTCCCATCGGAAATAAGACATCACCTTCTGGCTCAAATAGGAAGTGGCTCACAACTTATACAACCCATGTATAGCACGTATCTAACCGATATAGATATACCCTCTGGTAAACTAACATAGCTATTGGAAATGGCCATTAATAGTGGATTTTCCCATTAAAAATGGTGATTTTCCATAGCTATGTTAGTTTACCAGAGGGTAACTGGGGTATAATATGGTGTAATATGTTTGACTCCCCACTTACTAGCTGGGATGCACCCCCAAGCAGAGACACCACATGAGCATTGATCGGCGCGTGAACAATCACCTATAGGATCCTTGTTTGAAGATGTTCATTTCTGGTGGAAAATAACATGTTTTTGCAGGTGAAGTCCAGTTCGATTTCTGGTCATCAGAGCTTTCAACGGACATTTCATTTGAAAAAACATATCAATTCATGGCAAGCCAGAAATCTGTTACACTACCCTCTGGTAAACTAACATAACTGTGGAAAATCACCATTTTCAATAGCAAACTGTTAGTTGACCAGAGGGTAATCTTCTCCATCTTTTTTGGAAGTTTCAGTGCTGAAAATCCGAATCCAACATGGACCGCCCAGTGACCTCGGGCGCCGCTTCTTTCTCCAAAGTGACCTCCTGCAACGGGGGGTCATCAGCTCCATGGCTGGGAAAAGATCCCTAGAAACATGGGGGAATCATCTATAAATATTCTATAAATGATCTATAGTTGAGCAAGCTCAAAATTTAAGTCCCAAACTTTTCCAAACAAAAAAACTCAAAATGTCAATTCCACCTCTGTGGGTTTCAACCCCGCAGCATGAGTCAGTGGGGATCATCATCCCAAATGACTGGTTGAACGGTTGAAACAGAAATTTGAAACCACCAGCCAGCCATCTAACTCTTGGCACTTTGGATAGCTCCATATATATATGCATACATATAAGACATAATGCTATAATATTATATATATATAATTTTATGATTTTATTATCCCCAATGATCGTAGGGTCATGTCCCTAGGCCAGCATTGAAGTTGCTTCACCACCATTCCGACCACGGGACCACCTCCGGTAGCGGGTCGGTCGCGTCAGGAATCACAGGCGTTGGAGGCTCCTGTTGAACGAGTTTCGCCAGGTGTTCTGGGATGTAAGCATCGAAAATGGAGGTTTAACCGGCCAAAATGGAGGTTGAACCAGCCAAAAACCACAAGTTGGAGGCCCCTGCTTTGCTTTTTGATCCATACCAACATAGGCACAGTCTCAAATTCTCAAAACAACCCCTAATACAAGCAATAGGGTACCATTCCATGAACAGAACCACTACATACTACAGCAGGACTCATTATGTCAGCCTTAGCCGGGAAACCAAGAGCACCAGCCTTAGTCCATAAAGAATCATAGGCGAAAGGCATTCTTCTATCACTCACTGGATTGGTTGAAGGGAAACTCTTAACCGGAAACCATGGTTTTTACCATCAAATATAGAGGTTTCCTGTAAAATTTCCCTTAAACCAATCCAATGACTATCACATGGTTGGGAAACTCCACGTAGCTCCAAACAGCTCCCTGAATCACTTCCCCAGTCGTGGAATGGACTCCTCGAACGGCAGCGGCTCGTCCGAGATCAGCTGCTCAATCTTGGTGGAATGGTGGGTTTGTGGCTGGTGAGCCGCACGAAGCGCGAATCATATGGGGTAGTAGTATCTGTGTTTAAAGTTTGTAGTGAATATCTGGTGAACATCTGGTGAATCAGATGTTGCTATGAATATCTGGTGAATTTCAGATGAATCACTAGTGAATTGGTGTGAATGATGTGGAGGTTTGTCTTGATGAATAGAGAGTCCCGGCAAGCCTAAAAAAATTAGAGTGAATCACTGAATCACATGCAAAATTCACAGGTGAATCACTGCTGAGTTGGTGGTTCACTGAATCACTGGATGTCATCGGTGATTCACTGGCTATCATCGGCAATGAATCACTGGTGGATTGTAGGAGAATCACTTGTATCAATTTATAGTGTAGTACCCCACAATTCATTGGTTGGATCAGTGAATATTACTTCATTGTACCTACATTCACTAGGTGTTTGGGGGAGTTTCGGGGGGTCCCCGAAAACAAAATACAAACTATACTATACTACACTATACTACACTAATACTACACTATACTAAACTATAGTATACTATACGATACGATACGATACTATATTATACTATACTATACGATGCGACTATACGTGTTGATCCGTGGTCCAAGGTTGCTGCTATGGGTCCATTGGTGGGGCCCGACCGACACAAACGAACCCGAAGTGGAGTGTGGAATGGGGTGAGTGCTGTGTAGAGTGTGAAGTTTACCCTCTGGTAAACTAACATAACTATGGAAAATCACCATTTTTAATGGGAAAATCAACTATAAATTGCTATTTTCAATAGCTACGTTTAATTACCAGAGGGTAGAGTACAAAGAGTGGAGCGTTGAATGTGTACAGTGTGGAGATGTGTGGAGTGTGGAGTGTACAGTGTGAAGTGTGGAGTGACATGCTGTATCGATTTTACGAGATATAATTCCAAAGCTCTGTTACCCTCGTGAACACTATACCTCTACTGGAAAATAGATGTACACTCATCTGCACACACTCTCCCAAATGTATAACATCTGTAACATATGTATATATAATTATGCACCAGGATATGGCATATGTTTTCTTGACCCATCCCATTTTCATATGTGCCTCCAACTAACATCAACCCCTTTGCCTCGGTCGGCTCCATCGGCTCGGTCGGCTCGGTCGCTTCGTCCTCGTGGGAGGGGGTGAACAATGATGAAAACTGGGTAAGCGAAAGGGGTCTGTCTGAAAATTGGGGTATATCCTCTAAATTGGCTATTTAATGGGGAAAGTGAGGACTAACCAATGATTAAATTATAGTAATGGTTGTTGATGGTTCATAATCAATTTGAACGGTGATGAATAGTGATTAATCATGATGAATAATGGTCAACAATGGCTATTAATTCATGGCATTTCTGGGGAAACTATAGTAATTCACTGACCTGAACTAAGGCCTTTCCTTGGGATATCCCTCAAATATGATATTTAATCCACAAACTAAACCAAGGGTTCTGGAGGGTGTAGATGAAAGGGGATGGGATCAATTGATATTAGTTCATATTAATTCTGTATAATATTAATTCTCTAATGTCTCAAATTACTAGTAGCAGCTAATTATCCACATATTTGGAAATAATCATATACTGTTTTTCAAACACCTTGCTGGGCATGTTTCCAACATCGCAACTCCTCGTCCGCCGGCACGATGGTGCTGCTGTTTCGACCTGGGCTTCCAGGCTGGTTTCAATGTGGTGCTTTTTTAGGGTCAGGTGTGGTGGTTGTCCAAAATAGGGCTACCCCTAAATCATCCATTTTGGAGCATTTTGGCAGGATCTTCCATCTAAACCATCCATTTATGGAAACCACCACATGATTGAAAGATATTAAAAGTCACTGTTTGTTAATGGTGATGAAGTTGCTCCAGCGGCCAGCTTTAAAACTACGTGTTCACTGCTTGCTGCGACACTGTTCCTACTTTTGCTGTTGGGGATACCACCTGCTTATGTTTGAAATATGGCATGGCCATTTTTTCTCGGGAATCAGATTTAGGCTGGGGAACTTGGCGTTGAATGGAAATTGGAATGCCCTCTCTGTGCTTCTGGTGATTCTGGCAGCCAAAGAATATCCATTAGGGTACCCTCAACTTGCACACAACAAATCGAGAGAAACAATTCCACTGAATTCTTGAGATAGAACATGACATAACCCACGTGTAATGGGCAATTAAAACACGGTTTATGGGTACATGATGCTACATGACCAAAAACCAGTAAGCATTGCCTGTGAGTGAAGTGGTTGAATCATGCATCCTTTGAACCTTTGAGACACCCCAAAAAGAGTAAAACAAACATGATCGGGGCATTGGGGTCCAAACAATCCTTAGGTCTTGTGAGGACAATCCTCACCTCACCTCTCCGACCCAGGCACTCGTCACGACGTGTTCTTGGATCTCCACCACTCGTGAGCCCTCCACCAGTCCCAAACTCAGGGCCAAGGCCAGGGAGTAAACACCTGGCACCGGGGAACGGTGGAACGATGGAACGGCCTGGACCGATAGGTTTTCTGTTTTGTTTTTTGGGTGCTAAAACATAGTAAAACCACCATGTTGTGGGATATGTTGGGTGACATTTTCTGGGTCTGTGGGGGATATCATGATGACAATGGGATAACCGCAACATCATCGGATGAACGAGGTTTTGTCAACATGGTCATCCATCCCGGAGTTCAATTGTTTGATGGGTAATGGGTATCTGAAACCCTATGAATGGGGGGTTAACTCAACCTGTATACCATGACTATACCATGTACACATTGTGGAATAGCCGTCCAACTTTACGGGATCTCCTTAGGAGGTGATAAGATAGTCCCCACAACACACCAGGCGTATCTCTAGAGCCTAGGGTAAACATTGACATGTGGAAAACCCATCATTTCCGATCGGACCATCATGTCCAAATGGTAGCTTTTGCACATCTGTTTCTATGTTTACAGGAGGGTACCATTGGGTACCATGGAATTCTCGGAAAAAAGAGCTTATGTTTCAGTTTCGTGGTTGTTGGTGATTTTGAGGGACTCCCAATTTTAATACTCTGGTGGACAACTTCAGGGACCGTCCTGGTTGGCGTTCTGGGGGCTGGGCCCCAGCGAGAAAACCGACTTCGGGGTGCAGTTGGGAGATTATAACCCCCATAAGTTGTGATATGAGCTCTGTAACTATTATTGTTATACACCATTTATTCACTTACAGCTGGAACTGCACCCCCAAGTACCGAATTGCATCCAACTATTGAAAGGGGGGCAGTACAAAACAAAAAGAAAAACGGTAAATCCGGCCCAAAATCTGCCCACCTCGAATCATCTTTTGAAAATTGTTTCGCAGAATGCGGCAGGCTCCGCCGGGAACAACTCTTTGATCCAGCAGACGGCTAGACCAACAGGTTCCGCGCGAAGTCTTTCTGGGTGAAAACGACCATTAATCGGCACACGAGCTGCAGTTAAAACATGTATAAATATTGTATGCATATTATTTATTTATATATATATATTATATTATATTATATTATATTATACTATACTATACTATACTATACTATACTATATTATATTATATTATATTATATTATATTATATTATATTATATTATATTATATTATATTATATTATATTATATATATATGCACTGTATAATATTCATGTATATTCTAAATTTATGAAAATAAGATAATTATATAATCATGATTTTTGACATCATTGCATTCAGAAATATTAAGAATATCTTTTAAAAAATAGGTTTTGCGTGTGCATCATGCTAGCTTCCAGGTAGGAAGCTACACACCCTCAGGACCTACTCTCACGGTTCAGTGCCTTCGAAGCCAGCGCCAGACTGACGAAGAGCAACTTGGAGACTTGCATCTCCTGCCGATTCTATGGACTTATTTCGGATCAAGGGAAAATTGAAACCGGAAACTGCCTAATGTGGGTAAAACAATAATAAACCATCCCCCAAATCCCCATAAATGGGTGGTATAAACCATTCCAAAATGGGTGGTTTATTATTGTTTTACCAACATTAAAAACCTTGGTTTTTTTTATGCTCAAATTGATCAGGGTGTCTTGGCGTCAGGTCGACCAGTAAGATCGCTGCGGGAGTTTTTTTTGATCCATGACGCCACAGGTCCGCAACGCCAAGTCTAGTCGAAGTCCGAGAAAAATCAAGAGCCACATCATCATTTCATCCGTCTTTTTCAAGCTGGGCAAATCAACACATCTAAAAACTTCAATAAAGGCCGAAAAAATCTATTGTTTGGATCTTTTTTTCCAGGATACATGGGCCATATCCTTAAAAAAATGCAGAGGAAACGCTTCCCGATCTGACCAGTGGCGATTCTGCTCGAACATCTCAGGACAATCTGACCCTCACACCTCGGACCTTTGGCCTCAGAGGATGGGTGTTTGTTGGGAAAATCTTCACCGGAAATCATGGTGTTTTTTAATGATTTTTACATGCTTTTACCGTCAAATATGGAGGTAAATCTATGGGAAACCATGGGGGTTTACGTGTTTTGAAAATATAGGTTTCATGCAAAAATATCCCTTAGACCAATCCAATGATTGATGCATTTTGCAGATCAAGTAATATTTAAAAGGAAAAAAACTCTAAAGATTAAAGACCGACCATCTTGCCCTCTGGTCATTTGACAGCTGGCGAACTGGAAGCAGTGGCCTGTTTAGTTCGATGATTTACTATTTTAGTAGTGAATTTCCATAGCAAACTCTTAGTTATTACCAGAGGGTACACATGATGATTTGTGCAAGTTTGTTTGATCTTGGGGAGGGTTTCCCGTTCCCCCCCAAACAAATGTTATGTTTAGTGGGAAAGTGATGGTAAATCCCCTATATAAACCCTTGGATTTTGAAGTTATTCCATCTAAACCTTCGGGGGGTAACCAAATCAAAATCCACACTAATCGTGGCATTGCTGGGTGAGCATTGTGTGATGCCAACTGATTCAACGGGTCCATAGGATGCCGGTGAAAGGCGATTCTTCTGGGCGTGAACCCATTCACTGCTTAATGAAAATACAGGCAACCCGCAATCGTCGCTATTTTTGGACAATAGGCAAAACAGTACAATTGATCACTGGTGTTTCTAGGCAAAGCTTTTCAAACACCGAATGATTGGCCAAAACATATTTTCCTAAAGCAGTCTTGCCAGGAACATCAAGTGAAAATCGATGAAGTGGTAGATTTTGGAATCAATGGACCGTGTAGTAAAGTTGCTGTCCCAAACAGTATGGTAAGCCGGTGGATTTGGAGTATACTCTGTTTGGACAAAGCCATATCCTTCATCAGTTACATCCCAAGGTTTCTGCAGATTTCGATCATCTATGGGTAGAAAACATCGACATCTGTTTGATCCAAAACTGCACAAAACCTCAAAGCATTGTCCTTTACGAATGTATCCCAAATGCTCCATGTATAGAAAACTTTACTCCACAAACGATCCATAATATTTCATACATGGAGAATTTGGGGGGTCGAAATCTCCCCCAACATGTCGCAATCCACATGACCAGACAGTCCATATTACTGGGATACGACTCCGATTAGGTGATTTTGAGCATAATCTTGGGTCATAGTTCATCCATCTTTCACCAAATCAAATCAGCCCAAACAAGCCCGTTTTGAAGGGATGCTTTTCCAGAGTCCAACCACCATTTTGGTTCCAAGTGCTGACACGCCAGAGGGAGCTCTTTGACAGCATAGCACCCGTAGAGGCTGACGCCGCACAAAGTGACGTCCTCCTGCCGCAAATGGAACGAAGCGAACGGTGGTTTAGTGGAAATTAATGGTGATTGGTGCTGATCTAACCTACAGTACCCTTGAGTAATCAAACGTTGATATGTAGGAATCTTTGCCATGGTTCAATTGTTGTTCTTTACTGTGATTTGCTCCACTTGATGGTAATGTCAATGATTGATCCAGTCTTTGAAAAAATTGGTTGGCTGCGGTATCCTGAAAGTGCCTGAAATCAGGCCAGCTATGCGGATGATTCCCCCTAATAACCATGCTTCCAGTGAAGTCACAGTGAGGTCATTGCAATTCATCCAGAACCATTGCCATATTTACTACATACCACGGGGCTGGGATATCCCTTGCAGAAATTGGCACAAGGGTTGACTAGCTGGTTGGTAACTTGGTAACTGCATGGATTGTAGTTCCATTTCTCCTGGGACTAAGTCGGTACATTTCATGGGTTATAGTTACAATCCAGTTACCAACTAGATTCGACTAGTTAGTTGCAAACTAGTTCACAAATTCCATCGCCCCTCAAAAGTCGATTTCCCGGCTTCGCCGTCGCCTTTTTGACGTATCGACATCCACTCTTCTTGTAGCAGGTGGCAAAGTGAACCCCAGCACCACCACCTTGTGCCGGTGGGGCGTCCCGCTGATCCCGTTATAAGCCATTCATAACTGGTGATATTCCAGAGATTGGTGGGGTATATAGTTGGGATATAATATGGTGATTAGCCTCCGGTGTCATCCAATGTGGCAAGCTGGGAAATCCCTTATAAATGGAAGGTTTAATGGGAAAATCATCTAAAAATGGTGGATTTTCCATTGCCATGTTTGATTATCAGAGGGTATCCACTTACCACCTTGAAGTAGGGAGGGTCGGTCGTACAAGCAAATGTCATCTGAAACAAATAGGCTGTTGATCGTTGGGTGCGTACCACTTTCATAGCATTTGCTTAATCAATTTTTGGAGGTAACACCCCGAGTTTGAATCAACTGGGTGTATTAATCCGGGGTTGACGAAAAATGGAGCCACGTAGTCCATACCTGATGTAAATATGTGTATGCATATAATTATGTGTATTATATATATATAGAGAGAGAGAGAGGCGCTCGAAAAACCAAGAAGTGCCCGTAATTTTTGTTTTTGTTCAGTGAGGGTCAGATATCACTCTGGTGACTGAAAACCTTCTGGGGATCTTCTGGGCAGGTTCACACAGTTTTTCCAGGGCCTTCCACAAAAAATTCGCATATAGTCATAGCTCAAGATTCCAGTATTTTTTCCGGGGTAAACAAAGTTGAGCGCTGTTCCCACCAAGCATGACGCTGGTGCCACCAACAACAAAGTGGGAGGGCTCCCATATTGGATCCATAAGCAGCGTGGTGGTGATCCAGAGTCATATTTGAAGCTGTTGTTCAATGGTGGTTCATCGAAGTCGCAGCACTGCCATAAGCAGGCCACCCCAAAAAAAGTGCTCTATCTCAGGAACGCTCAAAAAGAATTATCTATATATTCCCCATAGGGTCCTTATTAGAGAGAAGCTGTAGAGTCCCCATTTTTGGTGGATATTCCCTTGGGCAAAATAGATCAAATATCACCCACTCAGCAACAAAGTTCAAGCCACAGCCAGAAGGAGGTGGAGGTGCTAGACTGAGCCTCAAGTGGCTGCGATCTGAGGGGTGGTCATCGGGATTTCACATGTAGACTTTGGATGACTTTGGATCCAAACCTAAAACCCACAAGAAAGAAAGGAGATCTTGGATACCCTCTGGTAAACTAACAGTTAGCTATTGAAAATGGCCATAGAAATCGTGGATTTTCCCATTAAAAATGGTGGATTTTCCATAGCTATGTTAGTTTACCAGAGGATATGTTTTTTGTGTTCATCATTGTTCAACTATGAAACAAATGGATGGCTGGTTTTCATGGGGAGTCCCAATCTTCCACGAATCCGAAAGACAGCCATGGCTGCCCTCCAGTAATCAATCATGGCAAGCTGGGAAATCCCATAGGAGGAAGGTTTATAGCTGGGAAAATCAACTAGAATGGGTCATTTTCCATTGCCCATTACTATCATAACTAAGTGGAGGTTTCCTAAAATAGGGCTACCCCCAAATCATCCATTTTAAATCCGGATTTTCCATTATAAACCATCCATGTTTGGGTACCACCATTTTAGGAACCCCCCAAGTTGCTATGTCCACACCAAGCCACTGGCACTCAGAAGGGAGCTGAGACTCATCGTAGCAGCCGTGCATCGAGACTCCGCAACGCGACACATCAGCCTGCAGCTGTGCGGTTGGGAAGTTAGAAAGTCGGTCACCCAGCAAATACAAGTGGTTAGTAGGATTAAAGGGGGTTTGATAATGTTTAATAGGGCTTAATCTGTGACAACAGCTTCTTTAAACATGATGTGTATATTTATATATATATATGTATAATATGGACTTTTAAGTGCAATAATATGGACTTTTAAGTGCAAGCCTTAATGTTAATGCGTACGCTTGGTCATGCAAGTTGTTGATGAGCCTTGTGTGGAAAATAAAAAAAGCTAACGTGAAGTGTCACTTAAAGACCTTGCAAATTCGCTCTTTGAAAATGCGGTGCCCCCAGATTCGCTGGATTTTCTCATCCCCCCCCCCAAAAAAAAAAAAAAGAGGACCCGTCTGGACAATTCAAACAAGAATTGTAAGTGTTCAATGGTTTCCAAACATGGACCATCATTTCAGCTGAGCTCAACATCATTTCAAAAGCTTGGCTGAGAGGATTGGATTGTTTGGGTTTAGTCTCCGACAATCTCCCAGTTTTCATCCAGTTTCCCTCTGTGTGACCTGACAATCTCTTCCTTGCCCTCCCGTAATCAAAGGTGTCTAGCTGGACAATCCACCATTTAGTCCCATTATTGTCTCAGCTAGAAACCTCCATTAGTTCGGGGCTTCTCAGCCTGCCACGTGTGATTTTCCACCGGATGGTAAATAGCTAAATAGCCATATGGGATTTTTGTATGTGTATGAGACCAAAATACCGGGAACCTCAACCCCAAAAGTGGCTGGAAAATGGATGTTGTTCATCCCCCAAATATGGCATGTTCATGTATAGCATGTTATGTGTTGATGCATCCCCATATAATCTCCATCCATCTCCAATCCCTGGGTATCCCTGGGTCGAGCTCCCAACGGTGCCTTCTTGACGTATCGACATCCATCGCGCTTGCTGCAGCTGGCCCAATGCACCTGCGCGCCACCGCCTCGGTGCGGGGAAGGGACCTTGGAATAAAGAACGCCCAAGGTGCCGGGGTTGGGAAAAATAGGCATGTTCAATGTGTAAGATATAGAAATGCGATGTTTTCATTAAGTGATTCAGTGGTTGTTCTAATCCATGGAAGATAAGAACCTTTAAATACACAGGAATGTGCCACAAAGTAAGCTAAATTTGTTTACAACTAGATCAATCAATTCATTATGACTTATAACCTATAACTTAATGGTGCTTAAAACCAGAGTTAGATGATGTTGGATGGTAATAAACCTACAAACAGCAAACATAACTAGGGAGCACTGCCTTGTACTAAGCTATCCACTCGGTTGACCCAGTCGGCTTCCACTCCCTGCACCAAGCAACACTCAAGCGCTGGCGCATCCGTCACCGGAGCCATCGCTGGCGCCTCTCGGTTCACTTTCCATGTTGAATACACCATGATACCCCCACAATCTGAGACCCCCAAAATGAACATCGCTCCAATGCTAAAACCAAGGGTCAAGGGGGGGAATGTCATATCAAGGAGGGAATGCGATTAAGTCGGCACTATTCCGAATATTCCCCATCTTTGTTCATTGTTTTGATCTCCCCCTCCTCCATTTTGCCGATTTCATCCCCATCTTCCCACTAACTCGGCTCGGCCTTGGGTACCTCCTCACGCATCAAAGGTGGTTCCTCCGGTTCCGGCGCCGCTCGTTTGAAACGTTTCGCCGCAGGCATCGGCATATCCCCTCAACTTGTAACTTTGGGGCATCGCATTCATCACTTTTTTGAAGATGGCTCCCCTCAATAAGTCAGCCAAAGCATTTGTTTGATCTTAATCAATCCAGGGTTGACGCTGCTGAGCATGACAGCTAGATATAGCTAGATAAGAAGGCAAACCCCTTAGAAGGTCTTAGAAGATGATTTGCCTCTCAAAGTTACAAGAGGGTACGTATCTGAAGGTGAGTAATCCCTCCCATCTGAGACCGCCAAAATGAACATCGATCCAATGCTAAAACCAAGGGTCAAGGGGGGGAATGTCATATCAAGGAGGGAATGCGATTAAGTCGGCACTATTCCGAATATTCTCCATCTTTGTTCATTGTTTTTGATCTCCCCCTCCTCCATTTTGCCGATTTCGTCCCCATCTTCCCACTAACTCAGCTCGGCCTTGGGTACCTCCTCACGCATCAAAGGTGGTTCCTCCGGTTCCGGCGCCGCTCGTTTGAAACGTTTCGCCGCAGGCATCGGCATATCCCTGCGCGTGATGGAGAGTCTGCAGAATTTTAGGGAAAATGGCCAAGGCTAAGAAGAAAAGGATTTGGAATGATTTGGACAATGTTTAAATGTTATCTTTGTTTGTGCAATCCGGGAAACGTAGATAGTTTGCTGGGAACAAATGTGATAAATCAGGTGCTGACAATGAAAAGAGAGCCTATCACCTAGTGGGAAACGATATTTTTGGATGTACTGGCCAAACATGGGATGTATTGGGATATAGTGTAATAGTGAGGCTATATAAATATATGGAGGTTTCCTAAAATGGGGTATCCCTAAATCATCCATTTTAAAAAGGATTTTCCATTATAAAACAATCAATTTTGGGTTGCCCCCATTTTAGGAAACCTCCGTATATAATGGGGATATATCATGATATATCAAGGCATATCGAGGCTTATTGACTTGTCTGAGATGAATGTATATGGTAGTTATGTTTTTTTACCAACAATGCGGGGATAGAATGGGGATATACCACCGATATTTTTCATGGGATTCTTTCACACCACCTTACATCTGGTAATTACATCTGGTCCCCTGGTAAACGTCCCAAGACAAGCCAAATGTTCATACACCATCATCCACTTATGTTTGACGTCGGGTTTTGACTTTCCACGTGAAGTGACTTAAACACTCTTAAGATTACAAGCATGCTCACCCAAATAATATATGTGTGTATCTCTCCCACTGAAGCATACCAAACCCATCTATTGGCGTTTACAAAAACAGGCCGTAAATTAATTGGGTGCCTGGATAAACATCCATTGGTTGCAAGACATGTTTGTTTCCATTAGCTGATTTGATAGTATTCTTCCCCATGTTTAATCTATATGCCTGTTCGGATTGTAAGCCGGAAACAACTGAAACAACTGTGATGATTTTCAATTATATACTCGCTCGCATTTCGCCAGCATTTTGGGCCATAACAAAATTTCGCTTAAAAACATGTTTCAGGTTTTGTCCTTATTGAATGGTACCAACGGGACATGCCGTTGTCTTTCGATGGCAAGCAGCCGCTTGCGCTTCAAGTTCTTCGGTGCACTGACCTGTTCGAAAGCTGGGGTCTGAGGAATGGCGATGCTTACAAGGTGATGCTTCATACTTAGCTGTGTTGGTTTTGTGCACTAGATTCAGAAGGATTTCTGGTATTTTCTGGTGATTGCTAAATAGTTCGATGGGTTATAAACCAACTTATAACATCGTATCGTTAACTTGGGGGCATCACATTCATCACTTTTTGAAGATGACTCCCCTAAATACGTCAACCAAAGCATTTGTTTGATCTTAATCCAGGGTTGATGCTGCTGAAATCTGCTGAACATGACAGCTAGACTTAAGAAAGCAAGCCCCTTGGAAAATGATGCGCCGATTTGCCTGTGAAAATTACAAAAGTTGGTCTCCAGCTGTGCCCCACAGGATGTGTGTGTGTGTCAGATATAATCCCTTAGAGTATCTGAAGGTGAGAAATCCCGTTCCCCTGTTTCGCCCATATTAAATACCCGCCCATCTGGGACTGCCCAATGAATATAGATCCAATGCTAAAGCCAAAACGTCAAGTCTGAACTTTCATATTAGGATTATTAGGGAGGATGAGATTAAGTCGGTACTATCCCCATCTTCGTTCATTATTTTTGATCTCCCCCTCCTCCATTTTGCCGATTTCGTCCCCATCTTCCCACTGACTCAGCTCGGCCTTGGGAACCTCCTCGCGCACCAAAGGTGGTTCCTCCGGTTCCTCCGGTTCCGGCGCCGCTCGTTTGAAACGTTTCGCCGCGGGCAGCGGCAGATCGGGGAGCTCGTCAGCGACCCTGTGCGAGATGGAGAGTCTTTGGATTTCTTGGCGGGAAAATGTTGGAAAATTGCTAAGGCTAAGAAGAACATTAAATCCCCATTTTATCATATCGTATCTCCACTATATCACCATTTTTGTTGGTGA
>BGPT01000635.1:90153-113195 GCA_003297045.1 Symbiodinium sp. clade C Y103 | reverse complement strand
CCAAAAATATCCCAAAATCATCAAAACATGGAAGTTTTGGGGCAGCGGCAGATCGGTGAGCGGCTTCCCAGGGTTCCTGCGCCTGCGCATGGTGAGTTCCGCTGGGCGAGTTTTGGTGGAAAATGGCCAATGAAGGAAAGGATTTCTACACAATCTGTGGAAACTGTAGATACTTGATGATACTTTGCTGAGAACAAATCAGATGCTGACATTCAAAAGGAAGCGATCACCTTCTGGTAAACTTTTGGAGGATAAGAGATTATTTAAACATATTTAAACGGGCTTTCACCATCATTTGTGTCGGTTTTAACCATCAAATAACTATAGCGAGATAACTGATGAATGATGGTCGATTGATTAGGAGAACGATATGGGGTTAGAGATGTTCGAGAATGTTAGAGTACTTACCCTTTATATGTCCTGGGGATGCATGAAATGAGAATCCCCATAAATCCCATGAACATCTCGTCGAGCTATACTCCTCAGAAAGCTGCTTGGATCCATCACAATGAATGGCCACCCTTCGCACCCAAGTCCCGGTCCTCGGAGTCCCGTGGAACGGATCATGCATCGGTCCAGACCTTAATCTGAGATCCATNTCCATCACAATGAATGGCCACCCTTCGCACCCAAGTCCCGGTCCTCGGAGTCCCGTGGAACGGATCATGCATCGGTCCAGACCTTAATCTGAGATCCATGGTTTGCAGCCGTTGAGAAGTGCTCCTCAATTCTCTTCAAAACTTCCCAAAAATATCCCAAAATCATCAAAACATGGAAGTTTTGGGGCAGCGGCAGATCGGTGAGCGGCTTCCCAGGGTTCCTGCGCCTGCGCATGGTGAGTTCNCCAAAAATATCCCAAAATCATCAAAACATGGAAGTTTTGGGGCAGCGGCAGATCGGTGAGCGGCTTCCCAGGGTTCCTGCGCCTGCGCATGGTGAGTTCGGCTGTGGAAAGTCCTCTTCCAGATCCGAAACAAGCTAGTCTTGGGATGAGCCCCCCAATTACGGTCACTTGAATCTGGATTTAAAAAATAGACATGGGATTATTATGAAAAATCATGCAAAAAATATGTTAAAAACCATTGGATTTTTGGGGTGTACGCTATCTTCAGACAAGTCCATTGAACTCGCTGAATTGTATTTGACCGGCCAGGTCACAAGATTCATTAAAAATCCCCTCAGAATCCTCAGTCTACCACCATGCTTTGTTGGTGAAATTTCCATGGTAAATCCACCATGTTCAGCCTCGGTGTCAGGGCATCGTACTTCGGCTCGGGCCTTGGCTGATGTGGGGGGAGTTCAACTTCTGAGTATGGGAAATACCATGAAATACCTAGACCCGACCTGGTTGTACCCATCAAAATTGCCAAATGTTACCCCATAAGTTGAGTACTTTTACCCAATTCCTATAGGTATACTTGGAGGGTCTAGGTAGAGAATAATGTTGCAAAGGAAACATGACTTGGAGATGTTCAGTTGGGGATATCAGCAACATTAAGCAACCATATTACAGGGACGTCAAAGGGACGTAACATCACCTTTATATGACTTGCAGATGTTCATGCACCCATCTTTGGTTGTGGACTTTCTACACCCACGTTTGGTCTCTCATAGGTGTTGACCCACATCCTCTGACAATGTGGTGCCACGCCCACACCCAGGAAGACCCAGAAATTTGTATATCCATCATATCCCACTGAAGCATATGATTTCAATGATGGTGGCTGTCCAGAGCTTTTGGGGAGCTCCTCTGTTCGGGTTGTAACCACCACGTGTGAGAATCTCCTGCAGGTTTTGTCCCCATTGAATCAGACTGTTTGTAAAAACAATAGGATCCACTCCACCATCCCCAAGTTGAAATGGGATATGGGTGGTATATAACATCTACTGCATAAACCATCAAAATATGGGTCTTTTATGGCATTGCCAACAGTACCCCTTCACCACTTCCTAGGTGGGCAGCTGTTGAAAGATCCCTGCGTCCACCTCAACCCTTAAAACCATGCGTCTCTAGGTCAATGTCTTCATCTTCTTCTTCTTCATCTTCTTCCGATTCGTGGGGCGTCTCTAGGTCAATGTCTTCATCCTCTTCTTCCGATTCCTGGGGCGGAAATTTGAGATTTGAAGACTTCAGCATGCATCAACCCCCAATCATCGGAATTGAAAATCTATCTTTGATTGAGCCTTGTCACAGCTGAATGTGTTGGAAGTCATCCATTCGGAAAATGGAAGTCCATTGGGAATGGAGGAGCCTAATTGGGAATGGAAGCTTTGAACATTTTTCCGCTGGATGTTTGGCCAAAACGAACAAAAAATGCCAAAGTGAACATCACACCCACGCGCAGGTGCTGGCAGGTGACTGGGCTTAAGAAGCGCATGTTGTCAGTCCATCCGCTCCCCCATGTCAAATAAGATTCTGTGACATCAACAAGGTCATGATATAACATGAAACTCCACTTGGATTTTGCTACTTAAGGAAGCCCAAAAAATGAAGTAAAACACATCTTCCCTGAATTGAATCCGCAGTAGTGGATTTCCTGTTGGGAAAACTCGCCAAGCCAATCATCGACTCAACAAATCCAAGTCCATGATATGACCTTCTTGCTATTCCTACAAGCCATGCTGAATCCAGGAGGGTGTGGTTTTTTTTGTGTATTACATAATTGTTACTGTACATATTATATTCCAAAGACCTTGACAACATAGTATATCATATCATATCACATATTCTGAAGACCCTGAAAATAGATCTCAATGCGAGTAAGTCGGCACATTTCGGCACTAAATCTCCAGTGTTTGCTCATTGTTTTATCTCCCTATCTCCATGGCTTGTGAAAGTCACCGGCCCCAGCTGCCTCCTCCGGTGTTTCCGGCGCTTCCGGCGCTTCCGCCACGACTTCGTCCGGAAACTCCAACTTGGTCATGCCAAACGTGTTCCAAAGACCCGCGAGGCAGTGCCCTTCCTGCGAGGGGGCCAGGGGTAGGATGTTGTTCACTAGAAATGTTGGGAAAGGACTTGGAAATAACCCTGGTGATGCTGGCAAGTTGTATCACAAGTTTTCTCTGTTTTTTGTATATAAAAGCACTTGCCAGCATAAAGGTGTTCACCTGCAATTGCATGGAGGACACGTTGAGGGATCACATCGATTCAATATGATTCAACATCGATGTTCACACCAAAATGTCGACTAACTGTTAGTATTCTGAGATCTATTTTCTTAGCTGTTTGAAAGAGCTACGTTTTTTCTGGCTTTTGTTTTGCAAGATTTTTTCCGAGCTGTTCGAAAAAACATCTTTTTAGGGGTTCTGTTTTGGATTGCAGCAGCAGTGCCAGCGGTGGTGGCAGCAGCAGTGGGCAGCAGCAGCAGGCGTTGGAGGCCTTGCAGGCAGCAGGCTTTGCAGGCAGGCAGCAGAGAAACACCGCAGGCAATGCATCTGGCATTGAAGGGTGTCCTGTTCGGAGCACATCCTTTCAAACATCTGCTCATTTTGGAAAGCTAAACGCAGGTGCAATCACATCCTGTGAAAACAAGCTGGCAAAATAGCTAATCCAAAACACTACAGAAACAACTATAGAACAGCTAAAAAATAAGTTGATCAGTTTCCCGCGCTTCGAAGTCTTAAGACTAAGATATCATTTTATCTGCTCATTCCAACAATCCCCCTTCAATTCTCCATTCTCCAATTCTCCTCTCCAGGTTTTTTCCAGTTCCCCAATCCCAGTCCCCCAGCCATGGACCCAGCCTCCGAGGTAGCAATGCCCAGCATATCGCAGATGAAGCCTCGATCATGCGGGTTCATTTGGGCAAAGCACCCAAGCATTATAGATGATTCTTAGAGATTAAAATATATGGAAAAAAAACAATAAGATATGACCAACATCTTACTTAGCCTGAAAAAAAAATAAGTTGACTCCAAATATGCTCAAATGTCGGAATCTCCGAAGAACATAGAGAAGGGAAAGGAACGGCGTTGTGCCAGTAGTCCTTTTGAAACCATCAATCATCCATTGATCCACTTGTTAGCTGCGTTTTTTGTTCGCTCAGGGCCCCACGGAGCTGTGCGAAGGCATTGTTCTTCACTTCCTGCTGCTTCACAGCAGGCGTGTCAACTGAAGCTACTTGGGAACCCGCTGCTATCCTTGCCAGGGTTTTAATTTCTAATCGTTGTCAAGCAAGATAAACATATGGGTCATAGCTAAACCCAAGCATTTTCAACCATGCCAAAATGGGCTTCGTCTCAGAATTAGGTACTGTATAGTATGGTATGATTTAGCAGACCTCAGTTACCATCCCATATGGTCATACTTGGGTATGGTTTATTATTATTATCATTATTACTATTATTATTATCATCATTATTTCTATTTTTATTATCATTATTATTACTTAATTCTATTATTATTATTAATATTATTGCTATTTAATTTTATCATTATTATTATCATTATCATGATCATTACTATTACTATCATTAAGTATTGTTATCATTATTGTTATTTATTTTTATTATTATTATCATTATCATTATTATTATTATTATTATTATATATAAATCAGTTCTGACCCCCATTTCTGGTGGCATAGTTAGGGTGGATCAATAGCTTCCCAGCTCCCTCCACAATTTCAGGAACGGAGGACCCCCTCTGTAATTTGGGCGTAGAAACCATGGTTTCCAGTGTCCATGTTCCCAACAAAAGCAAGCCAGTGATTTGACATATTCCGAGTTTTCCCGCTGAACATCACCTTTCAATCCCTGTCACAAGTATAGCCAACACTACAGATTTATGTTAGTTTGTATCATAGTAAAATTCGCTGGAAAATGTCCCACGTGCAGTCAACCTGAACTACGTACAATACCCTCTGGTAATCAAACATGGCTAGCTGGAAAATCCGCCATTGATAGAGATTTTCCCATTAAAACCTCCATTTAGTTCGGGGATTTCCAATTGCCACGTTTGATTACCGGAGGGTAAATAGGATACCCCTAAGTTCACCGGTTCATCATTTTTCAAGAACTCCAATTGATGTTCCCATATCTGATCCACACCGGCCCACATCACATCAACTCCATGCGTACCCTCTAACTGAATGGTTTATCACCATATTTTCCAGTAAATATGGCTAATTGACAGTATATATCCCATTATCTCCCAATTCAGACAAACCCAATGTTTCTGGCCCCTCCCCTTGAACAACGCGTCGGCATCTCGTCCTCTTTGGCGGCAGTCACCTTCTGGTACACGTCCGCATCGTAGGCGTGCAAATCTCCAAAGGCACTCAACCTGTGCTGCGAGTCGTGGGACGCAACCCGCAAATTTTTTGGGGGGACCAAAAGGCCAAAGATCCTGGGGGTGATAACTTTGATAATTGATAAAGTATATATAAATCATTGGGATAATATATATATATATATATCTACTATTTTATATTAATATGGAATACCAATTTTGGGATTATTTTTTGGAGTATTTTTGGGAAATACCGCTGGATTCAATCTTAGGGAGACAATAGTTTGGCATTTCCTCTCTATCTCTCTATATTGCTGTCTCTCTCTCTCTCTCTCTACAAGAGAAACTGAAACATAGAACAAATTGAAGCCAGGTTGCGCTGTCAAATTTTTTTCTCCATCTCAATATGCTTGTCAAACTGGCTCAATCCCGCCCGCCATTACGCCCGTTTCTCAAATCATCAGTTTCTTTGTGGGGTTCGAGAGGCCACAGCTAAGGCAATCTCTGCCCAACCAGTTTTGCTGAGCGTCATCAAGTTGTACTTTTCCAATACCATCTTGGCTTCGGGGACATCCTTAAGCTGCACATTCGCCTGCACATTTGCTGCTCCCCTCTAGAATGTTCGGCTTCAACTGAGTGTGATTAGTACTCACATGGTATATACAGCTTGGGGTGCAGTTCCAGTTGCAAGCGGATACTGTATGTTACCCGTATCCCCACTTCTCGGAGTTTTTTGTTCCCATGGTCATCTGCCCAGGATCCGCCCACTCGAACACACAAGTGGTGCACATTTTGGGGCACTCGACATGTCATGATCTCAAGCCATGATCTCATGCAAAAAAAAATCTAAAAATGGTGAAACATCCAGATATTTTTTTCACATGCCACGTTCCAAAATGTTCCAAAGATCCATGTATCATACGTCAACCAACAGATTTTCCTGACATGTTCCAGCTGCAACTCGAAATCCCCACCTTGCCATCCACCGCGCTTTCGAGTTCATCAATGCTGTCCTGAAGGCGACTGCCATGGGGCCCAAAGTTATGGCAAGGTCAGATGTAGCCTGTGGTTGTTTAACTAAAATTCGAGATTTTAAGGAAAATGTTGATGGAATACTCAATGGCATTAAAAATGATGATGACTGATGGGTTTATTGTCTGGTAATTTAGCAGTTTGCCATCGAACTAAATGGGCCATGGCTTCCACAGTTATTTCGAATTGCCAGAAGGTATCAGTAGATTGACATTCAAACGACTGGATTTTAAAGGTTGGCAGTAATTAATAACCGAAACAAGCTGAAAATATGTGCATTACAGTGGAGATTCCACCGACAAGACTTCGTATGCCACCGATTATATCAGGCTGAAGCATGTCTTTGCATATAATTATCCAACTATGTGCATACATGTTGGCAGCAAATCAACACTATTGATCTATCAAGCTACAACTTAGGATGCACACAAATGCATATAAATGTTATCATATAGTATATATGAGTTGTGATTATCCCCGGTATAATTCCCTGTAATCATCTATCAACAGGTGGGTGAAACACTGCTCATGTGGCGCCAAGGCACATAGTAAGCTTGCACAGCTCGTCGAATCTTCATCAAATATGCTCTGGTCTTCCTCGATGAGGAAAAATCACAGAAATGCAACGAGCATTGAACTTGAAGTCATAACAAATCCTGGAAGAAATCATGAAACTATGTACTTCGTAACTTTCGTAACCATGTCCTCTTTAAATGAGGTAATGCATACATGACATTGCAGTACACCACATCGCATTGCATTGCATAAATAATTACATGATAGTGCATTGAAGTTTTATAGCATTGCATTGAATTGCATTGCACTTCGGTACACTAGAGTGCATTGCGCTACATAGATACCAATAGACACATACAAACGGCCATATTTTTGCATGTATCCATATGATATAGCCACACTATACATATATTCATATAAATGTATCTAAGTTGTTTCAAATCTACAGCCTACATTCATTTTCTGTATATAGATATGCATAAATGTACATGTGTTGCTGTATATCCAGGCAACAGCCAGCCCATATTGTCTTTTCGCTTCTTGTCTCCGATCCTGTTGTTTGTGAACCCCCGATTTACTGAGGCTATCGAAAATACCCATGACATATTTGGTTGCATAAAAATCAGCTGTTTGATCCCCAAATTCTTTATTCACATGGATATTTTGAGCCTTTCGACGCCAGTGAAAGTGAAAGTGAAAGGATATTTTGAGGGGTACCGGTTAAATCCAAATAACTTGGCTAGCTAAACCTTCATTTTTGAGAGGTAAAGTAACCATGAACATCTCTGCCACAGCCATTTCCAATCTCAATAGTTCAGAACCCCAATAAATAGATACGCATGATTGTTGCTTAAACATCATCATATATATATATATATACTTGTTGGTGAAAACACCATATTTTGGTTGGTTGAATCCCTATGATTGATGGTTAAAATCCACATTTTGGTTGCTTCGCTCTTTCATTTACCGGTTGCTTTTGAGGTCAGGTAGTTCTACCCCACCCGTTTCCGCGAAGCAGCTTGGCATATAGTAATATCAAAACTCTTAGTTATTCATTGGATTGGTTTAAGGGAAAATTTACAGGAAACCATGGATTTTCCCACGAAATATAGAGGTTTCCTGTAAATTTTCCCACCAATCCAGTGATCCATAGTTATATATCCCAGGTTTCTTTCATATCAAAAGTGCTTAGTTGTCAATTCATATGTCAATAATTTGCCGGGGAAAATCCTCCAAAGGTCCCCCAACTCATCTATCATCAATATTCATCAATTGATTACACATCAAAAATCACCATTTTTCCATCTTTTTCCTGGATAAGTCAGCTTAAATCCTCCTTTTTCCACACTTCAAACCATAGAATTTCCATAGTTTTCCATAGAAATTCCATAGTTTTCCATAGAAATTCCATAGTTTTCCATAGAAATTCCATAGTTTCCCAGCCAAAAAATCCCTCCATCCCCCCGGTTCCACCGAGCATCTTGGCCACCTCCAGGCGTCCATCCGCCTCCCGCGCCTCGTTCACCGCCACGGCCTCCTGGGCCTCGGCCACCGTGGCGGCGCTCACCGAGGTCTCTAACTCCCGGCGGATGCCCTGCAGCTCCTGGCACTTCCACCCCATGGCATGGTGGGGTTTCCATGGGAAAAATGGTGAAACCCATAAAGATTGGGATAAAATGGGGATTGAATGATGATTTCATGGGATTTCGTGGTATTGAATGATCTGGTACCCAAAGAATATGATCAACATGGTGGTGAAATTAAAGTAGAAGGTGGAGTCCCTGTTTATGATAGCCAACTTGGTTTAGTTCACTAGTCTTTCACTAGGGCTTATGACAGATATTGTATGTGTTATATATCTATATGTTGTATATATACTAGTTAATGAGCTGTATAGACCAACAAACATAAGTGCGGTGGGTCCGCCTTGTTTTAATAGAGTATGGAATGCTTAGGCAAATCTGGAGAATAGACGCAACTATACAATGTTGGTATATTTTGGTGAGATAATTATTGGAGGTGTGAAACCATAGAACTTAGTATATTCAAGTTTAAGCAACAAACATGTTGCTTTCACCAAAAGGATTGAATTCCTTTAAAAAAACATACAGTAACCTCTCATGGAAAAACAAATATCTGGACAGCTAACATGTGACCTGCCAGTGAAGTTGTCTACCTTGCTTTTTTGATAATGTTGATACCAAAATGATGGACTTTCTCTGGTGCGCAATGGAAAGAACTCAAGTGAATGTACGCATATACACCAGCAACGCGCAGTGTAGTAGATGTGTAGTAAATGTTATTATATGATATAATATCTCTTCCCGTATATGATTTGGCATGTCTGGTATCATATGATATTGATATGATATACAGCAACCTCCAAAAAGACAGAAAAGTGAAATCCTGAAATCCCACTAAAATGATGATAAATTGAACCTGTTCTGCATGTTTGGGGGGATTGCTATAGACTACCAATATCTATACATAGTATCATATCATATAATATGCAGGAAGCTTGCTAGAAAATCCCCACCTAGTTCGACGAGTTTCCCATATAAAGCTGCATTTAGTTCGGTGATTTTCCAGCTAGCCACAATTGATTACCGGAGGGTAAAGGGTTTTTCGATGGACTTGGGAGACTTCCACCCAGCTGCAGAGTCTGCGATTCCGCCCAGTCCTGTTGTGCGAGTTGCATGTCTCTTTCGACTTTGGCCTGTTCCTGATGATCAGAAAGGAGATCTGGAGAGGAACTCCACAAGAAACCTGAAACTCCTCAGGGTATCCTCATGGTTATATGGTAAATGTGGAATATAATTGGCAAAAATATGGTACATGTTTGTTTTCAATGTTTTTTTTCGTTAAAAGGAGGTTCCTGGTGTTGAAATCAGCCCCAGATTGAAGGATTCCAGTTTCATTTGGAAGATGATTTTCCTGGTGGAGATGGTTGGTTGGGTTTGGTACCTGAAAACCCCATTCCATGCAAAGGTTTATGACAATTTTCCCTGTCGAAATGGTCGTTTTGGGGTGGGTGAAATGTTGATCCATTGACCGAGGCTGTAGGCGATACATTCTTGAAGATATCAAGCCTCGCACTTTCAATACAAAGACACATCGCCCAAAAAAAGATCAGAAAGTCATACTTCAGGAATAGACACATCCTTAAGCCCGAACAGAGATGCAATTCAAAAATGCATATCTGAACCATTCTTACCCATTTGGAGCTGGCCACAGCTATGGCAAGAACCGCCGTTTTTTTCTTGAAACGGTGGTTCATGAATGGATCCAACTCTCTCTCTCATCCTACCAGTAAAGGGGAAACCTCAATACCACACCGCAAACAGCACAAATGGCATCGTATCCTCCACCAACAACAGGAGGAAGAGGAAGAAGAAGAAGAAGAAGAAGAAGAAGTCGTGATCATCGTCATCGTTATCATCATTACTATTAATTAATCATAATCATCAAAATAATGATGATAATGATAATGATCATCATCATCATCATCATCACCATCATCATCATCATCATGATCATGGTAATCATCGTCGTCGTCATCATCATCGTCATCATCATCATCATCAATCATCATCATCATCACCATCATCATCATCATCATGATCATGGTAATCATCGTCGTCGTCATCATCATCGTCATCATCATCATCATCATCATCATCATCATCATCATCATCATCGTCATCGTTATCGTCATCGTCATCGTCATCGTCATCCTCACCATCACCATCACCATCATCATCATCATCATCATCGTCATCGTCATCGTCATCGTCATCGTCATCCTCACCATCACCATCACCATCATCATCATCATCATCATCATCATCATCGTCATCGTCATCGTCATCGTCATCGTCATCGTCATCGTCATCATCATCATCATCCAACACGAAAACCACGTCAACCCATCCAGATCGCCTCTTGCACGCCAGTCTTGAACTTCCCTGCAGACATGGCCTGCAAATAGGTTTCAATCTTCCCCATAGAAGCGAGCACAACGAATGCTTGCCCTGGACTAGTCATCAATCTTCACCCCAGTCCATTAGTATGGTGGATACCCCCGGTGATTAGTAAAAAAATATTGATCAATCTTCGTTGACCTCACTTGATTCATATGGTGGATACCCCTGAAAACGGGAATTTGTCATGACTGATTACTACTTTGGGGACCTCCTCCCTGGCTCTAAATCACTGCGGGTTGATCAGTCCCCCACTGAGTCAACTAAGCAAGAATAATCCTACTGTGTCACTGGGTTCAGTTCCGGATTTTTTGCAGGCAACCACGGTCTTGTCGAAATATGTGGCATTTCCCGGAAAAATGCAAACACGATTGTCCCTCAAACCAATGTATAGACCCTGGTATTTCTATTGAAAATGGTTCACAGGATGTGTTTTGGTCCCTTGCCTAAGTATTCACACAAACAGCCCAGGACTCCATGTTGCTGAAAGATTCCACAAGTTGGAGGATAGACACTGCCGTCATCTACAATCCCCTCACAAATGGAGGGAGAAATGCAAACACAAAATAAAAGATCTTCCAAGATTCCACTTTCGATTTGGGTCTAACACATCTTCCGCCATATTTTCTCACTATCCCGAGTTTCATTCTACGGTTTGCAAGTTGATACATCCCACTTCTCCAAAGCCAAAAGCAGATGTTTGTCCAACAAATACATCCCACCACCAAACCCCATTGTATTCTCAATGGTTGAATAACTACAACATATTATATATATATGAACATATTACAGCCATCACGTACGTCCATTAATCCACCTAGTGACTATATCATCCGCATTCAAGTGGTTCACATTGTACTATATCAACACTTCATGATTGCAGTATGATCACCATCTAAGTAGGTGACTGTAATCAACACTTAAATCCCCATGGGTTTACAATCAAGACAACGTGCTGGATGCCGCGCTAATTCAACGAACTCTCGCCTGCGTCTTCAGATCCTTCATCTCTGATTCAGCTTGGTCCTTCTCCTGACCCCGGCCCGTTGCTTCGAACGGTTTCCGACGGGTGGTTTGATTGTTCGTGGGAGAAAATACGGGTATAGACATATTGCCATGATTAGCCACTATTAAAAGATATTAACTACTATTAATGGATATGCATAACCAGTACTATTTGATTTTTTGTGGAACAAAATCAATGGATTGCAGTAAGGAAACTCCACAAAGTACCATTGCTTTTTACCTAAATACAGAGGTTTCCTGAAAATTGTCCCATCATCAAAGGCTGGGAATAGATGGTGTTTACCCATCTAATCTAATCCCAAAAATGCAAAAAGGCCAATGAACTAGCTCTGTATGGCAGCCCCATCTATTCAGTCGTTGTTTTTGGAGTCTGAGCTCGCCACTTTAAGAATTCCAGTGCAATTCAGCGGAAAAGAGCGGGAAAAAAAATGTAGTGAAAACCACTCTCAATTACACACCTATCCAAACATAAAGCAATTGCCGGATCTATCGCATCCATGATGATCATGATGTATTTATTTAGAATGTGGACTATGTGAACAAACAACATAAATCAAATCGATGTTTTTGCCAATTCCAGACATCTTGGAATACATTCCATCCATCTTTGAGTCTCCAAGTCCCAGTGGTCACAGCTATGCAGTGATCCTGACTCATCTTGTCCCACTGAGACTTCAAATCTCCAAGTTGTCCTGAGAGCATCAGTGGCCGGTTCACTCCAGGCAGTGGGAAGAAAATCATGGAAGAATGAAATGATCTGTTTGATGTGGGTATGTGGCAAAACCCGATCAGTACCCAAATGTGAACATCCAAAAAAGGGGTAAAAGGATACCGATGTTTATCCAACGGGAGGTATCTGATGTCAACTTTATTGAACACTTATGATACTTATGTACATCATCATCCATCTCCCTTCCAAAACTTAAAAGTCCCAATAAATCTCATGGGTATTGACCCATCACCATACGCCTCGAACCGACTTCTCGTGACCAAAGGACTTTCAAAGCACATCTTTCAGGAGAAGGGGGAGAGAAAGACCAATAACCCATGGTCCATGGTATAAAAACATATAAAAACCTGATTTTCCCCGGTAAATTCGCGATTCATTAGGGTGTTGCCCCTGGGAAAAACATAGGAATCTAACCTTTTTTGGCCGGGAACTTTGGCTGGTCACGAATCGGTTGAAGAACCCACCCCAACAGCATGGTCCTCCACCCTCATAGCCGCTAGCCACATCCAGGCTTTTGGTGGGTGAGAAATGAAACCAATGGAAAGGCCATGATTTGGTTGTTTCCAGAGCCAAATAAACCTAAACAAACCCCCAGTTCTGTCGGCAATCTCCGTGTCTTCACTTCCAACTACCATCCAAAAACATTGTTCTGTCCCAAGGAGTGGGAGATACCATGATTGATGGCAAGTAGCAGTAGAAGACAAAAATCGAATGACGATCCCATTCCTTCAAAATCCAAAATCTGGATTTCCTGGGATTTCACAGACCATTTTTCCATCCATTTGTAGGTTCGATCCCTCGGTCCACATCAAGGGGCGCTTGTAGTCACTGAAGATGTCTCGAAGATCCTGCTCCTTGCGGGTCACCTTCTTCGCCATCGCCTCCAAGGCGTCGCTCGCCTTGCCGAACTCCGTGATGGACTTCTGGTGATCGTCGCCTCCCGGTGATGCGGTGATGGTTGTTGTTGTTGTTGTTGTTGTTGTTGTTGTTGTTGTTTTTGTATCCAAGTGAAGCAGTTGTTTTTGTTGTTTTATCCTTATGTAAATCCTATTTAATAACTTATATCATGTTGTGTCTATATACGTATAGCATCTTCTAGCTATATCTATCATGAACGAGACCTCAATAAACCCTGGTCAAATGGGATCAGCACTCGTAGGATTCATCCTGAGGGTTCCTGGAAATGGGGGATCCTCAAGTCACCATGGCATTCAATACTAAGTCATGGTCTACAGTAATGACTTGGATAATTTGGGGGGACCCCATTTTTCCAAACTTCCCACATTTATAGATATCATGTTTACAACGACCGTCAGTTTGCATGTATCACCACTGCAACTGTCGCTATGATTGGCTAGATACACTTGTGAAAGGAAACTGTAGCCAAAGTTTGATCCTTTCAAACCCCTCAAAACTTATCGAAAAAAAGATACATAGTGATCAAACAATCAGGAGCTCTCCAAACCCCCAGCACTAATTCGGAAGAACCATATGAAATTTTAAAAAAATAAAAATAAACCCAATTTTGGATTGTCAACAATCATTTACAATGAGGACAGCCACAAAAAGTTGCTATTCAAAAATGATTTATCCATCCTATCACCCGAAAATTGTCGGTTTTATCGCATTTGAAATTTGTTCTGTATAAATCCCCCGGACCAGTCCCCAAAAAAGACCCTTCGTTCATCGATGATGATAATTACTAAAATCCCAAAATCCCAGATCCATGATTCCTGCTGAAATCCCTTTGAATCATGGCTGAATCTTGGTGAAATGCCAGAAAACCTCCATGTCTTAAGGGCTAAATTAGCCATTAATACCCCTATCCCATCTCATTATACTAATTGGTTGCAAACCGTTTCCCTCCTCTTATCATACAATCCCCAGTACTTAGCTAGTACAAGTCCCAGCATATAGATTCACCAAAGATTCACCCATCAACCAGACTATTTTGTTCATTCCTCAACAGCTAACTCAGCTGATCCCCTGGCCCCCAGCCCCTTCCCCAGCGCCTGCTTTGGAGTGCTGCGCCGCCGCAGCGTCCACTTGGAGCATCAGATCCCGCGTAGCCTTGGCCTTGGCTGCGACGTGATCCGTCTTCGTCTGCATGGCCTGGGGAAGCCGCGAAGGGCGCCGTGGGATGGGGAAGGCATGTCATGGCAACCGTGGAACCCATACAATTATTGTTGTACTGTATGGAGGGCGTATGTTTACTACCTACGAGTACTTATACAAACAAGTAACTTTGGGAGCTATTCGCATATTGACCAATCGTAGTATATAAGCCATCTCTTAAGGTGCCGAAGCAATATGCTTGGCAGTTGGAAGTTACAACAAGGATATAACATACCCAAAAAGTCGGTTGTTTAGTCTGAGCTTTTAGTCTTGAAACAAAAATTAGACCTTCCAAAAATCAAACCATCAAACTGGATGTGACTGAAAATTTACAGGAAAACACCAAAATCCGATAGTTTATCATACTTTTTCTCCTGTGAAATCGCTATTGTGGGGCATACCCCATGTTCAAACACACCCACATCATCTGATCGGTTGATATCCCCAATACATTAGCCATGCTTAGTGATCAAGCCCCCATTTCTTGCAGGTTAAAACACCGTTTTCAGCATCCACCAATGAATTCCCTTGTATATCCAGGATAAATAGCTTGGTTTTGTAGCCCCAAACATGCTTCTCCCCCCATATGGGCTTAGGCCCTCTTGTATCCCCATAATCTGGTCTCATCTGCGACTCACCACCATCATCATTTTCCCATAAACTGTGGTGATAAACCAACCCAGCACCATTCAAGGTGAGGCCCCCCAGTTATAAGTTTCTTCATAAACCCATGAACTATAGTTTTAGGCCCCATAAACCCAAACGATAACCAAGCTATAAGTCGAGCTAGCTATCCAGGGTGCCTCACCATGTTTCTAATGGTTGGTGATGATCCTAAATGGTTATAACCAACCATTAGATGTTGACAATCCTGGGATGCTTTTGTTATCATCCTATCCCCATCCCATCATCCCCTCAGCTGGGCCTTCATCGCCCGCATCTTCTCGTCGATCTTGGCGTTGGAATCAGCTTGCCGCTGCTCCGCTAGGCGGTTGGCTTCCTGGAGGGGGTCGATGTTGGTGACATCATGGTGATATACTCGGTGAAAGTCAACAGATTCTAGGAACATGTTGGTAAAATATGGTAAAATGATGGTAAAACTCTGATTGTAGCTATAGATGTTGGTGAAAACTGTCGGGAAAACTGTTTACTACCATAGATGGTTCTTGAAATAGCTACATAAATGGTGAAATAGATGACTACAACTGGTTTGAAAAGTGGTGATGAGTGGCTATGATTAGGTCAATGGTGTGCTATTAATGACCAACGTGATCTACAAACAGAGCTACCCAGTTACCCTCTGGGAAAATCTGAGTGGCGAAAAAACAAAATTCACTGGATTGGTTAATGGGAAAATTTTGACCGGAAACCATGGGTATTTTCCCGTGAAATATAGAGGTGTCCGGGTTCAATTTTCCCATTAACCAATCCAACGAAAAATGAGTGAGATATGTTTTTTTCCTATTTTTTGAGCCGTGTTTACAGGATGTCAACGGGATTTCCCACATAGCCATGTTTGATTACAAGAAGGTAGTAAGTGGTTGTAACATGTTGTAACCCGTTGATACATCCCATTCACTAGTGGATGAAATATGATGAAATAATTTTCATGATCCTAGCCTGTAGCTGTGGACGCACACTTAGCCCATCAAGATTTCTGGGGCATTTCAGGTGGCATCTAAGGTGGCTGTGTGACATCTCACCCAAGGATCTTTGGGTGAACGAACAATCAAAATGATTGTAAGAGCTACGCAAATAAATTGATAAATAGAATTGATGGAAGGGATACAGTATGTAGGCTAGATTTGGATTTGATACTTGAACTCAGTTGATAGTTACATAGATAGGTAGATAGATAGATCGATTTGATGTATTGGCTTGTTGGGTTCTGGCTTCAACGAATCCCCTACGATAGCGAAAAATGTCGGCCATAACCAAACCTCAGAAGGCACGCAGCCTGCAACGTTTCTAGGTGGGTCTGCACCAGTGCTCCCGCTTCCCGCAAGGCATCATAGATCACTTTGGGTACGGATTGACCTCAGCAAACACGCCGGCGTCCCGGTGAGGGATGTGGTTTTACATGACAAAATGAGGGATTCACGAATAGAAAAAATGGAGTGTTCACGAAGAGCAAGGCAGATGTTCTAATAAATTACATAAACCTAAACATTTCAAAAGCATTGTATGGGGCGAAATCCCTAGAAGTTTTTGCTCAAGCAACAATACTTGGGTTTTACAGTAGAAAGGGGCCTGCAGGTGGCACTTGAGAAACGAGCTGAAGACAAACTCAATGATTTCTCATGTCATTCCCAGAATTCCCAGAATTGAGGGGAACATTTACATTAAACCATCATATGGTTTTGTCTGAAAATAGGATATACTCCCAATTATAGCAATTTCATGGGGATAATGAAGATTGACCAATGGATTTAGAGCCACACTATTTTCAGACAAACTCATATATTTGGGTGTACAGACCATGGTTTCCATTGGTTTCCGGTTTTGGATTTTCCCAACGGAATCGATCCATGGATTCATCCAATTTCTCTGAACTGCAGCTGGGTATGAAGCAAGTCAACCCGACAGTCCAGTGACATGACCAACAGACTAATTATGGTGCTTTCGTGCCTTTCTGAATCACAAAGTTTCTTTGTTAACAACAGTTCCGTTGCTTGAATCACTATGTTTGTTCATCAGATACTCATATGTGTTGATCAAATCACCCATGTTTTGTTGCTGAAATGCCATGTATCCTGCTTAAATCCACGTTTTTTTTGCGGGGTCAATCCCACTTTTTGCTAGGTCAATCACCAATTGTTGCTGCCAAAAAAAATGCTTGTCGCTTTCGTCGAGTCACTCTCAGCGAGGATTTTGGCATAGCTGTAGCTGCTCTGGCGGGTGCATTGCACCAGGGGTATGAAGCTGCAAAAGGCTAAAAAACCTGGCGCGCTTGGGAAACTGAGGGATGTTTGGCAAGGAGCCTTGAGAAATGGTGGGAAAAAAGCAAGAGTGATGAAAATCAAATGGAAAATGATGAACTGATGAACGCTGAAAAGAGATGACAGATGATGAAAAAGCGTGCGGGGAGCTTTGAGTAATTCGAGAAGAGCTGTGGAAATTCGAGAATCCCCAAAAGCACAGAACATAATTGCAAACTCCAAAACGTGTGGAACCCAAGTTTGATCCATAGCCATATTGCGTGTCTAAACATCGGGTGCCCCATTCTATCCAATGGTTTAAAGTTTAAAACCTCACCGTCCTTATTTTTTGGATGCTACCCTTTGGTAATCAAACGTGGCTGGCTGGAAAGTCCCCGAACATCCCCGAACCAAACGGAAGTTTATAGCTGGGAAGATCATCAAACTATTGCTGGGGGATTTTCCAGCAACGTACGTTTGACTACCGGATGGTAAAAACATCCAATAATTCGCTGTACCATGATTTTGGATAAACCCATAGGCGTCAAAATGCTTGGACCGCAAGAGTTTATCTGATTTCAGTACATAGTACTCCATGTTTGACCCATATCCATATTACTATGGGTCAGAACCCGAACAGTACCCTGATGAACCCCAAATGATACTTGGTAAATTGCCGGTAATCCCCCCCAAACATAGTACAACAGGTTTTGATCCATCCCCATTGGTTCATGACTTAGGACTTAGCTGCAGAGCCCCGAGTCCCACCTCGAAGCATTTCTTTGTGTTTGGCAGAAGTCGCTGCGCTGCAGATGCTTGATCCGCTATGCGCCGGTCGGCCGCGAGTGATGTTGCGACCGGTGTTCTGCTGTGAATTTTTTTGGGGGATCAAGGGACCCACAACCCCAACCTCTCTACCCTCTGGTGAACTAACATAGCTATTGAAAATGGCCATAGAAATAGTGGATTTTCCCATTAAAACTGGTGATTTTCCATAGCTATGTTAGTTTTCTGAAAACCTCCTCAAACGTTCTTTAGCAAACGAAAGAAGCCGCTTCTGGCAGAAAACAACCAATAGCTATCCCCAAAGACCCTCTTGCCATGTCATCCTCTATTTCACATGCGCTAAATGCGAGATGCCCCACTTTATTGGCTAATGTGGAATACCACGCTTTCTAAACCATGGTTTTTCTTGTTCCCAGGATGGTCAGCATCAACATCTTCTTCCCAGCCCCGGAAAACCCGGATTGGCGCGTCCGTCAGGAAGGCCCCAAGAGGTTCCAGAAAGGAAAAGAGAACCGTCCACATCACCTGCTGCGAGATGGTGGCCACACGGAAAACAACAAGGTCTCCAACTTTTTTTGTTGGAATGGTGGAGACTGATCATGAAAAAATGACAGCGGGTGGTAATGTTATTGATTCACCCGTGTTTTCCCAGTATTCGTTGGTCTGTGGATGTGACTGGATATTTACCAATAAATTTGTTGGTTTCAAAGATTCTAAATAGAATCCGTGCCTAAAACTGGCCAATGGATGATCAGATCTGTGGGCTGGGTAGAAACGTGTCCAACTCCCAGAATTGCTTGGAGGTAAAACATGCAGGAACCTTTGTTTGGGGGGAGTAAAAGCAATGGTTCCTTGCATTTTCCTTCAAATCAATCCACATGGAAGCATACAGGAAAGCTTCACTTCTGCTGAATTCAGGTAGTTTGATGCATAGAAACACCCCCATTCCAAATATCGCGACTCTGCGGGGCCCTGCGGGGCCAACCGGCATCATTGTGGCAAAGATAACTCGATACATCACCATCCATAATGATTTTCCATGTTTTAGATCTGGGATAAATAGTTGAAAACTGCCAGAACTATTTACTGTACATGTATTGATTCTCGAATCCTAATTGATCAGTCTATTATCACGATTTTGAGTGCTTAAAATCCAACTTCAAGTGCTTAAATCCACCAGAAATCACCAACAGTTGGGTATTTTGAGTGGCTCAATGCCGGCTGCGTCGCCTCACGCGACTCAGGCGTGGGGCTCAGCAGCAGGTCGGAGTTGTGCATGGACTGCGGTGGCGTGACGGGACATACTCCAAATATCAAGAACAGTTCATATGATAAAGTTATCATGATACATTATCATTGTACATTGTGATAGAATTTGATATTATGATTATATTGCTCCATAGTGTCTATATGGTTTTCATGCAAAGAGATCTATGGACACAATCGAAAGGCAATATGCATTTTGATGTGTGATACACCCACACCAGTACCGAGGTTGATCCTCCCACAGCAGAATTCGAGCTTTGGAAATGCTCTTCCTGGAAATGGCCGTACCTTTTGTGGTTCCAGCAGTTCGTTTTCAAATTCAAGGGATTGTTCGATGATCAAAGGAGTCCGAATTGACCTTTCTGATCACCTTCCTACTGATAGACCAATATAAATCACAATCTACAGAAGTCTCCCAACCTTATGGCCATCACTTGATCGGGATAAAGGAGATCTAAACCACAATCAATATCCACCCTCACACATCAGCATGGCGAATCTTCAATGCCCTGCAAATAGATCGTTAGCTGCTTTTCTTTTTGGGGAACGTGTGGTGCTAATGTACAACTTTGGTGCTGATTTTGAATGTGCTGCACAGTTATCTTGGATTAGTTGAAAATACTGGTGTTAATATTCAACTACCCAAGATAAACAAGTTGGCTTCAACTCAGAAATCCAGGAATCTCAGCAAAGTCTCAGCCGGAAAGTCCTCAATGAGCTCAGGGATCACATTTTCCAATT
The DNA here is from genome assembly GCA_003297045.1 of Symbiodinium sp. clade C Y103. Taxonomy (NCBI): domain Eukaryota; class Dinophyceae; order Suessiales; family Symbiodiniaceae; genus Cladocopium; species Cladocopium sp. clade C. Next base: position 92,852 of record BGPT01000635.1, on the reverse strand, counting down.
GACCCATTTTGAGCTCCGGGTCCTGATGATCCCGGCGTGTCTCAGATGGTTGGAGAGGTCCGGGATGGTCGTGGGGAGATTCTATGGTTAAACCAACAATGGTCATCCATCTACATCCATCTATATCCATCTACATCCACCATCTCAGATGGATAATCAGGTTGCAATCTGTAGTGGTCATAATCCAGATTATGATGGGCACGTAAGCTTGATGAGAGGTGGGAGGTCATTGGGATTGAATGTAGAATAGAGGGATAGAAGTATAGAACCAATATCATGGTCATACCGTAGTCATGTAATGGGATATGATCAGGATAATAGGGAGACAATGGTTGGATTAGATGAGATGAATGAGATATATAGCTTCGGGTGAAGCGTCAAGACGAGGGATTGATATGTACGGGGAAGGACTGAATAATGGAGATTGCTGGTATAAGAACCAACCATTCTATGGTTTATGTACTGGGATAAAATGGGAACATAGTGGCTATGTATACATATATATATATATATAATATGTATATTTACATACATATATACACGGGTATCTCTGTATATCCAACAAGATGATCTCACAGTTGATCCAGAAAAGGCTCAAGATATCTCAAGATATCTTGAACCCCTGAAAACTCACCTTCCCCCGGTCTCCGGCGGCTGGATGCTCTGCAACACCTCCACATGGCCCTCCAAAGACATGGCCAGGATCCGCATCGTGGCGATGCGTTGGTCCAAGTCCTAGTGGCGATACGTTGCTTGGGGTGGTGAATCAACTAACAGTTCTATAGATATCAGTTATCTATCAGTTTCTATAGTTAACCAACAAAAATGGTGGAATTTGATGGTAGTGTACCCTCTGGTAAACTAACATTACTATAGATATCAGGTGTCTATCAGATATGATAAACTGATAAACCATAGGTAAGACCATAGATCTTGGAAAAACTCAAAACATGTTGTCATTCTACACCTGAAAACAAGATGTTCGAAGTATTCAGATGTCTTACTGTTAGCTCAATGTGACCAAAACAACGGAGTGTGGAGCTTCCCGCAGCATCGCTGCCATCCCTGCCAGCAATTCCTGTACTTTCATTTTGAGGACGGCTCTGTAAGCTGATTTATGTTGCTTTACTACCCATCGAACTATAGACATAACATTTTACAGTTAACCCTTAACCTAGCTAATTCAACCAACTTAGCTAACATCCAACTATAAATCACCATATGTTTCTTGGTTTTGTTCCATTGATGGCCACATGAATCACCATAATTCCCCATAAATCACACATTCTCCTCCATTTTTTCTAGAAAAATCCCCATTTCTCCCCCCCACCACAGGGCGCCCCCGTTGTGCCCCGCCGGGGTCCATGGCGCACTCCGCATCCAGGGCGGCCTTCAGCTGGGCCCACAGCGCGTTCGGCTCCAGGAAGGCGCCCAGCAACTTGCAGACGGCGCCGTAGGTCTGCATGGCCCTGGAGAACCATGGTGAATGTCATACAGGAAGGGGCACCCGTATGAGGGGATGTTTGGTTGGTTATAAATGGTTTATAACCTCACCCATATCATATGAATTCACCATGAATTCATATGATAATCGTAACGTAATCTTAATATATACATGCACCATACTATTCGCATGCCAGACTTGGGGGGGTGCAGTTGGGATGAGTTCATAATGGGCAAAACGAATGGGTATCACTTACCCGCACCATGGGCAGGACATCTCCATGGTGATCATGATGGCGATCCACCGGGCGAAGCTGGGATTTTTCGCTTTAAAGCAAACGACATGGTCATTTCGGTCATCTTCACAAGAAAAGAACGAGTTCATTCAGCCGAAACTCAGAATATCGGCCAATAATTCAAACGAGTAGATACCCCTGGCTTGTCATCCAATCACAATTCCATAATTCCAAGCAGAAACAATCATCATGCAATATCGGCAATGCCTTAATCAAATTCCATGTCCATGTTCGAAAACAAGCAGTGCTTTTGTATTTGGGTTGTAACCCCTGGTACCTGTCATTTTCCCCCGGAAAATCCCCCATCCGGCCCCATCCGGCCCCATCATCTTCAACCGACCGCCTGGTATCGCCCGCAGCCCAGGCCCGGCCGGAGTAGAACTTCGTCAAAGCCGCCAGCATGGGCTGCAACCACTCGGTGACGCCTCTGGAGGTCGTGGGGGTTGGTGGGATGGTTGGGAAAGTGGGGGGCATCATGGGATTGAAGCAACAAAAATGTGGATTTCGCAATAGGAACCTCAAAAAAAAATTGGAAAAGTGTTTTCAGGATGGTCAAAGGAAGTTTAGAAGCTAAACCTTCCGACAATATGGACAGATAGAAAAGCACAGCCATGAAGAAAGTCAGAAAGAGAAGAGATGCGCGTGCGCGAAAAGGTAGGAAAGTCGCGAAACACTGTGTTTTTCCAATGATTTGTGGCTCCGGAGGGTCGAGAAGTAGGCTCGCTAAAGCGGCGGGTTCGNCGGCGCTGTGGCGCGAAGCACATTCGGAAGTAAAAAGTGTTAAAAACTGTCGGTCTCGGGACGTTTTTGGAAGTTGAGATGTGGAAAAAGTGCACGGCGCTGTGGCGCGAAGCACACTTGGAAGTAAAAAGTGTTAAAAACTGTCATTCTCGGAGCACTTTCGGAAGTTGAGATGTGGAAAAAGTGCACGGCGCTGTGGCGCGAAGCACATTTGGAAGT
>BGPT01000635.1:73162-90057 GCA_003297045.1 Symbiodinium sp. clade C Y103 | reverse complement strand
CGTAAAAACGTGAGGGGTTCGGAGCACTTTTTGACGATTCGATGACGACTCGATGCTGAAAAAGTGCACGCCGTTGTGGCGCCAAGCACATTTGGAAGTCAAAAGTGTNTTAGTTAGTTAGCTAGTCAGTTACTCAGTTAGTCAGTTCGTCAGTTAGTTAGTTAGTTAGTTAGTTAGTTAGTTAGTTAGTCAGTTAGTCAGTTAGTCACTTAGTCAGTTAGTCAGTTAGTCAGTTAGTCAGTTAGTCAGTNGTTAGTTAGTTAGTTAGTTAGTTAGTTAGTCAGTTAGTCAGTTAGTCACTTAGTCAGTTAGTCAGTTAGTCAGTTAGTCAGTTAGTCAGTTAGTCAGTTTGTTGGTTAGTTTGTCAGTTAGTTAGTTAGTCAGTCAGTCAGTCAGTCAATTAGTCAGTCAGTTAGTCAGTTAATCAGTTAGTCAGCTAGTCAGTTAGTCAGTTAGTCAGTTAGTCAGTTAGTCAGTTAGTCAGTTTGTTGGTTAGTTTGTCAGTCAGTCAGTCAGTTAGTCAGTTAGTCAGTTAGTTAGGCAGGCAGATAGATAGACAAATAGATAGGCCGACGCTCCAACCACTTGTCGGTCCATCAGTGGGTTCGCTGTGCCATCCATCATTCACAGCAACTCACCTTTCCTATAGTTTGCTATTCCTGAAACTTCCGCCACCGCCTTGTGCGGTACTACTGGTATACATGATATCTACCTTATATTTCCAGGCTTTCAACTTTTCCATCTATTTGGGGGTTGCTATAAGTATCAAGAAGTGATTGACCACGCAATATATGGCCTTCACATGTCTGATATACCTGAATTCATCTCCATGTCATACATCTAGAGACATTGCGATCGCCTAAAGCTCTAAAAACCGTAGACACGATAACTATTAAATGTATGACACTACATCGAACCAAAAAACGAGAGAGAGAGAGAGAGAGAGGGAGAGAGAGAAAAAAAAAGAGAGAGAGGCATGAAAATATACCTCTTAGCCCTCCAAATCGGCTCCCCAAAAATCAGCAGTTGAATCTCTGCCGGCACCTTCTTCAGTATAGGCCACGGACATACACAGCAAGCGCCCCGCATTCAAGGCGGTGCAATCGCGAAAGTCCACCACGTCATTGAAGGTGGCCTGCCAAATTCAGTGGAAGGGAGGAAGGGGTGATCATCATCTGATCATCCTCTGGTAATTTGTTACATAGCTATTGAAAATGGCCATAGAAATAGTTGATTTTCCCATTGAAAATGGTGATTTTTCATAGCTATGTTAGTTTACCAGAGGGTATCCAGTTTACCAGAGGGTATCCTTGGTCCTGTCAAGAGATTTGGAAGTGCTTTTTATGACTTGTGTCACATGACATGTTTGGGTTCCTCTTGTGCGAAAGCGAAAACCGCAACTTTCACCCTACTCTTTGCACAAAATCCCCCCAAAAATCATCCCACACCATTTCAATGCCTCAACAAAAAACAATTCATCCACCATCCTCAACCATCCCCCAACCCCCAACCCCACCATCAACCACAACGGCACCCAACCCCGGGCCCCCACCGGGCCCCGCCTTGATGTAGCGCCTGCTGTGCGTCCGCACCCAGCTGCGCGAGCCCAGCCGTGGCCGTGGCAGCCGTGGAAAGACCTCCAGGCCCCGGCTGTCGGGCCAGCAGTAGTCGCCTCAGCTGAGATCAGGGGATGAGAAAATGGGATGTTGAATGGGTTAATCATCTATAGTCATCTATGATTATCAATAATCCTGAGATTTCAGCAGCCAAAATGATGATTTCACACTATTTTAACCATCAGAAATGGCCGCATAGATGATTTTTTAACCTCCACTAAAGGTTCACAAAATGCCCTGGAAAATCAATGGGTGTCCCGTTCGGAAATGATTTCACAGAAATAGTGGATAGATATCGATTAGTTTCTTTGCTGGAGAGTAATTGAAGCGTACATCCATCTCGGAGTACACGATGCCACCTACCCCGAGAAACCATGATTTCTGTTCAGTTCTTAGTGAGGCCGATGTGATTTTGATCATTCTTACAGTACGTTTCAGGCCGCTAAATTTCACGTGGAAATCAACAAGGGTCATATCCAGCCAAAAAAAATCGAGTATATGACCCAACTGGGACCCCGTGATTCCCACAATGTTCGCACGATGATGTTCTCAACCATGGCACGATTATGTAGGGGAAACCACCAGACTTTCAGGTAGAGCCATGTCCATTATCAGCCGGCTACTCAGCTCCATGGCTGGAAAATCCCTCATCTGGAGCTTTCCACAAATGGAGGATCCAAAGATAGACGGGTTTTTTGAGGGAAACCACGATTTAAATTGGATGAATTAGGGGTAGTAGCCCATTTTAGGAAACTTCCAGATTCCCTGAGTTCGATATGATTTTCCCATCCCGATGCGTTGACCAACATCAACTGTGCTCCCCGGCGGCGCGGCATTTCCAACGGAACTCCCAGCCGATCCTCCTGCGGATTCGGAAGGCGGATGCCAAGCTGCGGGGATGAAACCCGAAAATATGAGGCTTGAAAACGTAAGTTGCCCACGTGAAAATGGCTATTTCGGATGGTAAAATTTCGTTTCATCCAGTTTGGAAATTGTTTTTTGGATCATAAGATAGGATGAATGCGGTATGGTCATCACAATGGGAATATTGATGACCATCCCTAAAGAACTGGGCAGCTAACCAAGCGAACAAGATTCACACCTTTGGGAGGGTTAGCCTCCAACAATCCAACAAAAGCAGAAACTAAACCCCCACGTACCCAAATTTGCTACTTGAAATGTAATCAAAATCCAAAACATATGCAATAAAGACCACAATTCTCTAGGGAATTTGTCCTTTGCATATGTTTGGGTTTGTCTGAAAATATTGGATATACCCCTAAACACGCTGGATCATCATCATTACCCCCGTTAAAATTGCCATTTGGTGGGTATACCCATTTTCAGACACATCCAAAGGTTCCCAAAGTTTCATAGTGTTGGTTCTATCGAATTGTTTTTCCGATCAAGCAGGTGGTCGTATCCCCATTTATAGACCATTTTCCCATTAAAGCACCCATGAAAACCATTGAAAACCCAGTTACGTTCTTGGGACTCATGGTCAAATCACCATTTCAAACTGGTTGAACCAACACTTTTGAAGGATGAATTCCCCCAAGACATGAGGTTTATTGAGGTTCATTACCTTGGGTATCCTTGGGTTACTCCCTCATGGATGTTGCGCTCCTCCTCCTCTTCACCTGCATCATCTAACAGCTCCTTGGCGCACGACGTGTGCGTCGTTGGTATCAAGCCAGTGGGGAAGCAAAAAACATATGTTGTGACCATTGAATATGTCACTATGTCACTATCATGGAAAAATGAAGCTTTTTTTCCATGGCATGGAAGAAAATCCTAATTTCGTCGGAAGTTCGACATGCCAATACTTGGATGGTTATCTTCAATACTGCGGACAACTTCTGCGGCAGCCGGCATCATCCAAGGCTCTCTGTGGTGATGCTCCGTCAACGCCTTCTGCCCCAAGAAGTCCGGCCCCCGCGCGCCCGTGCGCCGTACGTGGTCCACGTTCTTTCCACCGGCCCAGAGGCCCTGCAGGGGGAAGGGAACCGAGGCGCGACCGCCGTAGGTCCAGGTGTAGTCGAAGCCTGGGATTCCGGGAAAGTCTGTGGAAAATGTCACGCTTGAAACTTTGAAACCCTCGAGAGTTGGTGGTGAAAAGTGTGATTTTCTGTGTGTGTTTCTTGTATCAAGTGCAATGATCAGTAGGAAATCATCTATGAAAACATGGATAAAGGGAGATTCCATGGGTTCTATTCTGCTCTATTACCAGATTAGATTTGGGTCTGTCTGAAAAGGGTGGATTTGCTGTCAATTTATATCTGTTCTCTCCTTTTTGATGAGGAAAATTCCGAAATTATGACAAACCCAATGGATTTTTGCATCCACGGAAGCTAGTAGTTGGCTTATTCACATGATTTGAGATGATTTGACGAGAATTTTGCTAGAAACGAGCAATTGTTGGTGTGGTCCTGTTGTGTGTTTTCCTACTTTGTCCTTGAACAAATTGCGAAGAGTCCAAACTATTTACAGCCACAAGACTGTAGTTCAGGAAATCTTGTTCACACCTTCGAGTGTATTCATGTACTATCTCTACAAAGAAAACAATAGATAACGAACTGTTGGGTAACCGTCCCAACTCCCAACCCCACCAAACAAGCCAAACAAGGCATTCTAAAAAAACTTCTCTGTTTGTCACGTGATGGAACCCCCGGCTAGGCATTCCCCGTCACGCAAAGCAAGTCACCGTACTGCTTCGTCTTTCTGAGGTCTTCCTCTTTTTCGGCCTCATAGGCCTGACCAAGGCAAGCAGCGAAGCTAAGCAGCGAAGCGATTTTCAACCCCAGAAGTCGTGCAACAATGGAGCCGCAACGTTAGTGGGGAGCCGCATCTTTTCATGGGAAAATGATGGAAAGTGATGGAAAACCATAAAGTTGTTCTCAACTAAGGGACACACATGATATCTACTATTCCGCTTGAAGAGGTGGGACCAACGGGCTCGGCTGGATCTACAGGGGCGATGGCAGGGAATACAAGACATGGTATTGTATCATGGGTGCACAAGTGAAGAATGCAAGTATAGAATCATATGAAGCCATGAAATGAGGTAAGACAATTCTGCCAACAATGTTTCTGTCCATGTGACCAACAGTACCCACAGCATCACATAACTGGAGCTGTATAAGCAAGAAACATAGAAACATCCTTCAAAAACATGGGAATACACTGCCCACTATATACTTCCCAACAAAATACGGTCGACCTAACGGAGACTCACATCATGGCTGGTAGAGGGCCTGTAGCAGTAGCCATGTTTTTTTGGTCAGGGTTCAGTTCCCGGGAATTATCTTTCTTACAAATGGAGGGACCACCTCCAAGTCATGATGTCGATGTCGATGATGATGATGATGATGATGATGATGATGATGATGATGATGATGATGGAGCGAAGCAAATGGCAATGGTGGTGATGTCTGACTGATCCTTGTCTTTCTCCTTTTGGGCTCCTCGGAAAGTGCCGCCCCAAAACCCATCCGCCTCTCCGATCTTTTCGATCAGCCAAAAGACCTCCAACGCAATCTCCTGGCGTCAAATATAGCGTCAAGTTGGGATGGGTCCAAAATCTGTGGCCACAAGAAATGGCGGTGGATTGGATGCATGGTGTGGAAAGAGTCACTTTGAAAGAACTGGGTCTTCAACTCCTGACCCAGCATCCCCTAGTTCATGAGGTCCTTCTCTACTCATTGGCCCTCTGAAATTGGCCCAATTTTTCTGACTTGAATAGAACTTCAGAGAAATAGAACTTCAGAGAAAAAGTATAAAAAAAGTCAATGGCAGTAGTTGAAATGATCTATCAAGATTTACTGTGTTTCACCTACTTGATTGGGCAATCTGGGTTGAATGTGTACGTCCATCTAAGTTGTTCTATCCGCACAGCAGATAAATTCAGATGATGTATGGATGATATCAGCATGAACATCAGATCCGAAATGTAGACTCCAACCCCACGGCGACTCTCCCATTTTCCCGCAACCTCGTTCTCATCGCAGAGACCGGTCAAGAGATACGGAGCGATGTATGGCTCTAAGTCGACCTGGCCGGACAAAAGTGAACACCAAAAAACCAACAGATTTGGGTGGTGTGGGTAATTGATTGAATTGTCTGAAGCGTTTGCACTGAACATCATTACAATATTCAACTTTGGCCTAACCAATTTTGACCTATGCCTTCCTATGCCCACTTCTTCCCCTGAACAAATACAACCTAAAGGCCACTTCTTTTTAAATTATATACAAGCGGGACGAGTTTCACCTTTCAACGTACAACACACAGAGTAGTGTCTTTGGTTTGGCAAATCATCCTATGAATGATGAACCCTCACAACATGCAACCTCCAAATTGAACCTCGAACAATGAAAATTGCTGAAAATGAAGTCTCAGGAGATGAGTCTGCTTCAGAATCGGGCATCATGCCTTAAATTGCATGCCCAGATACAGGATGAAATCCTACTCCATAGAAACCAAAAAATCCCCCACATTTGTCCCCTCAAAAAATGGAAGTTCACCATGTTTTTCACCAAAGAAACCTTCTCCCCCAACCCTCCCAGGTCGTTGATCCCCAGGGTCCACGCCCCGTCAACGGAGGCGCCTTGTCCACGCAGCGCAGCATCCAATGCGCCAAGGTCTCGAACCAGAAGCGCCGCACCGCCGGGTGACGGTCGAAGCTTAAGGTGGACATGTAGTTCACCTTGAGCGAAAAGGGACAAAATGTGGAGAGGAAATGTCTGGGTGTTTTTGAGTTTCTGTTGAGCGTTTCTGAGGGGGGTTGTTGAAGAAAATCAATGGATTGGTCTTGTTGTGAGAATCTTCAAGGGAAAATGGATTGGTTTTTACATGTTTTCACCACCAAAATCATCCAAAATCTAGAAAATGTGGATGAATATGCATTCGCCAGCTATTTTGGGCATGAAAAGGAGATTTGGTGGTGTCCTGAAATGTCTGGGTTGGGAGTTTCCATTGAGAATTTTAAAACCGTTGAACAAAAATACAACGAAACATAGTCTGATCTCTGAAAAATCATCCCCCATATGTTGTTGCTCATGAAATCCCCAGAATGTCCCCATTGTGACTCCCCAATGACCCCGGCCAAGGCGCATTGGTGACGCCTTCATAGAAGGCCTTGATGGGAACCTTATTCGGATCCTGCCAGGCCATTAACACCTGCCGCGGCCGCCAGGGGGAGCGCTGGCTGTTTCATGGGGGGAGATGGGGGGGAAATCTGGGAAAACTTCGGAAAATCGAGGAGAATATGATATTGTAAAAGTACTGAGAAATAGATGGGAAAATCAAAATCATCCATAAACAATGGAAAATCATGGGGAAGGCAGGGTCATAAAATCATTGGTAACATCTGCCAATGAAGGATGTTATTAATTTTCCAGTGAGTTCAATATAGATTTTTTGAAAAATAGGCTTATCCACTACAGTTCAGTACATGCTGCGTGCGAAGCACAAAAATTCTCGGGCAGTGCCTGAAAGATCTCAAAGTTGTGCTTCCACACCTGACGCTTCCACAAGATGAAACACGCCACAAAAATCCAACATCCCCCGAGAAATCAAAGAATGTCCAAGGATTCAGAATCTCATCTTTCACATTTACCCCCGATGTTTAGGGGGAGTACATTTTTCAGAATTTCGGTAGCTAAAATGACTAGGTCAACATGAATATATGGCCTATCTTCTTTTAGAGTCTCTTAGTTGTTTGCAAAACACCAAGTCAGTAGTTCATCCTTCCCAAACAATGCCAATTATCCAGCATGTTCCCAATAATAAAAGGACAGAAAACTAGGAAAATCCCAAGTACTGGTTTTTTTTCAAAAAAATGAAAATATATAACATTATATAACATTATATAACTTGTGCTGACTTACATAATCCATGTAGTTCGTACATTATAGATCATACATCATAGCAATATAATTAATATACCTAGCATAGCTTTAGTTTTCCCAGAGGTTGCCATCCTTCCCCCCACCACAGTCCCCCGCAGTCGTTGCCCCCTACCGCCCCATCGACGAGGCGCTCCACACCAGAGACACGCCGTCACTGCCCGCAGCGCCGCGATGCGAATCTTCGCGTGGTTATGCGTCAGGCTGGACCTGAGCTGAGCCGGAAAAGCATCGTTCGTTTCATGGGGATTCAACCGATATTGAAGAACCATGGGGCACCCTATGTCCAGAAGAATCCTCGCAATTTGTGGGCGAAATCATCTTTTTTCTACAGAGATGTTCCAGGGTTTGTTGGCGAAATCAGAAGTTGCAGTCGATAAAACAGGGTTGCTCCCAACACCCCAAACACGTTTGGTGGGGAAACATGGGGAAACTGGATAGAGTGTTAGAGGGAAAATGACTAGCTTACCCCCCCTTGTAGCTATCATTGACCTCTAAGAAATGCCGAAAAATTGCCATGTTTGCAGGTCCGATGTGCTCCATTTGCTTGTCATCGAACCTGGAGGTCCTATGTAGTTGGGACATGTTGGGACCCTTGGAACGCCTTGGGCCAATGGGATCGTCCTTGTTTTTTGTTTTTTGGTCAGCTGGGAAACAAAGATATTCCACCAGCCAGAGGATCAAGTGATCTTTTCAGTTGGTGATATCTTAGATATCCAAGACATCCTAAGATCTCCTCCGATGTCCACATTCACCTGACGGTGCTTAGTTTTGGTGATCTAAGCTGTTTGGCCAACCCTCCAGCCAAGCGGCGTGAGAGATCTGGCCAACGGCAGGGCGAAGTGCAGCAACATCTCGGTGTGGTTGTAACCTGGATCCCATGTCCACGGCCGATGTCGGGTTTTTGTCCATTCAAAAGCGTGGGATCTTCGCAAAAAAAAATGTGGTAGAGATGATGATACCACGGAATGCTAATGGGATAGGAATGGTGTGGATTTTCCAGCTAGCCATGTTTGATTGCCAAAGGGTAACTGTGTCGTGGAAGATCATCAATGAAAAGGATATCAAAAGGGATTCCATGGGGGATTTTCCATTGGCCAGGTAGAATTCGGGTTTGAATCAAGGGAGGGTATGAACCCCCAATCTATGGCAATTTGAATGGCGAGATGAAATGATGATAAACATCGGGATTTTGCGGTTCTAAATTTTGAGACAATCCTATGTTGCTCCAAGACCCGTTTTCAATGGGAAGCTGGTTCTGAGATGTCAGTTAGTGGTACATCCTATGGAAACCTTCCTTCGATTGAATCATTCCTCCATGGCTCTTGCTCTCTGGTTATTTACCATTTAGCTATGGAGAATTGCCAATTTATAGATGATTTGATCATTTATGATGTTTTACCTATTAAAAATTGTGATTTTCCATAGCTACGTTAAATTTCCAGAGGCTACATCATATACAGTACACTCAAACGCGAAAGTCCTTGCAATGTATGCTGGGAAAGCTAGAACAGTCCCCCGTGAAAACGCCATATTTGAATTTGTATGTATGCATCCACTCAAATTCTGTGCGAAACCCAGAACACCAAACACCAAATCCCTTCCAATAGGCTTGCGACATTCGCCTGGTGATCAGCAATTCAGCAATTCAACCGCCTGAACCCTCATGCCTGTATTTTGGCGAGAAAATCATCAGGCGACTGACTCATCACTGTGATAAAACTTCCTTTTTTCAACACCATCGCTCCCTTTTTCAACCATGAACCACGGAATGTTTCAGTTAGAAAACACCTCCATATTTCATCATATTTCATCATATTTCCATCGAAAATTCAAGCTAGAAGGAGCGGCGAGCCGCCAGCTGCATCCAGGGAGCAAAAGGAGATCATGGTCTCACCTTGGTTCATTGGTTGCATCATTTTCCAGTGATTGTTTACAGAAACCTCCATTTCTTTTGTGATCTGCCAGGCAAGTCAACTTGACACTGCTCCCGTTTTTTTCAAAGGAATCTTTCATCATGATTTCAATTTGGTGTCGAAGGGTACCTGGTAGCTCTACTCTGCTAGAGTTTCATAGCTCTTGCTTGGCCAAAACATCTAAATGAACTGAAACCAATTGTCTAGACTTGGCTTTAGGCAAAGGAAAAACCTGATACGGTGCATTCTCAAATGTTCGAGGCTGAAGGCATCCAATTTGTCTGGTCCATCTCCTTGATCCGCTGGAAGACTTGAAGCAAACGACGAGTCAGAGTTGGCGAAGATAGAAACAACATGTGGTTAATTAATGGGTTTATTTGACTTATTGGAATTTCCACAGATGGTTGATGTTGGTTGGTGGAATGTGTTTCCATATGGGATTGTCGCCCCGTGCCCTATACCACTCCCATACTCAGGCAGAGATTTCCAAAGGTTTGAGGTAATGTTTGAACCGCTTCACTACATTCTTTCCCCCGGAGCTTTAGCCCCCCATCCCCCCAAAGACAGGTGCAAGAATCCAACCAAGCGACATCCATTTGGAAAAATGTCCATTCACCACTCGTCGTTCACATCAATTTACCAGTTGGAAAATTCACCAGTAATCACAACCATCAACCATTTATCTAACTATCAACCAACATCAATCCATGAACCACTAAGCCACTAAGCATTCATCACCCATCAAGTCTATCATCATCACCGATCATATAGTCTATTGATCAACAATTACCCTCTGGTTGTTTAACACAGCTATGGAAAATGGCTGATCGATGATTTTCCCATTAAAACATCCATTGAGTTCGGGGACTTTCCGCTATGTTAAACGCAGGGTATATCCCATCCCTGAACCATCCCATCAACCCATCGCCAAGTCACACGCCAAGGCCTTCACCTCGTGGAAGGGATCCATCGCTTGGGCCCGGATCAGCCCTGTGGCCTCGTCGATGTAGGCGTAGATCTGCGTGGGCGAACAGCGCAGCAGCAACGCGGCCACGAAGTGCCCCAGCTGCAGACGGACCTCTTCGCTCTCCTGGGGTAGGGAAATTCCGTGGTTTCTTTATGGATAAAGATCTTCCATACCAAAAAAAAACACGAAAAGGACATATATGGCTTGCAAACAAATGACCGAAGCCAAAAAAAATCTGAGTGGTCTTAGTGATATCATAACCATTTATAAACTATGGTTCTATGGTTGATGTCATATCCCATGTTTGTTGCTTCAGCCACCCCTCCCAACGAGATGCCCGGGAAGCTGCACCCCGCGTCCTCCACGGGCTGCGCGATCTCCGTGGGCTTCTGCTCGGGATCCGGGCGCATGATCTCCGGCAGGTGCGCCACACCGTCCAGGTCCTGAAGTCGCGAAGGCGCCCAGGGGAATCCATGGGGATTTTCCATGGGAAACCCATGGGAAATCCTGGGAAAAATGCTGGAAGACATGGGAAATATTGGGAAATCCCACGGAAAATGCTGGAAAATGGTGGTTGAAGCAGATTTTTTTGGAGCCAATGTTTGGTGGATTTCAACTGGTTGAAGCTGCTGAATTGATGAAATATGGTGATTCGAAATGGTGAGTGATTGGGTTGAATGGTGAAGAACTGGGATGTATGACAAACCAACAATTCGGGAGACTTTGGGAGATTTCACTATCCAATGCTATTGTGGGGAAATGATGGGGTGAAAATGAAGTGATTATGATGCTAGAATTGCACAAATAATGATTGAAATACCCATTAAATGGAGCGTTGAAGAATGGAATGGGCTTCTTTTAAGCTGAAATCGGGTGGATGATTTTGGAACTTGGACGATTCACACATGTTTGAACCTGTCAATTTCATTAATGGCTGATAATAACCAAATTTGAAGCTTCTGACGACTACTGACCATCCCCGGGTCCCAGGGTGATGGCATGGAAGTCCTCAGCTTTACACGAGTGGTTTCATCGTTCCCCGGAAACCTGGTCCATTGTGGGAGCCTTGAGAAACCATCCCAGTTGGCACCCCTCTCCCCGCCTCGGAGCCCAGTCTGCCAACTAACGAGGGGAAAATGTATGGCCTGGAGCGCTCTTCAGCCAAGTGTCAGGATATGACTGGTGGATACAGTGTAGATATTTTCAGCATGTCTTTCAAACAAATAAAAACTGTGGGTTGCAGCCTGGCTTGCCGGACATGTCCAGCCCCTGAGTTGTCTCACCTCTCCTAGATGCTCACAGTGCCAATTCATTTGAACAAACTCTGAACTTCAAAACAGTTCAAGGAAAAAAAAGTTTCTGCTTTCATGAAAAATATAGACTTCCCCCCAAGATACTCCAAGTTCTATATTTTTTCCCATGAGAAAAACGATCAGTTTCCGGTGTTGATTTTCCCATTGGTTTCTTCGATTAATCGCAATTCTTTCATCTGGCGAGGCACAGCGCCGCGCTGAGATCCGAGGTGTTCTCCACGAGGCTCCGCAGAATCTTCACCGCGCACTCGCGGCACTTCTCGCTGCGGTCCTGGTGGGGCGGTTGGAACGTCCGGGAGGCCGTGGGGATCTGGGTGGAATTCACCATGAAAACAGGGAAAGGTGGGGAAAAGCTGGGGAAAATTCATGAAAATCCTTGGGATTCAACCAGTCCCAGTGATTGTTACTTGGGAGGTCCTCTGGCGACTTACCCGGGATCCCCTGAAATCCTTCATGCGCTTCAGCAACGGCTTCAGAAGCGCATCCATTACCGTATCGATGATGTCGGTCGCAAGGCTTTCCTGGGAGCATCGGTTGGAGGACCGGATCTGGATAGTTCCCAGCTCCCCTGCGAAGTTGCTTTAACTTCTGGTGCTTGTTCAAAAAAAATACCATGGTTTCCCAAGAAAACTACAAGTCTAAGGGAATGGCTGGGAACCGCCATGTTGTCTTAACTCTTTCTGAAGGTCCTTACAATTGATCATGATGATTGATATACTTGTTGGTTGGTTGCATCCCTTGCTTTCTTGGATATCAATCCAATCTTTTACTGCTAAAATAATGTTAGATCCCCGCAATTTACCATCCTCCCCGTCTTTTACATCGATCTTTCTTGTTTGTCGATCCTATCATATCCCGTTAATTGGTTGGTTCAATCCATAACTTTGTCGCTTGAATCATTGTTAAGGAGATTTACGTATCAGCTATTTGCCATTAAAAGCCCCTAAAGAACAATACAAATCCCCATTACATCACTTTTTTGTTTTACATCCCCATAATATCCCCATTTTTCTGGCTGACACCACCACAGCATGGCGCCACCACGCCGCCGAGGCACCACCTGCTGCACCAGCACCCGCTGCAGCTTCTGCAGCGACGTCAGGCGCACACTGAGGCTCTCTTCGGCCAAGCCTGGGAAAATGTGGAGGAAAGATGACCTGAAAAATGGAGTTTGAGCAACAATAGCAATGGGTAGATATTGGTGATCATCTGAAGGCAAAAACCTGGATTTTTTGTGGCTATGAAAGAAATAATGGCTTAAGCCATAGGAATACACTGGGAATGTTGTGGGAATAATGATATAATATAATATAGTATAATATAACCAACAAATCTGAGAATCAATGCTCTTTTGAGGAGAAAATTACAGTTGAATAGCTCATTTTATATATTGTCAAGACTAGGGTTTCCAGTTTCAAGTCTCCCTTCAATCCAATGACATGGGGACGGACGGATCAAAGATCGGTATGGTTCGAAGAAAAATCTGCAGGAAACCATTGCTTTTACCATCAAATATAAGGGGTTTCCTGCACATCATCCAATACTGGGTCTGTTC
The DNA here is from genome assembly GCA_003297045.1 of Symbiodinium sp. clade C Y103. Taxonomy (NCBI): domain Eukaryota; class Dinophyceae; order Suessiales; family Symbiodiniaceae; genus Cladocopium; species Cladocopium sp. clade C. The sequence goes on along the minus strand of BGPT01000635.1, from coordinate 76,784 downwards.
TATGGGATGAAGGGATGCAATCGCATCTTGGAAGAAGTGGATAATTGGTTGTTTCGGGATGATATGGGATTTTGTAGGATATCCCCAGTGACCGACCCAGTACTTAGGGGTGCAGTTCCACTTCGTTTGCCCGGGCAAATGGTCACAAGTATAGGGGTATTCCATCCCAATTGTATGGGGGGTGAAATCACCTTATGGTTGAACCCAGAAATAACCTCAAACTGCGTCCCCAAGTACCAACCACAAACAATGGGGAAATCATTTCAGAATGACAGAATGACATGCAAAAATGTAGTTAAACCATCTTGTATGACATGATATTCACATGTAATCATTCAATATCATTCAATATGAAATGTCTCTGTGTATGACAGTGACAGAATGGAATTTCCTTCATGATATTGAGTGCATACACAGAGACAGCAACAAATAACACAAAAAAAAACATACCCGGCTCTTCCGAACATGCATTGGTGCTTAGCTGAGTCGCAGTTGATGTCACGCTGGATGTAGGCCAAGAAGATCTCGGGAGTGCCTGGCACTGCATTGGTTGACCTTTCGGGGCTTAGTATGAACTGGCCCGGCCTGGGTCAAAATTGAAGATCCCAGGGCACCGCAGAGTTTGGTCCATTCTTAGTGGTACACCATCCCATTTATCCCCTTTTGGGCAACGGTACCAACTGTTCAACCCATATCCAAGTGTCACTTCTTACCAGATGAGTGATTTCGTTGAACACTGCGCTCAAAGCCGGGTGCTATCATTCTCCATGGGCAAATATATACCCACGTTCTCATGTTGTCCCCATTTCTTGTAGAAAGATTACGGTAAATCCACCTAAATCACTCAATATTTTTAGTTGATTCAAGTTGCCCAATTTGCTGTGTCAAATCCCTATCTTTCTTGGTTGCAGAAAGCCCTTCAGTATTGGTTGGTCAAAACATCTTTAAAAACCCTCCAATTTTCTGGGTCATATCCCCAACTCTCCTTTCCGAATAAAAAAAATCCGCACCTGTTGGCAACTCTTCAAGTGCATCCACCATGGTCGTGGGAGGTTCCACCACCGCCATGGGAGAAGTAACTTCTGCAGGTCTCAACTGCTCCTGCCATGGGGAAATGCAAGAAATTTAAGGATTCGGATCTGTTTCATCAAGTTTGATTTAACGGGAACACAATACAGGAAACCATGGTTTTTGAACTTTAAACCATTAGAAACGGGCATGAGTCCAGGCCGGGGTTGCACTGGCTGGCCCCCGAGCCTGCTCTGCCGTCTTCAATGTGGCCCAGCCAGACATCCAATTCAACGAGGAGTCCATGCGCTTGGCGACCTTCCTGGGGGTGAGGCTGACTCATGCTGTGTGATGTTTTTTGGTTGGGGGGGCGTGAACAGGATGAATGACTTCAATTATTGGATTACTTTTTGGGATTTTTTTGGGAGATGACAACTGACAAAGATTATACTGTTTCTGTTTTTGTTCTTGGTAGTGAGGTTCAAAACCCACCGAAGTTGGTGATGTCAATGGGTTAATTTAAGGAACATGTTGCAGGAAACTGTGTCTTTACCTCCAAGTTTGAGGGTTTCCCCCAAAGGTTCCCTTCAAGTAGTTGCTAGAAATGTGTCGTTAAGCCATATCAACAAACTGGCCACTTTTTTGTGGGGGAAGTCCTTAGTTTTTTGATAGTTGAAACACTTCTATAACCAGCAACCAGGAGTTGTCCTGTCTGCGATGCCTCTATACCCCCCGCTGAAGTGCCGGGAAGTGTCTTCGTCTTCTTTTCTTTTTGCAAGAGACTTAGGTCGGACACCTCTCAACCACCAGCGCCAAAGCTGTGGATGGGGTTGAAGTCCCCATCAAATTAAGGATCTGGCGATGATTCTGTAACGCATTCAGTTGTATAAAAGGTGTTGTCCGCTCTCAGAAGCACAAGAACAAATTCTCATCCCTAATGGAACAATAACCCCGAAGAGCATCCTGGTCATTTGACCATCGCTTCCTTGGTATCCAATCTACTCACTGGCTTTTTGGTGATTGATGTGATTGTGAATTCACCACGCTTCCATGCAAGGGCAACCCCACCATCCATATTTTTTGCTTAGATTCTTGCTGGATATAGTCATGAGGATAAGATACATAGTGATTGATCGTCATATATCTCCCCAACGAACAAGCAACACCACGATGATGGTCCTGAGAAGTTTAATCAATGGGGAATTGAAACAATTTAGAGATATCCAAAGATAACATACAAAGGGTGTTGAATTTTCTATAGCAGTTCCATGGGGTGAAAACAAGTTGGCGCCAAACCCCACGTTTGACCACGCCCCAAATGATATAATGATATATGATATGTTCCATCCCCCAAATGATTTAATGATAGAATGATATACGTTCCCTCACAACAACACGTTCGTCACACCTCACGATTGCAGTCATGCGATATCACGCACGAAGGACCCGGGAGGACCATGGCTCAAACCAGCCAATTGGTGACCATATCCACTTGTGGTTACGCAAAGGATTGAGCGCCAGAGATAGAGCGCCATGGTCCGGGACTTGCAGTAGGTACAACTTGACGGCGCAAGTCAGGACCGAGGATGAATGGGGAAGATCCAAGATGGCATTGGATTTTAGATCCATTTATTCGTTCAATATCTTCCATACGGGCTCAAAGCACATATCTTCATAAGGGGTCAAATCCACCACCCCCTCTGAACAAATCCGCCGACCCCGGCCGACAGCAAGGGGGAGCGCGTTAGGGAAGAGAGGTTGCACAGCAGGCACAGCAGCCAGCAGCAGCAGTTTTGTTTAGCTGTTTAGCAGCAGCCTCCAGCAGTAGTGGCAGCAGCAGCAGCAGCAGCAAGTGTTTCGTCCCTCAGTAGCATTGTGTTTTGTCCCCGGCAGGTGTTTTTTTTCGAGGTTGTTTAGCAATGGTAGTAGCAGCCGCTGGCAGCAGGCAGCAGGCAGCAGCAGCAGCAGCAAGTGTTTCGTCCCTCAGTAGCATGGTGTTTTGTCCCCGGCAAGTGTTTTTTTTTCGAGGTTGTTTAGCAATGGTAGCAGCAGTCGCTGGCAGCAGGCAGCAGGCAGCAGGCAGCTTGCAGCAGGAGCATTTGGCTGTTTGCAGATNTTTTTTTTCGAGGTTGTTTAGCAATGGTAGCAGCAGTCGCTGGCAGCAGGCAGCAGGCAGCAGGCAGCTTGCAGCAGGAGCATTTGGCTGTTTGCAGATCTAAAAAAAAAGCAAGACAGGAGAGGGAAAGTAGCGGCAGCAGCAGCGTCAGCAGCAGGAGAACCAAGTGAGACATCTCTGTTTTTTTCCCTTTTCTATTCTTTTCTATGGGTTTCAGAAAGGACATTAGGCAGTNGCAGCAGCAGCGTCAGCAGCAGGAGAACCAAGTGAGACATCTCTGTTTTTTTCCCTTTTCTATTCTTTTCTATGGGTTTCAGAAAGGACATTAGGCAGTCTTCCCGTTTAAAGACCTTTTCAGTTGGGTAGCAGCAGCCCCTAGCACCTCACGGGGGGCCTGGTAGCAGGCAGCAGGCAGCAGGCAGCTTGGGTTCTGGTTGGGCTGTGAGGCTGTGATTGAAACCTTCTCTTGGGATTCAGAAAGGACGTTAGGCAGTTTTT
>BGPT01000635.1:26361-57591 GCA_003297045.1 Symbiodinium sp. clade C Y103 | reverse complement strand
AACACAAGACATCAAAAATTTGGGTCAGCAACTGTAAGAAGTAAAGAGACTTGGCTCACCTCTGAGCAACCTGGACCAACCTTCAACTCGACATGACTCCCAGTTGAAGCTGATCTGAAAATGGTTCAAGTGAAAGCATGACAACGAGGCTATGCCTCGACACATCACCCACATTCACGCACAACCAAACTGAAATCAAGCAAGCTACATCTACCCAGAGAAAACATCATCATACTTGTGATAAGCTTGATGTGGGTTGAGTCCAAGCCAAAGAGCCCNGCAAGCTACATCTACCCAGAGAAAACATCATCATACTTGTGATAAGCTTGATGTGGGTTGAGTCCAAGCCAAAGAGCCCCAAGACATCCGAAACAGGCCAGGCCTGGGCTCCCTCGGCACAGATGATATTATCTGCCAAGTTTATGTCCCGCACGGAGCTATTTGTCTTCAAGGCTTCGGCGAGAGCCTGAAAGGAACACAAGACATCAAAGATTTGGGTCAGCAACTGTAAGAAATAAAGAGACTGAGCAACCTGGACCAACNGAGCCTGAAAGGAACACAAGACATCAAAGATTTGGGTCAGCAACTGTAAGAAATAAAGAGACTGAGCAACCTGGACCAACCTTCAACTCGACATGACTCCCAGATGAAGCTGATCTGAAAACGGTTCAAGTAAAAGCATGTCAAGGAGACTATGCCTCGACACATCACCCACATTCACCCACAACCAAACTGAAATCAAGCAAGCTACATCTACCCAGAGAAAACATCATCATACTTGTGATGCCCTTGATGTGGGTTGAGTCTAAGCCAAAGAGCCCCAAAGCATCCGAAACAGGCCGGGCCTGGGCTCCCTCGGCATTGATGTTATTCTCTGCCAAATCCATGTCCCGCACGGAGCTGTTGGTCTTCAAGGCTTCGGCGAGAGCCTGAAAGGAACACAAGACATCAAAGATTTGGGTCAGCAACTGTAAGAAGTAAAGAGACTTGGCTCACCCCTGANTGAAAGGAACACAAGACATCAAAGATTTGGGTCAGCAACTGTAAGAAGTAAAGAGACTTGGCTCACCCCTGAGCAACCTGGAAAAAATGGAACTTTAAAAGGAGCATGATTCATACTGACACTTTTTCCGCCATTATATGTGGTGTGGGGGGGAAAAAAGCACAAATCAAGAAAACCATCTTTACTTCAATCAGCAATCGGAATCTATGCCTGGGAACATCAAGCTACAATTTGTCCCTAAATACACGCCAAAAGTAGGAGACCTTGGGTACAAATTTGCGTTCACCAGAGGCTTGTGCGCTCATCGAGTATAAAGTGGTCACTGACCAATTCAAGTCTCCANACACGCCAAAAGTAGGAGACCTTGGGTACAAATTTGCGTTCACCAGAGGCTTGTGCGCTCATCGAGTATAAAGTGGTCACTGACCAATTCAAGTCTCCAAAACTCATGGCAGTTCGGTTCGAGCGGCCCTTCTTTTGGTTGAACCTAATTTTTCCGGCTTGGGTCTTGGTGTCGTGCTTTCTTTTTTACTACCAAGACCTCTTTCGGGCCATCTTGCACTACCTTTGACTAACCTTTCGCAACCATATGGTTGCCTTTCACGCGAAGCTTCTTGAAAGAGCCACCCTTCATCGTTCAACATGGGGGGCTTTGGGACGCTGCTCAATTGAGCAATAGGGAGGAAACTTAAGTCCCGATTGGTGAAGGAAAGCTCGGCAAAGGTACGAGTACCATTGGTAGAAAACGGAAGAGCAATGGAGCAATGCGAAGCGAGATGCACAGGTGAACATGGGTAAGGGGTTGAGGTGGCTTTGAGTGCAGTGAGTTGCATGGTGTGGGTGTGGCGGGGTGAGTTGGGTGGAGTGAGTTAGAGTTGGATGGAGTGAGTTTGGTTGAGTGAATTAGTTTGACCGAGTGAGTTAGATGAAGTGAATTTACTGGAGTGGGTCTGATGGAGTGAGTGAGGTGGAGTGAGGGGGATGGATTTGATTGAGTGAGCTGAGTGCATCAAGTTGGATCGAGTGAGCGAAGGCGAGTTTCCTATTCAAACGAGACCAGGCCATGTTCCAAGGCAACGTCATGTTACACTTCTAGCTATACCTCCAAAATGATAGCTGATAGATGGTTTGTTCTCCTTGAGGGAAATCAAGCCCAACTCAGCCCGCGGGGTTCAACGGGAGAACTGGCTCAATCTCTGCCTCCCACATCCCTTGCTACAGCAAGAAGCAACTGCAGCTAGAGACCTGTGATATGCTTCAAATTACTCCAAGAGAGGGTCACCCGGCAATTCAGCAACTTGCATTTTCAGCTTCATTTCCTAGGAGAAAAACCACGTATCAAGCAAGTGCAGCGATGATGANTTACTCCAAGAGAGGGTCACCCGGCAATTCAGCAACTTGCATTTTCAGCTTCATTTCCTAGGAGAAAAACCACGTATCAAGCAAGTGCAGCGATGATGATAAATGATCAAACAATCTGCTGCCTTCACCATGAATAGGCCGCTTTCGCCCATGCCACTGCTGATCTCAAGCGTCTCCACTTGACTTGATGCCAAAGCCTGCAGGGCACTAGGTTTATCAGGACACGGCAACGCTTTTTCCATGCAAGGCCGACATGTCTCTGGCCTTCGCTAGGGACGTTGCCTCTTCCTCACCACATTGAAACCTCCTCAACTTCAAGCTCTTCAGATTCTGGTAATGCGGGAGCGNCCGACATGTCTCTGGCCTTCGCTAGGGACGTTGCCTCTTCCTCACCACATTGAAACCTCCTCAACTTCAAGCTCTTCAGATTCTGGTAATGCGGGAGCGCATGCACCAAGGCCGAGATCTCTTGAGCCGGAAGGCCTTCCAACACCAAGTGTTGACACTCTGTCACCTTCTCCCTGAAAATCTTTTCTTGCAGATAGATCACTGCGTCAGCATCGGAGCGATGCGTGAACTTCGCCTGTTCCATTTGGTGCTTGAAATTCTCGGGGGTCATNCAGTCTCCAACCTGTCGATCTGCTGATGTTGCGCGTTCACTCCTCTCAGAGACGACCATTCGATCTCTGCCATACACCAGCCCCTATCTTTGTATGGAGTTCGATTTTCTTTTAAGCACTTCAGGGGCTTCTCTTTCAGAGTCTTGGTATCTGCATCATAAACTCGCACAAGCGATTGTTCATCAGCCATCATGGTGTTCCAAACATGCTCCGGAGTCAACGTTTCAATCCGTAACGTTAAAGTAGACTCATGGGCATACATGAGATGCATATTGCCCATGGCCTTCCGAAAGCTTCTCTCTTCATGTGAGTTGGGAGTTCGTTCATATTGGAACAATGACGCGTAGTCATAGAAAACCCAAACGTCAGCTTTGAATGCAGCACCATAAAGGCCGGTATGATTGACGATGTGCTGCAATTGATGCCGACATGGGTCCGGATGTTCCCTGGTTTCCCAGGCGTGGGAAATGGAACAAATGATTGCGTCCTGGGTCCCATTGGCCCAATTTTGAACTTCTTCGTGCGTCACCAACGCACTCAGAGTCTCGCCGCCACACTTGAAGTGCTCGATTTCGGCTTCTTGCCGTCTCGGCAACGGCCGTTTGGAGAGAACCAGGTCAGCCAAGTACCTCAGCGCAGATTTCTGTGGTGCATCATGTCTCATGTCAGACATGAACGGAAACATCTTTTGTCATCAGTTTCAGGCATCTAGGTGGGTTGAAGCTGCGTTTGTGGCTCGCATGCTCAATTGTTCAGCTATCTGAATGACTGGCAATCTTTGCTTGCACTTCCACATGCAAAGCTAGCAAAGCACTGCACTGCACAGCACCTTTTTACTGTAGGGCACATAGCCACAACCACTGGGGGTCAGACTTGGCTCGTACCAACCGAACATCCGAATCTTGTAGGAACTGGGCGAAAGCCTGTGGATCTTTTAAGTTGTATCGAGCCTTGGGGCAAATTCAGTGGCTCCGCAAGAGGAGAGAATCCTTCAACGAGGAGAAAAGATCTTGAAAAAAACAACTCCTTTACTCCTTATAGCCTAGCTAATATACTCATGTTGACATCGTGCTTGAATGACTGACTACGCAAGTGCATAGGGCGTACTGTTGAGGGGCAAGGAAGGGTTTCAAGCATGAACAGAACAGTTCCCCAGGAATCCCGCGCTTCANTTGAATGACTGACTACGCAAGTGCATAGGGCGTACTGTTGAGGGGCAAGGAAGGGTTTCAAGCATGAACAGAACAGTTCCCCAGGAATCCCGCGCTTCACGGGCCAACTTCATGATATTTTTTCCCTTGGTACTGCTCGGAACCAGGCTTCTGCGTCGGCTGCGTTCGCAATGGCCTTTAGGCTGACAATCAACATATTGGAACTGATGATCAACCATTCAATAAATTTGTCAAACAACCAATCCCCATCCGATACTAGACGGTTCCAAGACGAATAAATATGTGAATAATACAATAATGATACAATAATGAATAGTGATAGAAATACTATAACATACTATAACCAGACCTGCATCATTTAGCAGTCCTAGGCGGGCCACAAGTGCTGTCTGGAGACATTTCTTTTGTTCTCCTACATACAGATTGTTATACCTTGTGATCACGCCAAAAACGTCTTGACCAAACAGCTGCGATGCTCAAATGCATCGCCGCTGAGCTCCCGGGCTTCTCGCACCTGGGAGGCGACATCCTGCCTGGTCACACCCAACTGCACACGTGGATGATTCATATGTCGGAGTGCACCATGCCAAGAAGGGAAATCTTTCCCTGCTCAGTCGATATGTTGGGTTGTGCTTGTGTGAACCATATGAAACATGTCTTGAAGCAGGACAGTCGAAAAGCGCGACAATACTTGAGCAAGCACGGGTGACGTCTTGGTGAGTAGATCATCATCATCATCATCATCATCATCATCATCATCATCATCTCAACTGCCCGCCTAGCTGGCGCTTCGGTACCAGGAATCCAGTCTTCAGTTCCAACCTGCCCAGCCAGTGACAGGTGAGAAGGGTCCACATTGAAGAGCATTGACACTCTCAAGACTCTTCCAGGAAGAAAAACAAACAGGAACATCTCTTTTGCACATTTGCAACTGCGGCAGGTTGTCAAGCTTATGGTCCATGACTACCTCAGCTACAGCAAAAATCACAGCAGCTGCAGAGCCTGAGAGTCGCCAAGCTCTAGGAAGTACTTGGACAGTTTCACGATGTCCAGGTGACCTTCACCTCATGGGCTGCGCTCTTGGGCAAAACACCCGGTCTCCTGGACATGGGATGTCCAACTCATGGAATTCGCCCCTATCGTCTGTTGGCAAGGAAAAGAAAACCAAGGCATCATCGATTTACATCGATTTACTATGTGCCCTTCGAAGACCGGACATTTACAAGCGGCTCAACACCACGAAATCATTTCTTCATCTACGGGTTGGCAGGTGGTTCCACTTGCATCCAGGGCGCTGTTCCTCGGCAGCTTCCGAAGACTGGCCTCGAGCCATTTGGAAGGGCACGGTCAGGCAACCATCCAACCGTTCAAGGCTCAGCTGAGTACTGTACACGGATCAACGAGGGTCCCAGGATGTCATATTTGGTTCTTTTGAGGAAAAGATATGGTGTTCTTTATTGAAAGACAGGTGGTTCCTGTAAAGAAGTGTTATTGAACATGTTTAAACCGCTGAAGCTAAGGATGGATTGGCTTCGCAGTTTTGTGACAAACTATGGCAAACTTTAAAGAATGACAACCACCAAGTTCCATCATGCTGCAGGTCCCACCTGGCCTGGACTTTGTCCTGGCTCAGCTCACTTCCTGGACGCCAATGTCAAAAGTTTAACCCACGCGTCCTAATATAGACACACCAAGAACATCCAAGAACCATTTTTGTTCGGATTTGTGCATACGTTGGGTCACAAACAGTTTCTACGTGTTTCCGCAGTGGTTTGGTTTGGGAGTCTTTTCACGTTGGCTCCCCTTGAATGACCTGTTGCTCCCTCAATGACCTGAGAGGGATACGTACAGGTAGTTGAGAAAGCACGGATGTGCAAACAGACTTCGGCATCAGGCAAACAGGCATCATTCCTTGATCTCTGGCACCCAACCTTTTTGGCTCAAACTCAAACCCATCTGATCCTGCCTCTCATCACTTCTTGCAGCTCTTCCTCGGACAAGGCGCCTTTACCGTCCTTGTCGAACTCCTTTAGATAGTCCAGCAATTCCTGTGCAGCGGGGGGAAAGTGCAGAGGTGGTCTCTGAAGTTGCAGCACATTGTGACAAGGAGCGAGTTGAACCATGCCAAATCCCCATAGACAAAAGCTTGGTGCACTCATCATGATGGATCGTCAGGTGCTGGGCCTGAACTTTCGGAATCAGCTTTCGCAATTCCTCCTGCACGTCAGCTGGCAGGCTAGAAATCCAAAGGATCTGACCCCCTTTGCATATCCAACACCGGTGGAACTTCCTTGGGATTCCACCAAGCCTCTAAACTTCCGCCGTGGCTTCTTTGGATCTTTGAGTGTACTTTAAGACACCCAACAGGAGTTGCTTCACTTCTGGAACATTTGCAAGAGCGACAGGAAGCACACTTCATTGAGCTCACACACACACACACATCAAACTTCATCAAGCACCCCAGTTCATCTCCGTCCTCGATGAAACGGTGAAACGTCGTATGGTCGATGTATTTTGGACCACCGAGATCTGCCAAATGCTTTTCGACCTGTTTGCAGAAGCAGGGAGATAGATTGACTTCAACAGTTTAATGAAAAGACATTGATACAAGAGGAAAGCAATAGCTCAAGGCAAAGTACGCAAAACAAAACAGTAGTAATTGCCATCAAAGATCCTCATCTTCCGTGCGATTCATCCCCAGAATACGCATGGCATGTCCAAGTCGTTCCGGGGGAACTCCAGAAGGCTGGGAGAAATATCTGAAGACTGCGTCCGTGGAGGCCGTGATTTCATTGAACATCGTGCTGTAGGCCTTAACAAATCTATCGACATTCCCAGGCGCATCCCTGGCAACAGCTCATTTCTTGGTGGAGAACATGTGGAATCAAAAAAAAACACTTTGATTGAAGAGACTGACAGGGGTCCTAAGGTCAACCAGAGTGGGAGGTCTTGGGAAAGAGACTTTGTTCACATCATGGAATCATACTACAACCGATGCAAGAACTGTAGATCAGCTTTATAAATGTGTAGATTCCTTCCTTCTGCAAAGGAATTGAACCCTCCCAGAATATTGCAGTGTTGTCGCAAAGCTTTGCATCTGCCTTGAAATCAGAAAGAAGCACTGAACATCTATCAAAACCAAGGGACCAAGGGATCCAAATCCTCTTATGAGAAAAACCTCTGAACCCGTCCAGTTGGGTCTTCCTGAAGTCTCAGTCGAGACCAGTGCGAACTACATACATTTCAATACCCAGCTGTCCCACTCCTGAGCCTCCAAACTGCTGGGCCACTGGCGCTCTCCTGTCTGGCCAGTTTCGAAATGTGTTGTGTAGTATGTTGTGTTGTGTGTGTGTGTGTGTGTCAAAGGCCTTCCAAGGTTGAGAATCTATTTCAATATAGGCATTATGTGGGAACTCTAATCATGTTCGACATCCGCGTGCAAATTTGATGGGAACTGTTGTCTATACCTGTCATGCCCTTTCAACAAACACTCCATTCCACTTTACGGGCACGCTATCCTCGGCAGCTTGGGTGTCTCTGCCTCAGAAACTGCAGGTAGAAGAACATTGAATTAGCAAATGACATCATAAGTGGGGTCCGCTCCTGCATACCTGACGGGAGGCATACCTTCCCACCAGGTTTTGGCCCTCTTACATACTTTACAATCTTTATACAGTGTGACATCATGTGCGTAATCCAAATATGGTGCAACAATCTGCTTTCGGTGGCAAAGCATTATGCGAATTGAGGCACCTGTGCCAACGTCAAGGCGGACAAGGCGTATGAGGGCTGTATGACAAGATTCCAAAGTCAATTCAAGACTCTGAGGTCTTGACATTGTTCAGCATCGGTCTTGTCTGCCTCAAAGCCGGAAAGGACACCCCAGGCACCCCATTGCAGAATGAAGGACAAACTTTTAACCCACCCATGGAGCCCAAGAGGTGCACTCTGGCTGGAAGTCCAAAGTGCAAAAATCGTTGTGTCAGGTCAAATGAAGTAATGAGCGGAAATAGTTTGAGTCTCCAAACCCTACCCAAAAAAAGGAACCACTTTTTGGAAGACCGCCCAACGGGATTAATTATCAAATGTTGGCCAAACTACCCAAAAACAATTGGGTGCAACATGACCTGCCAACGAAGGCTAGAAACTCAAAGCACCCAACAGAACACGTGAATTCCTTTTCAAAGACATGATCAATGGCAAACTGAAGTCGAAACAATGAAACCGAAAAACTTCAAATCCTCCAGCTCCCGCATGTGCCTTGGCAACCTCAGCTGATACGGCATCCTTGACCACCTTGCAGCTCAGTCACATCCAGATTTGTCTTGGTCCAGTGATCCAAGAAAAAGCTCACAGACTCAGCATGTGGAAATGTGCCAAATGTGCTCGCTTTGATAGTGAAAGAAGAGGTCTCATACGGTAAAGTGTCTCACAAAGGTGCAAGTGGCTGCAAGTTTGAGATTCAAGCTGAGCTCAACGCTATCTTGAATGAAACGTCAAGGAGTCTGAAGCAACAAGACCCTAGCCCCTGGTCATTCATGCCTGAATTTCGACTGCTTTGCTATCTGCTTCACTCGCAGATGCTTTGTCTTTCGCTGCCTTGCAACTGAGTTGTGAGGCCTTGAAACTAAGTGGTGAGAAAAGCAATGAAGCTGCAGCACTGCTACATGTTTCCATTTCTAATTCTAAGTCACACCAGGTGCACTGCTACGTGTTGTTCAGCCAGCGCAACCAGAAGTGGAGCTTACACAGTCTTGCTTCAGGTAGTCTGATTATCTTCTTCCAATTGACAAGGTTGTAAGGTTGAAGGTTGAACCACGTGGGTTAAGAGCCTCAGCCGCCTCAGCCGGCGTGAGAACAATTGTGAAACCATGGACCTGGAAAGACATGTGCTAACATCTCCATAACCTTGATTCATGGAAAAGAAATTGAAAAACAGTGAACCACTGTGAGAACCAAAAACAAATGTCTCGCTGTACAAGTGGAAAAATGAATTCAGTTTGTTTCTTTGGCGTTGCAGGTGTATCACATCAGGCTGTCCTCCTGAATCCAACCACAATTCAAGAAAGAATAAAGCACTGGCTTGAACAGTGCTCATTTTGACTTTGTCGCAAAATGTGTATATGAGGCATATATAGTTACATGTCGATAGCAAATCATCGTAGGTTAATTCCCACCAGTGGCCATTCCCCTTCCAGTGGCTGCCTCCGATGTCGGCTCTAGCNGAGGCATATATAGTTACATGTCGATAGCAAATCATCGTAGGTTAATTCCCACCAGTGGCCATTCCCCTTCCAGTGGCTGCCTCCGATGTCGGCTCTAGCGTCTCCTGATGCGGCAGATCATGGGACGACAACAATCGCATTCGGCCTCAAAAAGGACCTTGGAAATCTCCAAGAAACCGATCTTTCTTTTTCATTTGATATAGATGTGCAACAAGGGGGAATGTCCCACCGGGACCCGCCTCAGAGTCACCCAGCTCCAAGAAACACGTTGCCAGCTCCACAATATCCAGGTGCCCTTTACCTCAGGCGCCAAAAAGAACTGGGGTCCCTCTGTTGGAAAATGGATAAGGCTCAAATCAAAGCCCCAGAAAACCATGAGTTTGAATCATTCTCTAACATTCACCATCCATCTTTGGTGGTACCCAGTCGACCAGAGATTGGGAGCAGCAACTTGCGAAGATGTGGTGAGTGGATGTGGATAGTGGTTCCATCAAACACTTTGGCTAGCCATCAGCTTCAGCTTGCGTTCGGGTCGCTGTTACTGGGCATCTTTGCGACACTTGCCTCACAACCCGGCGGAATCCCAAGCTGTCTAGGACTCTACGACCACCAGTGGTGAATGCAAGGCATGATTCACTTCCGTGTCTGAAGAAAGACACCTGCTAATATCTCATTTCCCTTAATTCATAAAAAGGAAACTGAAAAACACTGAACTACAGCGAAAAACAAAAACAAGAACAAGTGTGGCGTTGTACAAATGGAAAAAAAAAACTTGAACTCTGTTTGTTGCTTTGTCGTTCAAGTTATATGACAGACCCTCGTCACTGCTCCCAGTTGCTGCAAGTTGTTCTACCTCTTCCAACTTCCTCAGCGTTGTATCCCCCACCTGGCCTGGAGTTTCTCCTGGCTCAGCTCACTTCCTGGACGCAAACCGTCCGACTTCGACCCAAAAGTCATATTGGAAGACCCATCAAACCACAGAATACCCAGGCATCAACCCGTCATCCTGGCATCATTTCTTGGCTCTCTCGAAATTCCATCATTCAAACTATCCAAGGGGATTGCTGCAACTCACCCGAAACCCATCTCACCGTGCCTCTGATCGCTGCTTGAACTTCTTCCGAAGACAAGGTGCCCCTGTTGTCCTTGTCATATTGCTTCAAATAGTCAACCACTGCCTGCGCACCGCACAAACGAAATATACACACCATCACTGCAGCAATTCTGTTGCGTTAGGAGTGAAGTACAAAGGCAGCTAATTTGAACCCTGTTCTGTCGTCGATTGACTGGCCTGAACTTTCTCGAAATACTTTGTCAATTCATCCTGCGCCGTGCTGCAGCTTTGCAAGGCTGGAAAATCGGGAAGAATCGAGCAATATCTGAAAGTTGGGGAAACACACTTTAACTCACATGCAAAAAACATCATCAAACTTCGTCAAACATGGTACCAGTCCCGAACCACCAGTCCTTGATGAAACGGTGAAACGTCGTTTGGTCGATGTACTTTGGACGACCCAGATCTGCCAAGTGCTTGTGGACCTGCAGCAGAAGCTCCANCAGTCCTTGATGAAACGGTGAAACGTCGTTTGGTCGATGTACTTTGGACGACCCAGATCTGCCAAGTGCTTGTGGACCTGCAGCAGAAGCTCCACAATACGACAGGGAGATAGGAAGATGGGGAGATGCGATGTCCAAATCAAAACTCCACAATGATCCCAGTCTGCCGACTATTTGCGGTCAAAGATCCTGCTCCTCCGTGGGGTTCATCCCAAGGATCCGCATGGCATGCCCCAGTTGTTCGGCCGGAACTCCACCGCGCTGCGAAAAGCGCGTGAAGACCAGGCTGATGGAAGTCAGAATCTCGTTGCACAACTTGGAACTGGGGGCCTGGGCCAAAGTCGCAGAGCGGCAGACCGGGAGCATACATCTCTTGGCCAGGCCCCAGACAGACTCATTCACTTTGAGGACAGAAATAGATAGAAAATGACAGAAAACTGATATGAATTTAATTTGTATTATGATGGTTGTTATATATTGTTGTATGTCGTAGCCTCAACTTCAGAATGGCATTGAGGAAAATGCGTTGGCAACCAATCGACGACCCCAGAAAAGACGGAGCCGAAACCACGCAACGTAAGCTTGGAATATTGTTACAAAAAGAAAGAGACTCGTTGGTGTGACCAGAACCTCCAAACAGACAGCTAATTGCTGGGCCTTTCAAACGAAGAGCTTACTTTGATTCGGTTTTCAAACACGTGAACCTATTGAAACAGCAGGACTGGTTGCATCCGAAAAAAAGAACAGCCCCACATCACTCTGCAAGCCCACAACATTTCCATGTGCACCTCAGTAGTATTTGCTGGGTCGGCACGTTTGGCTGCCTCGCAACGCACCCAGGTCAAATGTTGTACCGGCCCCAGGGGTACAGCCAGAGTGCCAAAACTACGAAGAGACCTTGGGGCCAAGCTGGTCACAACCAAAACCCGACGGAGTATGTGGGAGACGAGGCAAACGACACCGCCATCATGGAACTACAGTACCGACTCCAAAAACCGTTTCCTGTTTTTGTGGGAAAAGGTCGGCGGTCAGTGATAAAACTCCCGGCCTGAGACGAGCCGCCGGAGCCCATGACTCTGGCGTCCTGTCGACAACTTGACATCCAGCGCATCTACGGGAAGAATCATGACAGTCATGGAAAGTCCCTAAGCATCCTAAGCTCCCCAATAGATCTTCCCGTTGACATCATAGTTTTCCAGTGTTTTCAAGTAAATGCTTCCACATGGTTCTACTAATTTCTATTCATAAATACTAGAGGTCAATGGATCTCCCGAGGTACAGTAGGGCAAATGATTTCAAATGTAGGTCTGACCTCAAACATTCTTTTTGTTCCTTTGGACCTCCAACACTGCAACAGGTGGCCAAAAAAGGAATGGGGGAGAGGTTAATTTCACCTCACATTGAAGGCATGTCGAGTTGTGTGGTGCTCCAGGCTGACAAGCGTCGTACCCTCCATCCACTGTGCCCGTCCTTCAAGGAGGTCGACTCGGGGGTGAAACGCCTCGAAACGCACAGATTGGACCAAATTTGTTTGGCCAAAAGATGGATTCGTCAGGAAACCGATGCAACATCGAACCAATGGAAACTCTGGAAACTGAATCATTGGACCCTTGGCTGCAATGGAACATATGGAACCTACATATGGAACCAGTGAATCTCAGCAAGAACATGTCCCGCTGGAAGGACTGGAAGCGATGCGTGGAGGGATAACATGCTTTATACACCTTCATCTGGGACTCCGCGCTAGCTTTGCTCTGCTGTTCCAAAGCCAACCGGGTGAGCTCGGAGAGGTGTTCAAAGAAAACGACAAAAAAAAACTTGTGACACATGTGAGAAACCCTCGGGCATCGGCTGCATTTTATAGTTGGTTTGGAATGCGTGTTTGACGTTTTCCAGCTTTTGCTCCTCTCTTTGAGGTTTGACGATCTTTGCTGCTTGCATGCGCAGTCAATGTTTGAGCTGCAACCTGCACAATGCACAGCCATGGGCAAAAACAACAAGTCATCAAGTCATCCAGCTGGGTTTTTTGAATGCTGAAGCACTGAATCCTGGTCAATTCTGCTACTTCTTGCCAAATAGTTCAAAACCTTTCAAACCCTGAACGATCCTTGAAGAGGTTCAAACTTGAACCAGGAACCACTGCGAGGTGTTTGCATGGAATAATTCTTACTATCCAGAAATGGTCCGGTCTTCCCGCGATTTCCCTCAACCAAGTCTGAGAACGCGTGCCAAATGATAAATGGATCTATAAATGGTCATTCAACGGTGCAAAGGGGATCCACAATAATGAACAAAACAATAGTAAACCATACCCAATCATCAACCATGTGGTGGCGTTTATCAATCCCATGAATTGGAGTATACCCAAACATTAAACCACAAATCGGATATTCCCCGTTACTGGGGGAGAACCTACTCTTTGCGATTCCCACCTCAGGTAGTTGGATGCCCAGTATGCACAATGCAAAATCCCAATCTTTGGAGCAAACGAGCATCGTCAATTGTGGAGTCTCACAAGTCGGTGCTGCATCAACAATCAAAGATGAACAGAATTGAACACCAACAGGAGATAACACGAGCAAATACAGCGTCTTTCTTGCATCCGCACGCTTGAGATCGACTCGTTGACGCTTCCGCTGTCGAAATCTCTGCTAAATTCTAGTCACAATTGAATGATGAGCTGGAAATGGATCTTATTCTTCTCGTCCATGACTTGCTTCAAGGCCTGGCTTCGTGGCTGGCAGAGATATTTTACTATATAAACTTTATATGTTTGATATCAATGTCAATGAAAATGGGAACCATTGTTCATTATAATACTGATAAATTAGATAACAATTGGCAAATAGTATTTATAATGGTATTTGTTTTATATATTCTTATATTCATATTCATTGTCATTTGTACCAGATATTATCAATTATACTTGATGACTTTAAGGAAACGATCGCCGAAACCAACAAAGGAGACTGCAATGAAGACAACGGAAGTAATGCATACAAAGCAATACAAGATAATACAAGCAGGTCATGCCCAAAAAAAAATAGCAATCAATTGCAATGCTCTTCAGGGCAAAAGTGCTTGGAGGCACATGTGATGGAAGTGTGATGGAAGCTTGAACAGGGATGTAAAAATGACAATGCAAACTCAGTGTGCTAAACAACTGCCCCATGTGGTTGGAAGCCAGGTGGTTGGAAGATGTTGGACGCTTCGAAATTGAATGTTTCAACGATGAAGCCAGCCCCTTGGAAAGCAAGCTACGTGAGTTGAATGCTTGAGACATCTTGAGACCTGCCGAGAAGTCCCCCTGTTCATCAAGGGCTTCAGCTAGGGCCTGGACGAAGGTTCGAACGACATGGAAGTAGATCAAGGATGACATCTGTGAGGAATACAAGTGAGACATGACACTTCTTGGTTTCCAACTCTGAGTTTCCAAAGAGCCATTCCCTGTATATAGGACAATGATGGGCGATGCATTTCCAGCAAATATACTAATTGAATCTAATTGATTGCATATCATGTTTTTGTTGATTGTCTCCATTAAACGAAAAAAACTCTCCAACCACCACTCAAGACGAACCCAAGTCCAATGTTTTTTCTCATCTCCACTTCAGTCCCCTCACCTTCCATTTCATGGTTGAAAGTTGAAAACATCCCCATATCATTATCTACAATAAAAATCTTAGAGGTATGTTGCAGCTCCAGGAATGTACCGAATATACCTACATATTTAGGGTTTCACCATCTTGATACATTTGCTGCCCTTGGTGCCCCTGCAGGTTGAACACACGATGACCTCTCGCGGACGGCGAAATGAGTTCCGAATTTTGTGTTTTGAGTACTGAAGAAATGACCAGCACCAAACGACGGGTGAAATGCAGGTCAGGAATTTATCAATAAAAGGTCATTAAAGATCATTAAAAGATCATGAAAGAATTTCTGGACCAATGAAGATGCGATGACAGGTAGACATGACATGACACGCCACTATCTCAAAAGAGACGGAGAGATTGGAAAAGGTAAATGAAGATGAAATGAGCAGGATATGCACGTGGACAAACTCCAAGCTGCAAGATGCTGTTGCCACAGCTTTTATTTCCACGCTACAAGCTTGTGGACAAAGGATACACAGAGATATACAGTCTTGAGGCATTCCACAGTGGTTCGTACATTCCCTACGCAAACCGCGGCTTCCCATGGCTTCTCTCAACATTCGTTACTGGTTTTGCATCCGCAGACCCTCTTGTTGAAGGACCCGGAAGGGTTGACCAGATCGTAGCGATCGGCAAAGTCCTGGAAGTTCTCCAGCGCGCCAAAGTCCTTTGGTCCCCGCCAACAATCGTCGAAGACTTCTTCGTAACCCCAGTCACTGCCACGGTGCGCGCCAGGCCAAGGCATCTTCCGACCCTGTTTTTTCTTCAAACTTGCGAACATCCCTCCCCTCCACTCGCCAGACGTTGCGAATTTACATAGCCTGGCTTTACACCTGGCATGGATCCAATTTGCGGGAAGTTCCCACCCCCTGGTTCCCTTCTTGACTTTGCAGAACACGGGATCATGGTCACTATCTTCAACTTTGCAAAAACTCACAATCTCAATGCCCTCATAGAAAGCAGAATCATATTTCAAGGCCACAAAGGCTTCGTGCTGTGGGCTGTATGCGATGGTGTTGCACTTCTGTGCATCTTCGTCGCTTTCTAGATCGATCCTGGCCAGCTCGGGTCCGCAGCCAAAGGTTCTCGTCCAAGTCTGGTGGCGGAGGGTTTCTGTCGGAACAGTCAATCTCCACCTTGGCCTTGGTGGTTTCCGGATCAGCGCCAAGCTTCAGCACAGAGGCCTGTGTGGGTATGAAAATCTTGGGCCTGCAAACACTGGAAAACCAAATCATTCCATGTGTCATTTGTTGATATTTGTTTGTCATGTTTTTGTCAATTTCTTGTCGGTCAGGTTTATCATTGTGCTTGCACGGTCATTCTCTTCTCATGTATTGTCATGTGTTCGTCGCTTTTCAAGCGTTCTCTTGTCATTTCTTGTCATGTTTTGTCATTTTTTGAACAACTTTGTTGGTTTCTTGGGCTGTCATAATTTTTGTCGTGTGTCATGTTCCCTTTGAGACTGGCTTGTCTGCTAAGTGAGGGAACCAAAATGAGAAAAGGACGAACAAATGACAAAAAATGACATCGCGACCAAAACGAATGACGAAGCCCAACGACAAAAATAATACCAACAAAAATACAAAAGTAAATATGTGACAATTTGACAACCTTCAGATTTTGCTGGTAAGATTTTCACAACTCTTCGACCTGATCCAAGCGTGAAGCCTCAAGGCCTGCAAGACTGGTGAGCCACACAAGGATTCTGCAGATTGCCATGGCTTATGAACATGAGAATGTAGATGTAAACAACATGTTTTTGGATTCAAAGCGCTCTTGAGCCCGTTCGCCAGCATTGATGTATATTGTCGCAATCTATGCTTCTCATGATGCATGATATCAAGCTTGCAAGGGTTCGATGAAGGTCCCAACGAGTTTCAATGCATCACGGCTCGCTCCTCGCGTCACTGCCAATACGTGAAAAACATCCAAAAACATCCAAAAACCTGTGCCAACAACAATCCACCATCACAATCTGGTTGAAACATCAAGACACAACGGCACCTCCTGAACCATCCCAGCAACATTGATGGTTTCCAAGTTGGGACGGTCGAACAGGCTGGGGCGAACCCAGGCACAGTGGTGGGCTTTGGTGGGCACAGAGGAGAACAAAAGTCCAAGCGGATTTGTTTACCCTCCGGTGTCATCAAACGTGGCTGGATGGAAAATCGCCAAATGAGAGAATCATCTATAAATGGTGGATGTCCAATGGCTATGTTTGATTGCCAGAGGGTAGCTGCGAATATCTACAGGCCCAACGAACTTGGTGGCTACAAATACCCATGGTTTCCGTTTGAACCATCATTGGCTTGGTTTTAGGATTGGTTCGGGTGTGTTTAGGGTTGGTTTAGGGTTTGTTTCGGGTTGGTTTAGGATTGTTGGGGTTGGTTTGAGATTATTGCGGGATTGTGTATGGTTTATTTCAGGCTCGAAAAAACGTAAGCAGGTACAAAAAATGTGTTCAACAGGTGGTGTGCCACTTCCTTAGAAAAATGATCAGGGGGATGGGCATTGTGGGGGCGCAACTGTATCATAAAGGCGGAGAAGCGGAAAAGAGGAAAAGCAGAAAAGCAGAGAAGCACAAAAGCAGGGAAAAGCGGAGAAGCGCAAAAGCAGAGAAGCCAAAGAAGCAGAAAAGCTGAAAAAGCAGCGAAGCAGGGAAGCAGGAAAACAGAAATCAAAAACAAAAAACAGAACGGACAAGGAAAAATAGCCCTCCTTTCTTTTATAGGCTTCCTACCTCTTAGAAACTTCTGCCACCCAGCTTGCCGAAGATTTGTGATACCCTTGGTGTGGATTCAGTCTAAGCCAAAGAGCCCAAGGCATCCAAAACAGGCCGGGCCTCAGCTCCCTCGGCACCGATTTCATTCCTTTCCAAAGTCATGTCCCGCACAGAACTATCGGTCTTCAAGGCTTCAGCGAGAGCCTGAAAGAGCACAAGACATCAAAGGGTGGGGTCAGCAACTGCAAGAAGTAGAGACTTAGCAAGGAATATTAATATAACACTCACACTTTAGCTGCTGCTGTAAATTGGCTCTTGTACCTCCAATTTTAGGACAACCCAACTGGCTCATTTCCATTAATTATCAATTTGCGGCCACTATCCATGGGGGAGTTAACCAGCCAAAATGAGGATTCAGGTATCAGTAATAATGGCTTTAACCAAGGAAGAATGAATATTGGGAGTATGGTTCTGTCTGAAAATGGGGTATCCCTTAAATTGGCTAGTTTAATGGGGAACATGACGGTTGACCATCATTTCTTGGGGAAGTTCATTTTCAGATAAATCCATGTGTTCTTATGTAAGATATATCATGATCTTGTATATCTTGCAATCTCATATAGTTGTTAATATCTTGGAATGCATTAGGGAACATTAGTATGCCATAATATCGAATCCGTGGGATATCCGCTACTACTTTGGCGATGCGGTTCCACTTAATTTGCGTGGGTCACCGCACCTGTCAGCAACTCCTCAAGTGCATCCACCATGGTCGTGGGAGGTTCCGCCACCGCCATTACAAAATGAATGGATTTGGATCTGGGTCCGGTGGCAACCTGACTTGATGAAATGGAAGAAAAATCACGAAACCATTGTGTTCAACCATGAAACGTGAACATTAATGATGGAAAACAAGCTCAGAACAGAAAAAAAAGGAATACATAACAAAATTAGGGACCAAAACAACAACCTATGGGTTTCGGGTGCCTATACTCGAGGGGGTCAAGGCCTAGGCCCATCTTTCATGTCAAAAATCATCGTTTGCTTCGTTGCATCCCTCATGTTTGATTCATCATTCCACGGACACAGGGATGGGTCAATACCTGTGATAGGCTATATTTTTGGGGGCGAAGATCCACTTTGGGGGGTGATGGTTTAGCGTTCACCAGGGTACTGTTTGTGTTTCGTGTCTTGATCGAAATCGCCACAGATCATGTCACCTCTCCACCCCATGGCGCCAGGGCCAAGTAGGGGCACCTGCTCTGCCGTCTTCAGTTTGGCCGGACATCCAATTCAACGACGAGTCCATGCGCTTGGCACCTGGGGTGAGGCTCATTCATTTAGTGGACGAGGATATGTGATTTCAATGGATTAGTTTCCAAGGGGGGGCAGGCATCAGTTGTTTTCGCTTTTTTTGTACCGACGTGTTTTTTTTTTATTTTTGATGTCAATGGGCTGATGGAAGATGTTGCAGGAAACCGTTGCTTTTCACCTCCCAAATATCTGGATTATTCGTCCAATCAGTTCTTCCCAAAAATGATGATCTTGATCCCTTAAACCACCTGCATGGGGATATGAACAGGGATACTTGATTTTATATTTGAGGATTTGAGCATGTGCATGTAAAAATTGCAGATGGGCATGCGTGAAAACTGTGGACCTGTTGACCCACGCATGGACTGGCCATTTTCTATTTGGACATCTAATATTTGTGTCATTGGGGGGATTGAACAATTCAAAAAGGGTGCGGATTTTCTTAGGATGTTTTTTTGGGGATCATTTTTTTTTCTGGCGTACCTTTGCTTGCTATTTGCTCCATTTTGGAGCTAAAACATGCAATTTGCTGCATTTGGGAACTAGAATCTTTCGTGCGCGTTCTTCCTCAAATTTTCCATGGTTTTCATTGATTTTTTCATTGGTTTTCATTGATTTTTCATTGGTGTTCATTGATTTTTGTCGTGGTTTTCATTGATTTTTTCCATGGTGTTTCTTGATTTTCCCATGGTTTTCATTGATTGTTCCGTGGTTTTCATTGATTTTTGAATGGTTTTCATTGTTTTTTTCCATGGCGTTCATTGATTCATTGATTTCTACCATGGCTTTGATTTTTCCATGTGTTTCTTCAATTTTTGCATGGTCTTCATTGATTTTTCGGTGGTTTTCATTGATTTTTGGTTTACGGTTGTTTCATGGTTGGTCTATAATTGTAGAATTAAGGTTGGTTTAGGGTCTGTTCAGGGTTGCTTATGTAAGGTTTCTTCAAGGTTGAGACAGGGTTTATTTAGGGATACTCGATGTGCATAGAAGTAGCTTTAAATATGTAAATGCAGACGCACACACACATATATATATATATATATGCATGACGGTAAATATATAAATAGATACATGCATATATATTTATATTTATATTTATAGTTATTGAAAAATATTTATATATAGATATAAATATATATATATACATGTCTCTGTGTGCCTGTGTGTGTGTGTGCACAGACACACTCCAAAACAACTGTCTTAAATGCCACGAACAATTCATCCAGTCACAGTCAACCTGAGCAACTCATGTTGTGGAATTACACTGTACTAAAATCCTGTCCACCTCACAATCCCCTTAGTTGAATTGTAACACCTCCTTAGACCTTCATCTTTGCACCGCTTCTCCAAGCACAGTCAACATCTCACAAGAGACGCATCAGTCATGGTTGACTGTACAGTGGTTGCGTCCCAAACCTATGGAGCCATGCGAATGATGTCATCTCTCTTTTCACCATTTAAAGATTTTTGCAATCCTTCATACATTCATGGGATCTCCACAAGTTTGGGCACCCAGAAGATTACAGAACTCCATCGCAGACTCTGATCAAGTCTCTATGAGGTCGAAAAGTGGGAATTGCTTCAAAGCTACCTCTGCGCCAGTGCCACTGTCACTTGAGGGGCAGTGGAGAGAACCGACAGCTGTAGCGTGGCTAGGTGAGGTTTTGAGTCAAATCCCGCGGCAAGCGGCAGCAATTTCTACGGAAAGCATCATGTATGCAGGTTTTTTTCATTTCGTGCATGATCTGGTTCGTAGTTGAAAGCCATTCAAAACGTGAAAAGATGTTGGTCCTTCAGGTTTACCATCCCATCCAAATAAGATGAGCCATTTGCTTCGCCTTTGAAACCACCCAACTAATCACCCCAACGCCAATTGTTCCTAGAAAGATCCAGCTGCAATTCCGTAGGCAATATCTCCTGCTTGGAAGATTATTCCACTTCATAAGTAAGCTGTAAATCCATGATAATCCTAAGTCCCAATAGTAGGGATATTGCCGGGATATTCCATTATTTTGCACTCATATGTACGAATCAGTGAATAGTAAGAGGCCACGATAATTATCCAAGTAGGACTGGACATGGCGCAAAGACAAGCCAAATGCTGCCAGCGGGATATTCAGATCGCATCAAAACTGTGCGGAGTGACTCCTGTGTTCAATCAACTTGGCCCGTTGCGTTCCTCCTTGTGATGCAATTGCATGACAGCAACAGCAAATTCATATCTGGGGATCTAACCATGGTTTAGGGTCATGATTTTCCATGGCTTCTCCGGCCATCTTGAGCCAATCTTTGGAGTCACCAGCCAACACTTCATGCAAGGAAAGCCTTGAGGGCCCAGCTCACAGCAACAAGATCTGGATCTCCAACAAAAGACAGATGAATTTCCACGTAATTCATATATTGCGCATATTCGACTTGGTGAATTTGGATGGGTTTGTTCTCCCCATTCAGCCGTGAGGGCCTGGCCAACCTATATACTCAGCAGCTGGCCATGGTCAGGCCTTCCCCGACTGACGAAACAGGGTCACGGTGTGGAAAACAACAGCTGACAGACCTGACAACAACAGCTGACATTTCGCGACTTCATTCATAATTTGTATTTTAGCAGGTAACCTATAATTTACCATGTCACAGACTGTTTCAGTGAAGGCGACTTGCTTTTGTTTGTCTCTTTACTTTTGGTCTGATTAGTTTTGATGAAGCAATTGTTGTTATTGCACAGCAGCCTTTCAATACCAGGAAAAGATTGCAACACGAAGTGACATAGTTCGCCTGATTGTTGGTCTACTGGAGTGCATGCACTGTGAAACTACTTTGGGGGTGCAGCGCCCTCTCAGCTGGCTATATCTCAAAAGCAGCAGCCATTTCTGGAATGATGTTGGTCTTCTACTGTCTGGCTTGCGGTTCAACTGCTTTCGCTGCAGCTTTGGAAAACATGTTGTTTATGCTTTTGTATGTTCTATAAGGATTGCATGGATTTGAAAGAGGACTTCAACATGTCCATGTTTCCACACATCCATTACCACCATAGTTTCGATCTTTGCAGGCGAGGTGGTCTGGCCTTGCCATGAAATCTACCCAACAGCTCTGTGAAGATGCTTCAAACCTGTGGGCAAATCGCAGTGATTGCAATTCTAGTCGCGACATGCACTTTGTGCACATCAGAAGACCTCAGTGTGGATCCATGCTGTCTGTGGTAAATGGCCACAAAAAGTGCTGGATCCCTTAGGGCAACAGGACAACACCCCCCAACGATGGACAGCCGGTAGTTATTCGGTAACCAAAGATTTGGTGTTGTATCAAGGTATACCACAAAAATTCTCAAGCGAGAGAGAGAGAGAGGAAAAAAAAATGAAAAAACGAATTGGTGATTCCTCAAACAAGCTGGGACAAACCACCTTCTCCAGGAAGACCCAGACACCAAGTATCCCCCAGCTTACAAATCACGTCAAATCAACGCAAGCCTGCAAAACGGCTCCCTCTCTCTCTCACTCTCATTCTGTCCTGCTCAAACCGGCCAATCATTTTCTCTCTGCCTCAGGTGCCAATGTTTCGCAACATGATTCTACATTCGTCTACACCTCGATTGTAGCTCTACCCAAATATTGTTGAATATGTTGGAAAATCATCTGACATCCTGTAGGGTTAAAGTGAACGAACTCTGAAAAAAAATAAGGTTCTGAAGAAAAGATTTTAGGGTCCAAGTCGAAGAGCTCAGAAGAGAAAAGCAGAAAGATTTTCTGCAGAGAATCTGGATCGTGAGAAACAAAAAGAGAAAATGTCTGAGCAATGTCTAATGTGGAAAGTGTCACCGTGCAAGAAGTGATGAAACCCCCATGAGAGAGAGAAAGACAGAAAACGTCAGAACAATGTCTAATGTGGAAAGTGTCACCGCGCAAGAAGTGATGAAACCCCGTTTCTGGGAATGCTCCTTGGCATGGGTGTCTTTGGGGATGTTGACCCAAAAAATCAATCTTCTTGCAAAACTGCATTGAGCGCGGCTTTTGATGACTTTGTGCAATGGCGAGTGTCTCACCGGATTCCCTCTTCACAGAAGAGCTTTACCTTCAAAAATGTGGTTCGCAAAGACTTTGTTTTTACCGCAAAAACTACAATGCGAGAATCATCTCAGAGTGGTTGTTGGACAAACTTTTGGAAGTTAGGGTTGCCGCTGGAAACTTTGTCTTCGATCATCGTTTCGATGTCACCGAGTCTACTTTGATCCATGGCCATCAAACAATTTTGCGCAAACGGTTTTTCATGTTTTGTTTGTATTTTGGTACCTCATAACTAATATCCCTGAAATTCACTTTCCTGTTGGATGGTGGATTGGAGAACGATTGGAAGAATCATGAATGGCACTTTTAGGCGCCAAGCATGTTCGACTATACATGATTTGCCAATGCTGAAAGTGAGATATACTCAAATGAAGGATGATATGATGAAATTGATATGATCTAGCAAGTACCCTAGCCTTCCAATGTTGAATCGCATTATCATAATAATTTCAAACGACTTTTTCTTGCTTTTCATGTGCTCTCACTCCTTGACTTGTTAAAGGACACCTTTGCAAGCTGTGGACATCGAAGAAACTGGCAAACTTTATTTGTTGGGGTACCGCCAACTCAACCACATGACTGTCAGTGCCAGGACACATCTGTGTTTGGTACTGGGATTCCACATTTTGGGGTTTCTTTCATACCAACCTTCCAGCGAAGAATCTACACATGCACTGCATGCACTCGTTGTAAAAATGATCGATCGCTTTAACTACGCATTTCACGATTCCTGGAGGACTGAAATCCTTTCCTGGGTTCTTGTGCCAAAGTTGCATGTGTGAAATCTAAGGGATGTTGCACAGCTTGGAGAGTTTGACATGTCATCAACCGCCTCTTGCCCCCAGGCGTTGACGCTACTTTTGCGCAGCGCATGAAAACAGCAGCCCAATCTGCTTGCCTGCTTGCTTTGTGGTCCCCACGCGCCTTTGGTTCTTGGGTTAAGATTCAGTGGTTTCTTTTGCGGGAGTGGCGCCCCAATATTGGTAGCGGAGCTTGAGGGTAGTTTAACTGGGGTTAGGCTGCCTGCTTGCTACAAGCTTCTCGGGCCATGGCGCAGTCTGGTCCTAGCGGCAATGATG
This sequence comes from Symbiodinium sp. clade C Y103, assembly GCA_003297045.1. Taxonomy (NCBI): domain Eukaryota; class Dinophyceae; order Suessiales; family Symbiodiniaceae; genus Cladocopium; species Cladocopium sp. clade C. The sequence continues at coordinate 33,823 of BGPT01000635.1, read as the reverse complement.
CCTCTGTGCCAGGGGCTGGCGTGTCGGTTCCCGTGCCGGGAGCGGATGATCTAAAAGATGTAGAACATGTTGGGGGTGATCCATGGGCTTCTCCTCACGCAGACCCATGGAGTCAACAACATGCGAATCAACCTTCAGGTGTTCCCAACGGTGTCAATCCTCATGCGGGGTCAAGTATGACGATGCCAGCGCCATCTATGGGCGGATGTGGCGTTCAAGGAGCAGCGCCTGGTGTTAGAGAGCAATCGATGTCTCCTGGCTCAGCGCCTGGTGCATGGCAGGGGAGTTTTGGTCCAGGTCCACCATGGCAGCTTGGAGTTCCACCAGGTATGTCAACACCAGGAGTATCAGTTCCAGGTCTCGGCCAAGCACATTCTAACGTACCACATGTACCAGGAGGTTGTGTTGGTGCAGGGCAATCTTGGTTGGGATGTGGCTGTGGTTTTCCCCAACCCCTCCATGGTGGTGTTCTATGCCCCCTCCATGGATGCCAGCAAATGGGAACATCAATGGTGCTCAGTCAGAGCTAGCCGGTGGTGGTAGACCGTCAGAATCATATGAATGACTCATGGTCAAAGCCAACGACCCCTGATCCTCGCCGTCCAAGCTCGTCGCATGCTGGCAGGAGTAAGCGAAAGGAAAAAGAAGCGAAGAAGCACTCGAAGGAGGCTGCAGGCCCCCCAGAAGATTCCCCATCAGATGATGGGGGCGAAGAAGGGTTTGAAGATTCCTCAGCAGCGACGTCAGAGATTCGCTCTATGCTGGGACCCGGACCGTCGACATGTCAAAACAAACCCGGGCAATATAAACGGACTTTGGCAATAGTTACCCGTTGGCATGTCGACGGAAACAAATTTCCCAATACTAGTTTCAATAGGAAAAAAAATTCTCCAATACTAGTTTCAATAGGAAAATTTCCCGCCAATACTAGTTTTAATAGGAAAATTCAATTTTTTCACCGTTGACATGTCGACGGACGCCGTTTCGGCATGTGGACGGAATGCATGCATCAATATGTGTGTGTACATATATATATATATGTATATATATGTATATATATATATAAGTATATCTATATCGCTACACATATAGATATGTCTCTGCTGTTTCATTTCTATAGATTTTTGCTTTTTCACTTCTTGAGATGTCTCTGCTGTGAATATGACCTAATACCCCCAGCCACAGCACGGTGCAAGCCCGGCGGCCTTCTTATCCTGGCGTGCGTCAACTGCTGGCATTGCAGGACTGGGGTTATTAAGGGGTACACCTATGGGATTCTAATCTCTTTAAGCTGGGATACTGTAACCATCTGTAACCCACTTATATCGGAATTGCACCTGCAAGTAGGGGTTGAATTTTAATAACCAAAGAAATGCAGCTGTTGAGCCGAGAAGAATTGGGATTTACCAAGTAAAACTTAGCTATTTTGATCAAGAACAACAAAAATGGGGATGCAACCAACGACAATTCAGAATGCCTCCATTGCCTGAGCTTCTCCCATGGAGACAACCAGAAAACTGGTGCAACCATCAAAAACTGGTGCAACCGTTGAAAAACCATCTGACAATCAAGCATGGCAATAGATGATGGTCCTTTTTCCCATTGAAAACAAGAAACCAAAGAACCGATAGGCTGCGCGGCTACTGACATTCAACTGGAGGCTCAGAAATGAAAATCTTTGGTCATATGTGGCTTCTATCTTTGACGTTTTTCAAAGCTCTGCAGAGTTGTTGGTTAAAATCCTTAGTTTCTTGGTGCAAATCACGTGTTGTTGTTTGCATCGACACCTCATGTTCATGGACCCCATGTTTGATGCTTGAAACCTGATGTTTGATGATCAACCTCCTATTTTGATGCTTAAACCCTTCGTTTTGATGCTTGTATCAAGCTCATATACCCATGTTTGGGCGTGTCTGAAAATCGGGTGCCTTGTTCCATCCAGTCTTTTCTCTTCATCTTGCCCATGAGAATAGCCATGTCTTTGGGGGTTAATTCCCCATTTTCAGACAAACCCATGTTTCCAATCGTCTCATAGTTTTAGTGGTGTTCATNATGAGAATAGCCATGTCTTTGGGGGTTAATTCCCCATTTTCAGACAAACCCATGTTTCCAATCGTCTCATAGTTTTAGTGGTGTTCATGTTTGATATGTTTTCACAGTTTTTGTTCCCGTTTAATAGCCATATATTGGGGGGTAAAACCCATCAATACGGAATTTTGGAGAGTTCGATGAGTCCAATCCCCCTCGGAAATGATGCGATTCAGGAACTGCGCCTCGCCCCTGTGCCGCTCCGGCAGCTCGCTGGCATGGTGGCCGTTCTCCCGCTGACCTCTCGCTGCTGGAATAGGCCCATGGTTTTCATAAAGGATCAGGGAGGTTTTTGGGTGCAGAAACCCCTCAGAAAGATGCAGAAAAGTAAAAGTCCGAGTTAACTAGTGGCAAATTGTATTTCTATCTTTGTCGGGGTTACAAAATGTCTTATGCAAGGGTGGGAGGTCTCATTTAGAAAGGCGTGAACTAGCAATGGTTGTTGCTGCAACCATATGTGCCAGGGTCAAAACATTTATATATATATATATATACATAGTTTATGGTCCCATACTAGGAATCCGTATAGTGGTTGAATAAATCCCAATTGATGAATTGATGACCATCCCTCAAGGACTGGGTAATTATGTAATCCATCTTTGGACAATGGCACCTTTGAATTTGTTTCATTCCTCCAGAAGATTGGATGGTCTGAGATCAAATCTAATCAAACTCTGCAGGTTTTAGGGGTCGTCATACAGTTATGTGCAATGGTCAAACCGCATCAGGTGTTGGTCATCCAACAACTCGGACGGTTTCCAAACATTCCGGGCACATAAACCCCTCCAAAACTGGCTGTATGACCATTCCTTAAGATGGCTATCTCAACCCCGGTTTGACTCAGCACCAGGTACGGATCAAAACCTATTATACCACAACTAAGGGGGGTGAGAATGCATTTACCAGCTGTTTTGGTGTTCACCAGGGGCACAGGGTTTTTGACCCATCAGCATATTCAGGGTTGCTCCAAACAAACGCCAGGGGCGGAAAAATGGGTGGATCAAGAGGTAAAATAACCAGTTGCCAGTTGCCCTCCCCCAAAGAGTGGCTATTATCCACCGGAAAAATGGGTTGGCGCAACCCTGATATTCTGGCTGTTTCTTTAGGACCCTTGGTAGACGCGTCCCGCATGTGCCCAGCTGTGCCCAGCTGTCCACAAAAAAAAACACACCTCCACGCCACGACGGCAGGCGACACAAAAAAGTTTCCAGCGCTTCCTGCAGGAGCAAAAACGGAAATCATTGGGATTCAACTACCCCCCAATTTTTGATGGTTGTTAAATCCCACCTTTTTATGCTTAAATTCCCGTTTGCTGATGGTTAAAGCCCTGCTTTTAATGATTGGATCTTGTTTTTGTTATGGTTGCATCCCTATTTTTGATGGTTAAACCCATATTCAGGATGATTGAAGCCCTGTTTTTGATGCTTAAATCCTTATTTTTGATGGTAAAATCCTCATTTGCTGGTGGCTAAGTCCGTATTTTGGATGGTTGATTCACAATGTTTCATAGGGATTCAGCTACCCCCCCGAAGGTGGACCCTGCAAAAATAGACGGTTATTGAGCCCTTTGGCGGAGTGGCTGAATCCTCATGATCGGTTGACCCTGGTAGTTGTTTTTTTGTATTTACTTGGTCAATCCGACGACTTGGGAGAAGCCTATACATATATATATATATATGTATATATATATATATCTAGAGAGAGAGAGAGATGGTATGAGACATCAGCATCTAATTGTCAATATCAAAAAGAGGACGGTTTGCCCTAATGTGGCAAAACCATGTAAAACCCAATTATCAATCATCCCGAATTTGCCAGGGTTGCAAAAGCAATCAAACTGGGAGGTTGATTATTGGTTTCACCACGTCAAACAAACCTGTACTTCACATCCCAAGATGGAATCGACCGAGGGCATCGGCCAAATCATAAACAAAGAGTTTGGGAATAGAATGAATAGAACCGACAATGGTGGCACAACACGCCAAAAACCCATCTGGCCAATGGTTTCAAGTGACAAGATTTGGTTATAAAGGATCGAATTGGGAAACTTAACTGACAACATCAGTGAGATCTGCATCAAGAATCCCTGAACAAAAATGGATGGCACAACTGCTGATCTTCCTCCCAACCCCGGGAGTCACGGGATTGGATTCTGTACAGACTGGAAATCTCTGCGCTCATCGTTCCAGGGTGGTGTCTGGCCCACATGTCGACTTGCATCTAGCCGCACCGGCCATGAATCAGAAAGCCCTGCTAGTGATGGGCAGCTGGTGATCACTGCCATCTCTGCAGAAGAATCTACCGAGTACTGCAAAACAGTGACGGACGAATTGAGTAGGTGCGGTTCTGGTCCTTGCTTTATTTCAAGGGTTCTTTTCAGAGAGCGGCAAGTCAAGGCTTGGCCTGATGGGAAACACATTGATTACCCAGCGAATAAGTATGGCTCAAAAAGGGATTCCATGATCATCTCTGGTGTGAAAACCAATCTCATTGGGGCAGCAATCACATTGAACCATAGCTACAGATGCTTTCATCCCTCCACCTTGCGGTCGCCCCATTTCGGGGGCACGCCTCTAATCACAGCCGCGGGGTGTCGCTCCGCGCCGCACCAGAAAATCTGTGGGTCCCTGGGTCTGATTTGTTTGACTCCAGACATTTCATGTCATTGGATTCAACCGTGTCTTCCGATCACCACAGTTGAAGACCCTCGTCATGAAGTGCGGCTGAACCGTACACTTCCAATACAACCATTAGCAGAGCTTTGTGAAGTCAACAGAATCTCAGGATTATTAACTTTCAATCGGTTTCGTCCAACCATCATCNCTGAACCGTACACTTCCAATACAACCATTAGCAGAGCTTTGTGAAGTCAACAGAATCTCAGGATTATTAACTTTCAATCGGTTTCGTCCAACCATCATCCAAGGAAATATTGCAGTATGAACGACCAGTTGGACCCNTTTGTGAAGTCAACAGAATCTCAGGATTATTAACTTTCAATCGGTTTCGTCCAACCATCATCCAAGGAAATATTGCAGTATGAACGACCAGTTGGACCCCAAAGATTTCAGCCGTTGGAACAAGGCATGCAGCTTTGTTTCAAACAAAGTTGGGATCCAAATCAACTCCTCCCGTCATGGCTATGCTGCCATCTCTCGCAACTGAGATCTGCGCCATCTCCGGTCCTCAGCGGGATGACCGTCTGGCCGTGCTGGCCGAAACTTGGCGCTTGTCAAAATCCCATGGTGCAGGAAACCCAATACCATAAACGTACCATTTGTGGATGGTTCATAGCACACATAAAAATGGTGATTTTGGGGATGGGTGAGTATTGAGTTTACCACATCAGACACCAAAAATGCCAGGATGACATGCCTGGGCAGAGGTCACCGAGACAATCCCTCACATGACAACACTCCGAAGCCCTGAATGTGCTGCATTTGGGAATCCCATCGAGCAGGGTTTAGTAACCTGACTTCGATACTCTGCAAAAACAAAGAATACATGACTGAAGTATCCCATGAAAAATTGTCAAGAATGAAGCTATGAACCTGCCCTTCCTACAGGTTTTCGCAAGGTCTTCCCATGGTCCTCCGAGCTGCGAAATCTCCGCGGAATCCATGAAGATTTTCACCTGGTGACGACGGTCACGGTGGCCCCAAGCCATGTGTTTTGTTTTTCAAACGCTATTAAGTATGGATATGTTTACCATAAATCCTAGTCGTATTCTATGGTTTTAATACTAGTAAATAAATTTGTCATGATCGAATTTATGATTATAATAGTTATAAATCACCTTGTCATGTACGAAATTAATGAGTTCTATTATATAATCATATAGTGATATTGGTTATTGAAAAAAAATCTTAGCTAACGAACTGAACCACCACCTCTGTAGGGACTAGAGACATCAGTTTGACATGTTGACGTGTCTCATGTTTTCTGTTGAAGCAAATCTAAATGACCATGGTCATGAGTTATCGACCAAACCACGCTACACTTCTGTTTTTGTTTTTTTTCACGCTCGTCCAAATGGATCTAATTTTTGGCTCAATGATTTGAGGACATTCAACGGATGAGGTTGGGTATGCTGACGAACAATATGATTAGTTTCCCACGTGTACCACCAGTTTTATTGTCACATCTGCACTTGTGTTGAACACCCAATCAACCATGGAGATTCAACGCCTGATGACGAATCAAATGGTAATTCATATCCAATAACAAACAAAACCAACCAAACGGGTCTGTCTGAAACTAGGAAACACCCAAAAGTCCATGCTTTCAAACCTTATGTTCACGCTTATAAACTTACCATTTGAAGGTACACACCATGTTCGGACAGAACCAAATCCCATATTCAGTGGTTACATATGTTTTAACCCCCATTGTTCATGGTTAAATCCCTTGTTTATGGTTAATTCCCTTTGTTTCATGGTTAAATCCCAATTGTTTATCGTTAAATCCCCATGTTTTGTGGCAAAATCCTCATTTTTCATGTTTAAATCCCTATTTCTGGCCAAATCCCCCATGTTTCATGGTTGAAACTTAATTCTTTATAGCTAAATCCCCATTTTTGCTGGTTAAATCTCCATTTTTCATGGCTAAGTCTCCTCCCGTGTTTCATGGTTAAAGCCATATGTGCGCACCCCTGCAGTTCTGCGGCGCAGACCTTTTCCACCGCGCTCATGGCGTCATGGCCCACACCCGAGCTGAGCCAAGAAAAGCACCGGTAACCACTGGTTGAATTACTTCCTAACCGGGGGACAAAATGATACGTTATTATAAAACTATTGTGATTTAATATTAGAATATAGTGATGGTTGACTAGTTTCATTTGATATGATTTAATACCATATACTAGTGATACTAGGTGAATCACGGTACATGATCATGGGGATATCACTAGTTAAGACCTGGGAGAAAAAGATTCAATAGGCTGAACCATTGATGTCAACTGAAAGCTCAAGGGTCTGGCCACATCAGGTTGGCTCCAGACCTTGCTACTGGGCATACCCCAGGTCAATTGATATCATTTGACTCTGGTTCTATGGTGTTATCAGTCAAAGTCAGTAGAACAGATGACACCTCCGGAGATTCCTTTGCCACTGTAGCTGCGCTCTCAAGAATCGAGGGTCGATCCCCGTCCGCAGTATTACCACCGTCTCTTCACCCTGGCTAACATTGACCTCATGGACGTCGCTGTTTTTCTTCTGCGCTTTAAAAAAGTCATTCAGCTACAGCAAGTCCCAAAAGTCTGGGCACCCACGGCCACCTCTTGAAATTCAACATAACTTTCAACTGGGTGCGTCCATCTTGGCACGCACGAATACATTTTGATCCTTAGAACTTGTGCACAATATGTGAAGTGGCG
>BGPT01000635.1:0-26130 GCA_003297045.1 Symbiodinium sp. clade C Y103 | reverse complement strand
ACGAATACATTTTGATCCTTAGAACTTGTGCACAATATGTGAAGTGGCGGAACCCAAACACCTGCTGGAGGGACTATGCTGGTGAAACACCTGTCTTCTACGCTAAAAAGTTCAGCTACAGCAAGTCCCAAAAGTCTGGGCACCCACGGCCACCTCTTGAAATTCAACATAACTTTCAACTGGGTGCGCCCATCTTGGCNCGCTAAAAAGTTCAGCTACAGCAAGTCCCAAAAGTCTGGGCACCCACGGCCACCTCTTGAAATTCAACATAACTTTCAACTGGGTGCGCCCATCTTGGCGCGCACCAATAGATTTTGATCCTTAGAACTTGTGCACAATATGTGAAGTGGCGGAACCCAAACACCTGTTCGAGGGACTATGATGGTGAAACACCTTTCTTCTGCGCTCAAGGGTCATTCAGCAATAGCAGCTAGTCCCAAAAGTCTCGGCACCCACAATTTGGGATGACATCCAATCACACACGACAGGACGGGTCTTGAGAGGCATCTATATGTTGAGCACATCATTCCCATTGATTTGGAGGTTCGCGTGCAAAAAGCATGGTGAGACAATGATAACGATTTGCGGTTTCCAGATGTTAAAGGAATCCACTTCAATGGGGCAGTCGCTTCTAAAGACTCCATCTTTCCCTTTCGTGATTCGATCCCTAGACTCGACAGCACAAAGCATGGGTTCGTCACGGTTTCAAAGTCAGCATAACCAAATGAAACACAGAAGACATTGGAAACGAACTCGAAAGGGGCCCAACTCCTTGCACTAAAATGTCCAACAAAAGTGGAAACAAACTCGAAACGAAACCCCGTTTTAAGTCTAAACTGTTTTAGACGGGGCCCTGGCTCCTTTGTCGTATCCATTTGGCAACCAAGCCACTCTTGTCCCAGCTGCGCCATCCACGATCCTGCACCATGGATCAAGCCAGGGATGTTGGAACAAGCCGTTGGGATAGTGAATGTCCTAATATTGGTTTTTTGAATGTCCTGCTCACGCCGCCGGATTTTTCGAGGTCAACAGAAGAATTCTGTAGCGCAGTGGTTCGTAGAATTTGAGACTTGACAAATCCACAACGAGTCCCTTCCCTGGACATTTGTTCTTGGCAACAAAAAACGATGCTGTGGAGCTGAATGTTGAGAAACCGAAGATAAGCGAACAAAAAAAAGAAACACTGCACATTCAGCACTTCAACTTTGTGTTTTTGGTACTGAGGTTCAAGGCCCCTGGCCCCGTTCAGTCAGACCCAAGAGTCAACCCTAGGACCCAAAAGAATCAAAACGACAACTTACTTCACTCTGTGGGTAGAAACCNAAAAATATCTGGGGTATTGGCTCACCTCCTTGAATCGTTGGGAGCTTCACGTGCTGGCCACTTGGAAATTTCAAACAGGCAACCGCATCCAGTCACATTATGATCAAAATCTCTATCCACTATTTTTGTCGTTGAGCCTACGCAGTTTGTGGTGAACTTTTTGGGCCCTGCAATAGAAGTAAGCTCCTGAAATTTAACGATTGAGGTTCACAAAAAGTCGCAAGGAAACAAAGCGCCCAACATCATCTCCGGTTCATGTCGGGGGGATTGTCACAGTATTATTCTTGGCTAAATGTTNTTCACAAAAAGTCGCAAGGAAACAAAGCGCCCAACATCATCTCCGGTTCATGTCGGGGGGATTGTCACAGTATTATTCTTGGCTAAATGTTGTTGCGAATGCTTTCAAGTCATCCTAATCGTTTCTTGATGTGGCAAACCCAATGCCATTTNTCGGGGGGATTGTCACAGTATTATTCTTGGCTAAATGTTGTTGCGAATGCTTTCAAGTCATCCTAATCGTTTCTTGATGTGGCAAACCCAATGCCATTTTAAAAAAAATTGGGTGGATGGTTTGAACCACCCATCTCTGGCAAGCTTGGGGGCGGTTTATGGCATTGGATACACCCTCCTTCTTTGCCACCTCCCGTGTGCGCCTGCGACGGTCCGCAATTGGCAGCCCAATCTTGCCTGCACGAATGCTTTGGGAGGTACCAGCCATTTGACTGCAAGCTGTGAAGCCTCACGATTGATGCTTGGTCTGTCTATTTGAATTTGGGCGGAATCCTCTTTTGGGCCGAAAGTTCGGGAACATGTGCCCGAAGGCATTCTGGGAAGGCGGTGGGAACCCAACAAATTCGGGAGCTCACGGCAACCAGGCCTGGCCAGCATCATGCGATGCCTGGCCAGTTCATCATTCCTGGGCGTTCAGCATGATGCTTTGACAGGTTTTGGGGCAGGTGAGTGAAACTGTTACATCCTTCTGGCTGCTGTGCAGTCCTTCACAAACTTGAAAAAGTGACCCATAAAATGAATTAAAACGAATTGGTTTTAGGCACGCCTGATTTTCTAATCATTCTAGAGGAGGTGGGCAATGTGAGGTCACCATGGCACAAGCACAGCATGGTGCCGGTCCCAGCGTCAACTTCTTCTTGTCCTCGGCCTCTGCGCCTTTGCTGTGAACATTGAATCTCTGCACGAAATCCAGTGAGTGCAAGGTGACACCCAAAAGAAAGGCTGGAAGAAAACCCAGTGTGATTAAGGCCGTGAACGACTATCTTGGGGAGATCCACATTTTTTGCGGTGAAATCCTAGTGGTTCTTAACCTTCCAAATAAGCTGAGTCTTCCCCTCCTCTTAGGCTGCCTCCAATCTACCCACGGGAGAGTCGGTAGTCCAATGCTCTTGGCAGCCACTTGCCCATAAAAACTTAAACCGCAGTCCCAAAATAGTTGCCAGTCACCTCTCTATCTACAGGGGAACCCGTGCATCGTATATCATATATCTCCTATCAGCCATCATCAACCCTTATGGGTAATTATCCTTTTGTTTCAGTGCTGAGGGCTAGGTCAGATGCCTTTTTCCCCCACCAAAAAGGGCCAAAATGTCAGTAGTTGGAATCTGAGCGAAACCACCAAGCAACGGCGACAGATCCCAGAGGCGCCCGTTGGTCGCTATCAAACATAAAACTCCCTCTCTATTGTCATTCCCGTCCCCCTTAATATTAAACATTCCCCTAGAAACCCTGGTTTTTCGTATTGGTTCTGTTAATCTACAGGGGTCTCATACAGTTGGGTTCATTGAGATAGGAAATAAGATGAATGATATATATATATATATATACATTGAAAATGTGTATAAAAAATGTATGCTTCTGTATACACCCATGCGTACTTGGTATTTTGTCAAGAAAAAACAAACATTTGTTTCCAGTTCTCAAATCTCTTTGGCGACCAAGACACAGCCATCCAAGAGCTGTTCGTCCCGAGCACCCTCCGATGTGCTGTCCTCCAGTTATGTTGGTTCACCCAGCTACCTAGTTCGATATATCTTCCACAATCTCTAGACAATCTGCGTAGAAAAACCAACTTGGCAAACCTTTTTCACCACCGCAGGAGGATTTCGACCTGATTTCGACTTGAAACAGAAAAACCAACAGAAATGGGATGATTCTTGTAGTGCCAACAGAGGGGAGCTTCACCAGCAACAGAAGTAATGTGGTAGACCCAAGAATTCTATACAGTACAATAAACCATCTCCAGATGTAAAATGACCCTCCAATTGTTGGTGAATGGGACCGTTCATTCTTGGGTTTACCACCTTTTCTGGGCTTTTGGTCAACCATGGACATGGGCAATAAATGCCTGGAGAGAGGACCCATGCTCTTATAAGTTTCCCTACCATCTCTCAGCACTGAAGCGTCCCCTGAATATTTCTTCACATCACCCTCACATTAGCAAGATTATCTGAAACAATTATCCAAAAGTGATATAGCTGGTCAATTCTGACCACTTGCTATTCCCCCCCAAGCCCATATCTAATCTACAGCAAATAGCCCCTAAAATGGACCTTTGGCCAACCCCCAGCTCGGCTTCGTGAAGAAAGAGCCAGGCCTTACGAGCCTTCTTGACCGGTGGGATCCGTGAGGACGAATCTGGCCTCGAAATCGCGGAAGTTCCAGCTACCACTGGGTGATGGCTCAAAATTGGGGCTCATGCACCCTCAAAAATTGCCACCTTCGGTATGAACATGTTCAATTTGGAGATCTATATGTACAATAGTTGTGAACCATAACCACATCAACACAAGAAAAGGTACATGCTTTCGACCAGCTTGGAAGTAGGTAAGAGGCTGATTTCATCTGCACAAGGTGATCGCACCTAAAAGCAGAAAATCGTCGCTGTTGATTACACCTCTCTACTCATCAGATGATCCTGAGTCTGGACACTCAGAGTGTGTCCAACAGTTCATTTCGCCCAGATCCACCATCCGATGGTATCCTTTTTGATTGGGTCTTTCTTCTTGCTTCGATTCCCAACTTTGCTACTTGCTTAAATCCACTCTTTTGCGTTGGTTCCTATCCCTCCTCAATGAATTGAAGTGTTAGCAAGGTGAGTCACGGTGAGTCTCGATGCATTATCAATGCAAGCGGACAAAAAGTCTCCAACATCAGGTCCAAAAGAAATGTTTTTCACACCAAACCTCCAACGCATGGCAACTTTCATTCGGAAAATATGACGTGTTAGAGCATTGAATTTTCAAGTACCCTACTCTCAGACAAACTCCAATGTGATCCATCCCAAAAGCTGGCCAATGGATATCCATCTCCCCATTTTCACTGGACAAATAGCGCAAATGGCCCCAAACCACCTTCCGGCGACAAGGCGCTCGCTCTGCTCCGTCAGTCGCTTTCCCGGACGGATGAACTTCGGAGGCATCAGCAGCTGGCTCCAGAAAGCCTCGACGCTTTCGATCCAATGAATGGAAGCGGGATTTTCACAAACCAAACCGGGAATTTAACCAACAAAAATTGGAGTTCAATCAATTCTAAGCAAGTGAAGGGAAGGATTAAGATGATTTAACTAGCAAAAAAATGGGAAAACACTCAACATGGGAGTCTAATATGTTTCAACCAGCAAATATGGGCGGTTGAATGCTTTCGAACATGCTTTTGAACCAACTAAACCGGGAAAGTCAACAGCAACCAACAAACCTAATTAAATTTCATCGGTTTCAACCAACTCCAATGGGGATTTTTATACATAACATGATTGGACAAATCAAAAACATTAGGGTGACCAATCTTCACCAACCGAAATAGATCAAACCAGCAAAAATCAGGATTGGACCAATCAAAAATGAGGATTCAATATAGACATGTGATTTTGCAAAGGGGGACGGCGACGACCACAACCACAACCACAACCACAACCACAACCACAACAACAACAACAACAACAACAACAACTGCAACTGGGCGCTGAACTACCAAAACTCAGGACATAATTAATTGAGGCAAGGTTTGGGGGCGGTGTAGGTAGGAAATAAGAAACATGGGGCTAGGACCAGTGAAAAGATCTACCTGCTTCGCGGTTGGGATGCCACCAGGGAACGGCCAGCTCTGAAAGGCTTTCCTGGATGTGGCTTTGTTCCATCGCTGAGCATGCTGTTTTTTTTGCATTGGCGAAAACAAGAAAATAATTTGCAAACAGTGGAAGATTTGAAAGGAAAAAACTTGAAGTCATGGATATGTACTGCAAAAGTGGGCTTCCAGTGACCTACAATGGTGCATACGGCCCAACAGTTGGTGTCACCAAAGCTTTTGAGTGCATCTCAACATGACCACAGCAACCACCGCACGAGATGTGAAGTCAAACAAGAAACCACGATGCTCTTGCCAGTTTATAGTTCTCAGTATATCGGAGTCATGAAACAACTTTGCATCAACAAAATTTGATCCAATTCCATTGAGACCAAGAGGCCACGGAAAAATGTAACTCGTCTCCTGCAAGCTCCCATTGGCTTACCTGGCAAGTCCCAGTCATGGTCGTGGGCAAAAAGCAAACATATACATTAATACATTCCTCCCAAAAAGGGAGGTTTTTGGTATTGACTCCACGTTTGGTATTGGGCTTAGGTTTACCAGATTGGTAACAGTCCCATCAAAATGGCTGATCAGCAATTCTTCGGACACTCGGCAATGCACAAGTAGAACTGGCCTGAACTCTTTATGTCTCAAAATTGGGTACCGCAAAAAGATATGGTTTGTCATGGTTGTTGTCATCTCCCAAATGAAATTGCATTTTTGGGGTATCCACACATTTTGGGATACAACAACTGGTACCAGCAGTCTCAGTCTCGAATGTCATTGGCTGATGCTAGAAATGGTTGAAAAATTGGGCCCAACACCCTCCCTTGTTGGATGAATGATATAAATGGGGATACAAAACCATTTGCTATCACTTAATTTCTGGTCCGGAAATCATCCCCACAAGGATGCTTCTTGTGGTATCGTACACGGCGAGTCCCCCGCAAGACTTGTGGATCCATAGCTGGATCTTCATTTAAAAAAAAAAAATCACCATAATTTGTGGAATAAATTCCACTTGCCGGCAGTGTTCGATCGCTCGAGGATGGTTTCACCCCATTTCACCCTCATTGTTTGGTGCCTGGCCTCCTGCCTGGCTTCCACCACCTTAAAGCCAGCATCCTTGATCCATTGCTTGATGATCTTCAGGTTCTCATCGTAGACACGGCCATAGTTGTACTTGGCCTGACAACTGAAGAATCGATAAGATATGATAAGATGATAAGATACGATCATATCCTATTGAAGATATAAAATGATTTTATTCAATAGTTTCCTATGATTGAAGATGAATTAAAAGAACATAGATCACCTGATACAGCCATAGGAAAGTGAAACGCCAGCGAAAGAAACCATTGATCCAAGACTTCATAGCTATGAGGATCTGATGAATCGCATGGAGGAGACGAGTGCAATCTGGCCATGTCGCATTGTTACCCTCTGATCTTCCTAGATCTGACTGGCTATGGCTCAAGATTATGGCCAATTATGGCCCCCAAATTAGATGGTTTCTATTGAAGACGCCCAAAACATACCACAAGGTCCTGTCAATTCCTGGTACCTCCATTTTTGAGCTGTGGATCCATATCTCCCATGTCTCCCCACTCCATGTTCCGCTCGATGGGCCAAGCTACTGCATATCCACCAACGAAAAACACGACGCGGTGAGCAACCTTCTCGCCTAGTTTGGTTGGGCTGATGGGCACACCAAGCTGGAGCTAAGGCATTCCATCCCCTCCAAGTTGTACAATTTCCAACAGTCCAATGTGGACACAGCACCCAAAATAGTTACTTGACATGTAAGAAATGCGACTTGAGCAATTTGTTTGATGGTTGTTCGCTCAAGGGTCAAATTTGTTTGAGACGCCAAGACACCCAACAAGCGGAACACATCCTGCCAGTATGGACCTTCAATCTCCACCTTGCTGCGAGTTCAACGTGAGGGACCCAGCTTCCCCTAGGGTGATCCTTACAAGCAGGGCAGTATATAAATGGCAGCAACTCAAGGGATAATTAAATGGCAATAATTGGTATGTTCCAAATAGTTATTGTTGTACCTCTCTACAATTATAATTTTAGGGGACAACTCCAAATTTGCAGATTGGCCATTGGCAAAATTCCGAAGAATCAAGTGACTAACATTCCCAGATGGATTGACATTGCTCACTACCCCTAGCAGAAAAAACCATCAGTCAAAGACTCCAAGACCAGATCAAAGCAATGAAGAGAGACAAGCAGTTCCAGCAACTTCTTTTCTTCCCCGTTCATGGATTATGATAATCCCCAATTAATCTTGGTTAATATAGTCATCGAACTAATCATCAATCAACAGAGGTAGACTAACGTAGATCGCAGCCACTGCTCAAGATTAGAGATCTTGGCCTGGATCAAGTCATTTGGTGCCCCCAAAGATCTGACCAGTTGAACTGCGATGTTCAAGGCCAGCAAGCAAACTTGTGTCTGTTGAGGATATCCCATGAATATTTCTCTGCATTCCCAGTCTCTACCCATCAAGGCCCTCTCCTTCAGAATCACGAAAACAAAACCGAAAAGTAAACATAGGCTCAACCATATTCAAACCCTATTTCCGCCATGAGCCTTTTACATCATCTAACATCATCTAACCATATTGAACCACCAGTGTCCCACCATCCCCGGTGCAGCTTGAGCAGCGTCCATGGGCATCTTGGTATGCTTATTTCCAAAGTAACTGACGCCCAAGGTGTCAAACTCCTAGGCCCCGCTGGCAGAGATGGGTGCAGTTTGCTGCGTTTGCCGATGGATCACCTGGGATGTTGATGATGTTCATGAATTATGTAGTATGCATGTGTATTGTCATATCTATACACAATGATTCCAATGAGTCTGTATTTAATCTATTTTCTAAAAACCTATACAGAAAAATTATAGTCACGTAGATGTACCTATGACCAATCTATATAATATATGTACATAGTATATGATTACATGCACAAATCTATCTGGAAAAGTATCGGGTAAAGTTCCATGAATATTTCTGACAGCATTTGAGATCACCCCACTGCTTTTCGCTCGGAGGTCACCAATTTGACAGCGCCACATCTGAGCATCTAAGCAACAACAATGTGGATTGAATACTGTTGTTGTATTAGATATATAATTATATAGTTATCTAAAGGATGATTGAAAAACAAATCTAATACAAGATATCATAATAAATCTATATAAACAATAAAATTGTGATTCACCATACATCAGAGACTGTTGTATTGTACCTGCTATTTATGTCACCAAAACAGGAATGGAACCAACCAAAATGTCGTAATACACCCATCAAATCCGGGAAAGGGTCAATATTGACTCTGGTAACCACTCAATTCCAACCCGTTCTGTCCGTCAGAATTCAAAAACGTTCCATACTTGTCTGAACACGGCAGTTGTGATGAATTTGGCTCAAGCAGCAGGGAGTACAGGGCCTACAAAATTGGACATGCCTAGCCTGCCTAGCAGTCAAGAACATTGTTCCCATCATGTCCAATGTCTGGCAAAGAGAACGGCTTAACTTCATTACAATCCCAACAACTCACTTTACCTCTTGGGTTCTTGATGAATCAGTGGATTATCGGTACAGTAAATCACACAGGTTTCCTGGTCCCACATGGTCCCACCACACCAGGTCACTGGTCCCGTCTTCAAATAGCTGTGGAGCTCCTGCGGTCGGCATCTCTCGTGGGATGAAAAGTGACTTGGCGCTACCGCACAACTTGGAAGAACACCTAACAGTTCCTAACATTGATCTTTGTTTGACAAAATGGAAGATCACTTTCAACTTGCACGAACGGATTTTTGTGGATTTGGAAAACCAACGGTCAGAAATTTGGGGAATTCCAAAGTCAAACAAGCCCATGACGTGACGATTCGGTGTGGAAGGCACCTTGGGAATCCAAAGCTTCTCAACCACTGGGTCGCAAACTACCATTTAACCATTGACAAATAAGGAGGAACAAAATAAAGCGGAACCAATCATGTTTAATTGGTATCATATTCACCTCAGCTATTCAAAGCGTCATCATGAAAAATCTCCAAGTTTCGCAGTTCGTCCACTAACTCTTTTGCTAAAAACAAAACCTAGTGATGGGGACAAATCCCTTAGAAAATGTCCGAACCTATTCTTCATGTTTGCCAGTCGAATGATAACAAAATATTGATTTTTTACAGAATCTTATATGGGTGAGAATTGGTGGTACCAAAAAATGGATCGTGAATCAGTACCAGAGGTGGCTATGCAATCCATCTGCAAGTATGTTGTTTGAATATTGACCCCCTAATCCTATCGGTTGGTATATCAGTATATCAAATCAACCCATGTTTGTTGATCAAATTTCCCTGTGTTTGCTGCTCAATTGTTGTTGTCTTTTAACGGATCTTGGCCAGCACTACCCCATTTTCCGTTCACCATTTTCCACCAACAAAATTGGTTTTCCCATCGGTCCTGCACATCGCCCCCTGGGAAAATATGCTGTGTCAGGTTCGCAAAGCCAAATTTCTCACGCAACACGGTGGAGATGTACGACCTGCACAGTGACAACTAGACACAAAGCACAACCTAACCTGGCAAAAGAAAATCCCTGATGAAAGAAACCTAACGCAATAAACCAACCCCATTTGACGTTTATCAAATTGCGCATACCACCAGAATTGGGATGATTTGAAATGACCCCCAATTGTTTGCTTACTCGGATGATTTGTGGCATTGGTTTATCTCATTTGTGTGAAAACAAGGGGAAAATAATCAATGGCGCGATGGCAGCCTTTTCAGGTTTGTCACCATGGTTCAAATTTACTGGAATTTTTAGAATGACTTTGGGTCGTTGTGACAGCCATCTCAAGTGCCAAAAGATTTCATCTTGGCCACAAACCTGTTGAACGAAATAAAACAACAAGGGATAAAAGAAAAAAACTGCCAAACAATCACTACCACAAAATGAATTCAAAAATCATCAAATTGACCCTCCCCGCCGGAAACTATAATATTGATTTTGCGCAACGTGTTGACATCCAGGAAAAATTGCACGATCAAGTCCCAGACGCATAAAACTGCGCGGCAACAAGTTTCCATTCGTTTTTGGGACGGTTTCGTCATTATTCACGGGGATGTGATTTTAAAACCACAACTTATCCGATTTTCATTTTGGTCCCACAATGTTTCCGTTCATCTACCAATATTCACCACGTACCCAACCCCACAGTAAGATTCGTTCCAAGTATCAGTTGAACACACAAAGCGTCTCCACCAGCCCTGAAGTCCAAGATGCTTCTTTTTATTCTTTGTGTTTTTCCGCTTGGTGTACAGTGAACTGTCGCCGACCAGGCCGTATTTCATGGCAAGGTGTATCTTGGGGCCCTCAAGAGACGCGTGACGACTACTTTGTCCGCCACTTGAGCCGCGGACGCGGATGTTTTCGAATCATTGAAATTCACAACCATCACGATTGACGAACCAACAAAACAACCAATGCTAAGGAGAACAACCCGGTGGTTAACGATATGTTACTTTGTATAAGTTTTGTTGTACACAAAATCATGGTTGCAATGCCAATTTTGCAACGCGGGTTTTTCCAGAAAAATAATGATGTTCGGAAAAAACTGTTGAGTTCAAATGCTATCAACTAAAGATGTGATGAATTCAAACCCCAACACCCCGGGGGGTCCGTTTTCACGCGAACAAACCTGAGAGGGGGAACGAAAGCCAGCCTATCGGAATGTAGGTTTGAACATATCGGGTGAAGGAGATGTCTCGAAGCTTGCTTGTGGCTGTGAGGAGCTAGTTGCGGGTCACCAGAAGTGTGCAGGCGCAGTTTATGACAGTGGCCACTGTCGTGGAAAGCAGAGTCTGACAGGAAAGAAACGTCTTTGAACCATTTTGTTGTGTGTGTGTTGGCAATTTCGGATGGTAGGTAAGGAGGTTTTGTTTGGAACAGTGATTACACCACCGTAGACCCCAAACAGTGGTTGGATACACAAAGTGATTTGGGGAACGCGATCAAACACATGAAATGGCGAAAACGTTCGCAATAGGTCCCGCAGACGAGGCACACAAAGCAACCAACAAGGAAACAAAAAGATAGAAAAAGGAAAAAGAAAGAAAACAACACAGAATACAAGAAGGAAATGAAGAAAAACATTAAAGAAAATGACAAAGGACATGAAGAAATGAATAAAGAAGGAAATGAAGAAGGGTGACAGAAAGGGAGACAGGAAGGAAAACTGCGAAGGAAACGGTGCACAGCGCTCACCTTTTCTTGGGCACTAAAGGGCCTCCACGATCAGACATGATTTTCATGTCACCTGCACAAATGTGAGAAACTGCCAAGGAATCCAAATGAGATTTGTGTGTGTGTGTCATCCTTGCAAGAAACTCCACTGAAATGACATGGACAGCTGGTGTGAGTGTGACTGAAAGATTTTCGCGCTCCTCCTCTGGCAGCTGAGCTTGAGATTGGCTGCCAGCTCCTTTTCTCACCTCACACCATCCATCTGAGCGTTGCTAATTGTAAAAAAAAATCCCACTGTATATCCACCAGGTTTTGGGAGAGCCTGGAATCCCAACTTCCCCGGGTTTCAGGATTGCCCGGTATCCCTCGGGATTTGGGGTTGCCCGGCACCCCTTTCCACCAAACAACAAACCAAAGATCGATTGCTTTTCATCGACCAATCATCCGCAAAAGTTTGGTCTCACACGAAAATTTCACTTGATGAAAAATCTGTGAACTGTACTGTATCTGCTCTGGCACTGGACCTACAAAAATCGATGCAAGTCCGTGGCAAACTCGTGATAGGTTGCGGCCAAAGCATTGTCACCTCTGTTCCTCGCACGTCGATGCAACCTGTAGTATGTCCCTGTGACCCTTCTTGCAAGCTCCAAGTAAGGTGCGGGCTTGACTGTGCAGAGTCAAGGACTGTCTCCAGGGTCTGTTGAATGTCCCTGGCATCCTCCACATGCTGGTAAGCTAAGGCCTCATTGACCTGAGCCCTGAGGTGTCTCACAATCCTCACCAGCTCACCTTCTCTCGACGCTGGATTCACATCAGCCAACACATCGTTTTCTGCTGGCTCTTCTTCTTCATCCTCCTCCATCACATAGTCATGCACAGCAAGTGGTTCTGCTGCTGCTGAACCTGCTGCATTTGAACCAAGTGCATGCGTTGCATGCACTCCTGGATTAACCACAGTACCAGGTGCATGCGTTGCATGTACTCCTGGATTAACCACAGTACCAGGTGCATGCGTTGCATGAACTCCTGGATCGACCACAGTGTCAGTTGTGTCTGGTGCAACTTGACGTGCTCGAAACAGAATTTGATTCGCTCTCTCTTGTGTGAACATCTCAGACCGTTGCTGTCTGCTTAGCTCGTTGAACCTCATGAAACCACCATAGTGTACCAAACCATCTCGTACGCAATCAACGTACTCCTCAATCGTTGCAAGCTCTTGATCTGTTTGCCTCACATAGCTGTTGTACCTGGTCTCCAAGTTTCTCAGGTTGGTGCGCTGTTCATCAACGAGATCCCTCTGATGTCCTGTAAAGGTATCAGTTTCTGCTTGCTGCAACTCATTGTGTTGCATCCTTCTATCCAACCTCAACCAAAGCTTGTAAGCTGCAACTGCAAAACCAACCCATGCCACTGCCAGCACAAACATTGCAAGCCAGATCCACCACATCTCATTGCTGTAGTCAATGCCATTGTCGCTGCACTGACCTTGTGCATTTGAACCAATTGTCAACCTCAGGATCGTCTTGGCAAGCTTTGAAACATCTCTGGAGTTGGCATGATTGGACCTCATGTCCTGCAGCTCCTCCTGGCCAATTGGCTGACCAGTTTCACTTTCCACCATTCCAAGTTCACCCATCAGCGCAAACAACCTCCTCCTCTGCAGACTGTGGTTCCAATGTCAGCTACATTGAAAGCTGTCGGCACCTGCACCAAGTCGACCTCATCGTTTTGCACTTTTGCTTGTACCCACAGCACCTTACCGGATAGGTGTCGGATTTTCCCAACTCCTTGACGACTACAGAGCTGCCTGGCACTGCTTGAGTCAGTGAAGTGCACTTGACTGATGGTGACATTCAGAATAAACTCCAGGCACCTTCGGATAAAAATTGCGTCACTCATCGTAGAAACAATGCTGTAAAGCTCTGGCTCGCAAGAAGGTAAGGAAATCACTCGCTGGGTCCTGGACGAAAAGAAAAGAAAGCAACCGTTCAACATGTGCACACCACAGCTGGTTGACTTCCTATGGGCCTTATTGGAAGCCCAATCAGCATCACTGTAAGACTCCAGGATCCAAAACTTCTCCAATGAAGTTTTCCACTTGCCTTGACCAGGCGCAGGGTATTTGAGAAGAACTCCAAGATCACCTGATCTCTTGAGATACCCCATCAATTTTCTCAAGTGCTGCAAACCTGTCAAAGTTGGTCGTGACATCTTGCTTGAAACTTCCTTCACTGTAAAGCTGATGTCTGCTCGGTCACGACTGAGGTACAAGCACATACCAACGATCGAACGAAAAGCTGCTGCATCCGCTGGTGAAAGCTCATTTGACACATCCTGCAGTTGTATGGATGAATCACAAGGAATCAGCTGCTCACGAACTTTGCTAAAATGGCCTTCGAAAATTTTCCACCACCTTCATGACCTGAGTTCCTGGTACCACCATCAAACCTGCAGAAAGCAAGGTGATTTTCCTCCTCAGGAACGTGATTGCTGATCCAACTTCCTCCAAAGCTTTCCGCTTGACAGAGAAGCGCTTTTGACACACCGGCAACAACTCCTTCTCAAAGAAATCTGCACTGCCAGTATAGAGAATGTCGTCGACATGTATGAGGACCACACCATCCTTTGTCCTCCCAAGACATGGCTGAACATCACAGAATTCAAAGTTGAAATTCTGCTGCAAGAAATTCTTGAAGTAAAGGTACCAGGACTTTGCGCCAAGCCGTTGGCCAGGAAGATTCTTGAGGATCACGTACTGACATCCTTGTGAAGTTCACATTTGACTGGATGCTCCTGGTCAACCTGCAAGAAGGCGTCACCAATGTCCATCGATGCCAGCATGGGCTTGTAGGAATGGCCCTGTTCCTGTGCAGCTTCAGCCATCTGAGTTTTACCAGCAGGAGATTGTTGGAGTGAGCACCGGTCGTTGGGGCAAAAACATCATCACGTTTTTCCTTGGCAAACTCCCTGGCTACGTATCTGCTTCTTCTCATCCATCTGATTCTTGAGTCGCCATCTCCAACGTAAAGCTTCTGTCGCCAGTCTCTGACAAACTTTGTGGCCAAATGCCCACTCACTTCTCCATCAAACTCATCCAACTTCTTCAGAACTCCCATGTCAAGAAGCCTGGCAATTTCGACTTTGTCAGCAAGATCTTCCACCCATGCATCTGGAGTAGCTGGTGTCTCCTCCAAACTGCCATCATGCCATAGAGCCTCTGGTACTCCAGCAATCAAGACTTCCTCCTCATCTGTCCACAAGTCAGTGTCCTCACCATTGGCATCATCTTGCCTGACATCGTTGTCATAGTCGTCCATGGTGAAGTACTCTTCTTCTCCAAACTTAACTCTTCTGATCATGTGAGCATTTTGAGAAGTGATTGCATTGATCCTCTGCTTCTTGCTATCGGCCACTCGTTGTCGTTTTGGCTCCATCTCCTCCTCGGTTTCATGCTCATGACCCAAGGCTGAAGGTGAATGCCTAGGGCTGTGTTGTCCACCACCTGGTCCAAAGATCGGAGTCACTGGTGCAGCCAAACCTGGATCACTTGACATTGCAGCATCTGTGGAACTCAAAGCCATTGCAGGAAGTTCTGGTGCAGGAGTAGAAGGCGCTGAGTGTTTGGCCATGTCCTCTTTGAAAACTGCATCATCTCCAAATGCCACATCACGCTCAACGTTCGATGGCCTGTCATGACCAGCCATAGCAGTTGTCTCTGCCTCTTCCTTCTTCTCCTCAATGGCCTTTTGTCGAACTGCTTCAGCATCTTCATCCACCAAAGCAGAGGGAGCAACTGGTCCCTTTAGGGCTGCAAAACTCACAGCACGTGGCCCTACAACACGTCTCTTTGTTGGCACAACACGACCACCAAAACCAACCTTGTACTGCCAGGACAACAAGTTGAACTGCAAGCGAAACTTCATGCATGATCTCCAATCTGCGTTGACTCGTCGAACCGACCTTGTCAACACCAAGCCACTTCCATCGTACAGCAGGAAGCTGTCTTGGCATTCAACCTTTCCCAGAAACAGCAGTCTATACCACTTTGCATTGCCCTTCAAATGGGTCCTTGAAAAACCAAAGCAAGGTTCTGCAAACTCGCATACCAGCCCATCGTATGGTTTCCCAAACACNCTATACCACTTTGCATTGCCCTTCAAATGGGTCCTTGAAAAACCAAAGCAAGGTTCTGCAAACTCGCATACCAGCCCATCGTATGGTTTCCCAAACACAATCTCGTAGCTCGTCATTCCCTTGTAGGGATTGTATCGGTTCAACAACCATGCAGCATGTCTCATGGCCCGGGTCCACATAGCATGACTGGTGCCAAAAGTCACCTTGAGCTTGTCCATCACGTTGTACATCAACTCTGACTCTGCTCAGAGCATTTTCAGCAAGTCCATTGCCATGTGTATAAGCTGCAGGTGTGCTTTGATGTGTGACCAATCCCATTTGCTGCCTGGCTTTCAGAGTCAACTTGGCCACCTGGACGATTGTTGGTTCATTGTCAGATCGAAGTTCCACCTCATTGTAACCCAATAACGCACAAAAAGCCACAAGCTCCTTGGTCAAGAGGTCAAATTGCGCTTTTGAGTTCAGTGGAACAACTCCCAAATAACCAGTTTTGTTGTCGACCATGATCATAGCTACCAGTGTGTCCTCGTCCTTTGCAGCTTCATCACCTGCCTTTGTGTAGGAAAAGTCAAAGGAAACCACTGGGCAACTACTTCCATTGAAGACCCATCTCGATGATGCTTGTCAGATCGTGCCCGATGAGCAATGCAAGCAGCACACCAAGGTTGATATGGTATGTGACTGAGTCTATGCTGCGCTTGTGTTACTTCATCTGGGGGTTCTGCATCCAAAGCGTCCTTCGAAGCATGAAAAACTGCATCCATCTGAAGACCTTTCTGATGCTCCACAAGCTTCTTGAAAACTTTTGCCTTGCCTCCAGAAGTTGAAATGCCATATGACTTGTATGCCACACGAAGGTTTGCAAGAGAACTTTCAGCAGTGAGGATCTCACCATTCACTTCAATTTGATCATCCCTCTGAGGCTGGATGACAACTCTTCCACCTCCAANAGGTTTGCAAGAGAACTTTCAGCAGTGAGGATCTCACCATTCACTTCAATTTGATCATCCCTCTGAGGCTGGATGACAACTCTTCCACCTCCAACTTCCCGTTGATCCTCAGCGGGCTGAGCCACAATGTCGGCTCCTGGAACGTTATCTTCTGGCGCAAGCAAAACGTTTTCACCATCGTCCTCATGTCGTTCACCCTGCAAGTCCATGGGCGCATCATCTTCGAACTTGAAACCCATCATTGCTGGATCCCTTTCACCAGGAGTCACAATTGTGATTGTACTTCGATTGCCCTGCAACTCATGAGACTTGGCATCAGGCTGAATGAGAAGTCTAAGAGGTTCATTGAGCTCCAAGATTTGCCATCGTCCATCATCATCCTTAAGCAGAGTCGTCCTGCATTGTGGTCCTTGAAGAGCAGGAAAAGCTAACGATGGGTCCTGGAAAGAATCAGCCATGTGCCTGCCAACAATGTATCCAGCATTGTTTACTGACCAACCAACTGAACTATTGATCAATTCTGGCTTGACCTCAGCACTGATTGCACGAACTGAATGGGGCTCCACACCGTCAACGCTAGCTGAAATCAAACGAACCTGTCCAACAATTGCCATGCTCCTGTTCTGAAGCTGGATCGGCACACTGGTGTTGGATCCATGGTGAACCAAAGATTGTTCAGTTGCATTGATGCCAAATCCTTGTTCTAGCAGTCGTCCATAGCACAGGATTGGCTGAGATATAAAAAACACTGTTTTGAACCCGCAAAGCCTCGGACACAACATGTATTTTGTCTGTTCATGCGTTTTGCATGACACTGAGGTTGTTTCACTGATTTCAGTGTTTGGAATAGTTTTCAACTAGCAAACGCCTACTCACAGCTGTTCTACTGCACAAAGTGGCATGGATACATTTCCATACCCCGCCTTTGATCCATGAGTATGGCAACTCGATGGGTCAAAACTGCAAATGTCCCTACCTATGGCATGAAACAAAAACAGTAAAAGAAAACCAGTTTCATCCATGAGGGCTTCTTCTAAGTCCCAAAGCAACGGGCCATGGATTTCGAAATTGGAAACAACAGCTTGTCACATTCCTATTCACGGTCAACTGACTTTGTGTCAAGCTTACCATGAAACTTGCTACTAGGCTGCTCTCATGCTTTCCCAGAGAGATCAGGTTAGCTCTCTGCGGACTCACTGAAAAGGCCCTGAGAGATCTGGTTAACTCTCAGCGGCTGCAGTTCACACTTTCATCAAGTGTGCTCATTTCTCTCACTCCTTTCTTCTGCATCCAGTCTTGCTTCGGTTTCACTGAAGGTCTCATTGTTGATCTGTTCATTTTCTTCCATGCATTCCCGATACCATACATCCCATTGTTCACCATCTGAGACTTCATGGCGCTCACTGAATAGACAGCGTCGTCTGCGTACTTCGGGGGATTCTTCATCTGACTCTTCCATTTCACCTCCATGGTGAATTGCCATCCATTCAGCAGGGTCTGAAACGCTGTAGATATCACTTTGAACATATCGGTTGCATCGCTCTTCTGTGCTCTCTGCGTTTTCATCATCACTTCCTTGCGCAGGACGTCGAAGGTGTCCAAACATATTCATCCCAATTTGGTACGCCTGATAGGCCTGTGCAATACTGGTTCTCACAGAGTCTTCTGAAGCTCCATGTGTAGGCGATGTTTCATCGTCAGATAAATCTGACAACGCCAACATGCTGTCTTTCATGTTTTCGGTATCATCTGGAGATACGCCATCCATGCACAAATGCATCATTTGCGACAGCTCATTCATCCTCATGGTATTGAGTATGGGCTTGTTGTCACGAGCAATGCGCAATTCACTTCTGTGATATAACCAGATTAGTACTCCTTCACAGCGAAACATGGGGTCAGTGAAAACTCCTGGAAACTTGCATCCAAGAGATCTGTCATCCATCGGATATCTCGATGGCGGTGGTTCTGTAGACGGCTCACCTGTCACATCTGCATGTGCTGAACTTTCTGCATGTCCTGAACTTTCTGGCTGTTCTGGATCTGGTTCGCTTTCATGTGCATGACGTGGAATCATGCAGGTCACAAACACCAACGTGAACAGCAAACCAAGTATCGAAGCAATCATCATTGGGCTCTGAATCCCGCGCCACCAGCTCAAGGCTTTAACGGAATCAGCGCCAAATTGCGCCAGGTTGGCCATCATGTCCTATCAGCCAGTCCCATCATGCTCCAGATGGAAAGAACTCTGAGAAAGTGTTTTGCTACTTTGCTCGACTGTGAACATGGCACATTCACTGTCTTGTCTTCCACTGTTTCTTTGATCATTCGAACTTGTTGTTTCAACATCTCTCTAGCTTCCATCCTTGTAAATTCCATTTCTCCCACGGGTTCATCGTTGCAAACAAAACCAAGCAAAAAGACACAGAAATCTGTCCTTGTTCAACGCTTTCGTATTGACGTCTGCGATGTTATAGCTGGTCTTGACTTGCTTGATGACAATCTCACCAGAGGTCGGTTTTTCCCGAAGCCAAGAAGACGTCCACGGATATGTCTCAACCTACCTGCTCCCAGTTTCTTTGACAACATTCAAACTGCTGAGTTGTCTGTGTGAATCGCAAGAGGTTTCACCTTTCCATCACACCAAAAGCTGACCACATTGTGTACGAATAAACCATCGCATGCACATGATGTTGCAGCATACCATTCAGCCTCTGTGCTGCTCAATGAAACACACTTCTGAGTCCTAGAGGTTGACCAAACCACCAAACCGTTTACCAAGTGCACCGCAGCTGACGTTGATCGTCCAGACCAATCTGAATCTGAAAAAGTTTCAATGCAATTGGAATCACTATGACAATCTGCATGACGCATGGATTCATGAAAACTCATTCCCATCTGTGTTCTTTTCATCCTCAGCGCAAAGCATTCGCTGAACTTCATGTATCCCACCAAACGTCCAAGGNCATGAAAACTCATTCCCATCTGTGTTCTTTTCATCCTCAGCGCAAAGCATTCGCTGAACTTCATGTATCCCACCAAACGTCCAAGGTCACCCCAAGCTCGGTATGTCGGGGCTTTGAGACTAGACGCAAGTGTCTTTGTTGCGTATTGCAGATTGAAACGTTCTTGACTCACGTGCATTGCAATTCCCACAAGGGATCGGTATTCATCAGCAAGCTTGTCTGGCAGAGGTTCATCCAGTTGAGTACTTGGAAGAGCACTGCCAGGGGAGCAAGGTGTCTTAGCAAGTTTTGGAGCCTTGCCATTTGCCTTGGTGTACCTTTCAAACATTGCACACACATGTTTTACCACTGGATACACTGTCAGTTGGTTGTATCCAGCATCAACCACATGACAACGCTTGAGAAATTCGAAAATTCGAATGATCCTCCATGTTCTCGGCTGATCACTGTTGAGCTCAAACGAAACTCTTTCTCCAGCTCAGGCAAGAAAACAGTTTTGATCCACTGCTCCTTGCCCATGAAAAGCACATCATCCACATGTAAAACCATTGCAGCTTTACCACGCACTTTTAGAACACAGGGCTGTTCCACGCAGACTTCTGCTTGAAACTTCGTTTTCAACGTTCCAACAAAATGATTGTACCAAAGCTTTGAAGCATCACGCTGACCTGGAAGGCATCGAAGAATAATGAAGTCACGGCTGCCAAGCTTCACAACTCTTGGCACAGTCTGATTGACTTGCAAGAAGGCATCCCCAATGTCAAGCGCAGGCAACAACTTGACTATTGCAGAGTTAGAGGAAGGGCTGTAAACATCATCCCGCACATCAAGCCAGTTGTACTCACGTGCAACCAAACGAGAGCGCCTTAACCACCCTGCAACTTCTGAAGTTAAATTTCCAGCACTGTCTTTCAGTTTCCTCGTTTTCTTTCTCCAAGCTCTGACATATTTTGCACTGAGTTGAGTGCCCAACTCACCACTGTACTTGTCATGCGTGGTGATGACACCCATTTCCAAAAGCCTGTCAATCTCGACCTGGTCTGCATATTCATCGATCCTTTCCAGAGTTGCTGCATCAAGCACAGGTTCAAGTGAAGAAAACGGCTGCCACAAATCATCTTCACCCAACTCACGCATGCTTTGCTCATGATCCCAACTGTTGAAACTGTCATCATCTACAAGCTCTGTTGGATATTCGGCCATGATATCTTCCAATTGTTGAAAAACTTCGTCACTGTCAACGTCGACATGAAAAAGACTGCCGTCCCCAACACGCATCACTGACAACCTTGGTCTGTTCACCAATGTCACCAGTGTCAGATACATCTGCAGGATCTAATTCCATTCCAGGTGTTGTAGGGCCTGGTAGACCCAAGCTTGGGACAGGTGGCCCCGCCTGCTCGACAATCGGCGTAGCTGGCTCTGGCACAGCATCATTTCCAGCTGTATTTGCATCAACACCAAGGGGAGTTACTGGTACAGCACTTGCAGGTGCACTGACAGCTGCAAACACTGGAGGAGGCATGTTTCGTCTCGTTGTCTCTGAAGCTTGCACCAAGTCTTCAATTGCTAACGTTGGGACAGTTTCCTCTTCAGGGTCCTCAGCTGCTTCATCATCAATGCCTGGCACTGCTGTTGCACTGGGCTGCTCACCTCGAANGTCCTCAGCTGCTTCATCATCAATGCCTGGCACTGCTGTTGCACTGGGCTGCTCACCTCGAACAATTGGGAATGCACGATTGCCCAAACTCCCTTCCAATTGCCATGGAAAGGTCAACACTTGTCTGTATTCATCAATGTGCAAACTCCAGTCAGGAAACAGCATCTTGATTGATCGAGAAACCCTGATCACTCCACCAACTGCCACCAAGTACATGTCATTTGTCCATGTCTTTGTAAGAAAGATACCACGCTGCCATCGTGCGTCCCCTTTCTGTCTCACCGTGTCACCAACGAAAACCATCACTGGACAGCCATATGCGCAGAGTTTTGAATGATATGCATGACCTGAAACAACCTCGAATGGTGTGGTACCTGCTCGAACTCCAAATCTTGTAAGGGTCCAGCTTGCATGGACGAAAGCCCAAGCAAAAAGAGGATGTTGCGGCTTCACTTCAAATCCCAGCTTTCCAGTGATTGAATGCAAGAAAACAGAAGCTTGTCTTCGAACCCTGTCTATTGCCTTCTCAACTGCTGCATTGCTACCATGGTCTCCAACTCTTGCATCTTCTACAACAGTCTTGAGATTAAGTCTCTGACGTGATCTTTGAACCAACGGCTGAATTGCCAACGTTGACTGTTCCTGATCGCACCTGATTGTAACTTCACCATGACCAAGAAATGCAATAAAACGCAGAATCTCCTGGCACATGTGCTTCGTTTGACCTTTGTGATGGACAGGAACGCAATGAACTGCTCCACTGTGAGAATCATGAATCACCAAACAAGTCAACTTGCTTTGTTCTGAATCCTCTGCAACTTGTTCAAAACTCTTTCCAGTAAAGCAAAAACCCACGAAATAACAGGCAACTCACGGCGTTGAGGTCGAGTTGGATCTGATTGATGGGATTCTGGCCTACCTTTGGCCATGACACATGCAGGACACCATGCAGCATGAGGCAAATGTGTAAGCATATGAGCATCGATTTCTGCCTGATCACCTGGAGGTGTGGCCACTTGCACTGATTCAGGTTTACGTTGAATTTCTTCCATTGCTACTGTTGCAAGTTCCTGCTCAGCATCAATTGCACGCTTGTCCAATGTTGAAACGATACGTTGCCACAACTTCTGTTTGCTTCCAGATTGACTGACATGCAAATATGCACATGCAGCTTTCAACACAGAAATTGATGAACTTTTCAGCACTGTCACCCCCGCCACTTCANTGACATGGTTGGCACAGCATCTGAAACTGCACTGCCTTGAGATGTTGGTTGAACTGGAATCTCAACTTGCATAGGCTCTTGACCAGTCGTTGCACTTGACGTTCCAACATCTTGCACTTCTGCAGAACCTGAAGCACCAGTGTCTGCACTGCCAATATCAGAAACTACCATGCCAAAGTCTGCAACGTTGATGACAGTCTTCGAAAGAATTGTCAAAAGTTTCTGATAGTTTCCAGAAATTCGAGCTGCACGATCTTCCATTGGGAACAAGCGTTCACACAACTCAATGACCTCCCATCCACGTGTGTCGTGATATGCAACAGTTGTCCTGTATGGCCATTCTGTGACAAGATATTCAGTAGATGCATCAACGTAAATTGTTTGCACCAGAGCTGCAGATCTGAAAACTCTCAGTCTCGTACCAGCCCTTCTTGAGTCCCTGCCAACGAATGTCCACGCTGATTGCCTTGATATCATGAAATTGCACAAGCCTTACAGGAACTGGAGATTGCCAAAAAATTGTTACGATAAGCAAGCTGCACTTTTGCACCATTTGCACGTGAAAGCAATGGACCTGCATCACAAGAAGACTCAATGCCGCAACCAGCTTTCACCATCTTGCAGGTCAGAGAGGTATGCACGTTCCTTGACATTCACAACTTCACCGCATGTTGTGTCTTGAATGAAAACGTCACATCACGAATGTCATGTGTTGCAAGTTACTTTCCCTGAGCATCACGTAAATAGGTCTCTGGCTGGGCTGTTACCTGAGTTCCACATCCTGCCATGTGCATTGGAATCAACGTCACATCTGAACCTGAGTCAAGGATGATATCCATCGACCTGCAAGATGAAACCGCACGCACAGTCAAGTTGAAATCCAAGCTGTGGTCATGTTTCAAACGCTTTGCATGAGATTGCACTGGAATTGGATCACCAAACCGTTTGAGGCTCGAACAACCTGATTCAACGTTCACAACATCGTACAAATGCAAACTGTATTCACTGCAAACACGCTCTGTGAAGTGGTTGAAGTCGTCAAGCTGAAACAGAGGTTGCAAAGTGAAAACATCTGCACAAGACATCGAATCACCTGCACTGCATGTGAACTCATCTGAACCACAAGTCATTGTTTCTGCATCTTCCAAACAACAGTGAAAAACGTCTCTGCAAGCATCGTCACAGCATGGCTTCTCTGAAAACGAAACTGAAACGGTGTCGAAATCATCAAAAACAGGTTTTGTGTTTGATTGTTGTTGGTTTGAAATCATGTTGACATGAAACGTGGAAAAATTCTGCAAACTGCCCATGTCCGAAATGTCAAAATCCAGCTGTGGATGAGAAACTTCTGAGGACGTGGAAGGCAAAAAACTGACCCTGTTCACACTGCCAGTCGTTGCATTATTGCTTGAACCACTCTTCTCTGCAGTATGCGAAATAGATGAATCCTCTTGACCCACTGAACGCACTCTGCAGTCTCTTGCAAAATGACCATAGCCTCCGCATTTGTGGCAAGTCAAGTCCTTGCCTTTTCCACTCTCTTTGCCTTTCCCACCTTTGCCAGATTTGCCGCCTTTTGCATATTG
Organism: Symbiodinium sp. clade C Y103; assembly: GCA_003297045.1. Taxonomy (NCBI): domain Eukaryota; class Dinophyceae; order Suessiales; family Symbiodiniaceae; genus Cladocopium; species Cladocopium sp. clade C. The sequence goes on along the minus strand of BGPT01000635.1, from coordinate 1,949 downwards.
CTATCTGTAGCTGTATTCCATGACTTGTTCTGCTATGAAGTCTGTTTCGCACCCCATGACTGCTGTTGATTTCCTCCATATCCTTTGCCATTGTTTGCACCCTTCTGTCCAGAAGACTTACCTTTGCCATCGGATTTTCCTTTGTCTTTTCCTTTCGAGGCATTCTTGCCTTTTCCTTTCTTACCTTTACCTTTCTCCACTCGATCCACTTCCATTGGCACTGAAACATCACCAGAAGCACCGACTGCACATCCAAGTGACATAGATTGAGTCCAACGGATTGTTGATTGATCATACCGCAATGCCGCTTCACGCAACTCATCGTATGTAGTTCCATCTTTGAGAGTGACCTGCAAANTCCAACGGATTGTTGATTGATCATACCGCAATGCCGCTTCACGCAACTCATCGTATGTAGTTCCATCTTTGAGAGTGACCTGCAAATAGGTCTTCAACTTCAACTGGCCACCCAAAACTTTCATCAGAACTGCAAAACGAATCTCTTCAGGAAGAGCTGTTGCGATCTTCTCATACTCCCTAAAAGAATCCTCAAGCTTCAAGACCTGAGGCAGCAATGCGCTTTTCATGTCAAAACTCGGCCACTGCATAATCAAGTGAAGAAGTGCCAAAGAACGATTCCTTGACGAAGGCTGACACGTTCTAAAAAGTTGTCGAACCGCCTCTAAACCATTGCCCTGCTCTATCCCTTTCAGAAGCATCAAGGGTCGTTGTCGCAAAAGTGAAGCTAGAAGTCCATACAAGAATCCACTCCGCTTTGTCCTCTCAGGATCTTGTTCAACAAGAGGCAAATCTTCGTCCATATGACTGCGCACATATAGCAGATCCTGCCCATAGTTCGTGTCAACTGCAACTATGTATTGTTCAACCTGCCACCACCAGTCTCTGAATCCAGAAAGCTCTGCCTCTCTGTCCCTCGGCTCAAATGTCGAAGGCTTTGGCAACACCTTGTACCAATCCTGCTTCACTCCATCCATTGTAGGTCCACCAGCTGAACTCGATGACATAGCTGTCTGATTGATAAAATGACGAAGACTCCCTTGTACGTGCAATTTTGTAGGGAGGGTGGGACTCTCAAGAGCCGTAACCGGAGCCCAAGTACGAGCAGCGTTGAGTGCTGGTGTTTTGAGAATAGATACAGACTTAATCGGGGTCACCTTCTGCAAAATGCGAGCTGCAGCTCAATTCTTACGGACATCATGCCCTTACGGATGCAAGAGTATTGGGGCATGGTCCGCCACCCACGCCAGCGGTGCTCACACATTCCGAAAAACAGGCGGTCCCAAACTAGTCCGGATGCGGCTGATGTGGTACAAGCTTGATGGAAATCGACGATGGCTTGAATGGGTTCTCTCTCCTCAACAGCACTTAAGTGTGTTGGTTCTGGGCATGTACAACCCGGTAGCCCACAAACTCTGAAGGGCAGCAGCCGAAGGACCTTCTGCGAAGGTACCTTAAGGTCGCTTCGAAGGTACCTTAAGCCTTCGTCGAAGGGTCCGGGGCCGCGGGGGGGGGGACGAACGAACGAACGAAGCCTTCGAAGGTACCTTACAGGGGCTTCGAAGGCTTCGAAGCCCCCTTAAGGTACCTTCGAAGGCTTCGAAGCCACCTTAAGGTTACCTTCGAAGGCTTCGAAGGCATCGTACGGGGGCTTCGACGAAGGTACCTTCAGGGGGCTTCGACGAAGGCTTCAAAAATACCTTAAGGCGGCTTCGCTGGAGCCCCCTTAAGGTACCTTCGAAGGCTTCGAAGCCGAAGCCGCCTTAAGGTACCTTCGAAGCCTTCGAAGGTACCTTAAGGATGCTTCGAAACCTTCGAAACTTCCTTAAAGGGAAATAAACCCAAAGAATATCCCCAACAGCAACAACAAAAGTGAAGAGTCATCAAATGCTTTTCGCAATTTAAACATTGGGAAAAGCATTCTCCGAAAT
>BGPT01000634.1:259393-269936 GCA_003297045.1 Symbiodinium sp. clade C Y103 | reverse complement strand
GGTTGGTGATGATTTTGGTTGTCCACTCAGGAACCCATAGCCAGGCTGGAATATGATTCCATGATATGCTGTCGCTCCCGCAAGGGTGACTACATTAGCTACCTTAAATGGAGCTGGATTACCATCAGGTTTATTTGGTATATTTTGCTGCTCTTGCAGGTGATTTCTCATTGCGGTCAGTGTGGTTAAAGCTAACAGACCTGGGGTTGAGCTGTCTACCCCCACCGGGATGTCTTCAGTGTGCCTGAGGACTGTGTCCCATAGTGCGGCAGTCGTCTCCGTGGATACTTTCGGCCCAAGCCGGGTNCCCCCACCGGGATGTCTTCAGTGTGCCTGAGGACTGTGTCCCATAGTGCGGCAGTCGTCTCCGTGGATACTTTCGGCCCAAGCCGGGTATCACCACTCCAGAAATATTGATTTTGACAGTCATGTTGCCAGTATATGTACCTGAAGCCTGTGGGTACTGAATAATCCTCCCTTCTGGTCCCTGTGCCGATGTCCATCGTGTGGTTCTCGTTGATCTGACACAGTTCAGGGTAATTGACTCCGATCAGAAGTTCATATACCTGCTGGGGGACTCGGCTACTGGTGGGCATCATGAGAGCCCAATGGTGATCTCCCGTTAGCCCTGATGCTTCCATTGTACTGCTGGCAATTTGATACGAGAATGGCGTATCCTCCGCTACTGTGAGCGAGGTTAGGAAGAGTAATNATTGTATCCACAACCCCAAGCAGAAAGGGGCGGCAGGTAGGGCTCGTGCATCCGACCTCCGAGTCGTTGGCACCATGAGCCTTTTAAGTCTTTTGTCGCTACTTCTTTGGTTAACTCGAGGATCTCTTTTTGCTGTTTTCCCCTGATAGCTGTTGTAGCTTTAATAAAGGTAGTAGACATGGTTTTCGGTGTATACCACTTATGATCGGCTCTAAGGCCCATCTGTGATTCGTTAAGGCGTTCGCGTAATTTGAGTTGTTCACTATCGTTTGGATTTTCAAGGCCTCCTTTGCCTTGATTGTTGTCTCCCATTAGTACTTGTAAACACTGATGTTTANCGTTCGCGTAATTTGAGTTGTTCACTATCGTTTGGATTTTCAAGGCCTCCTTTGCCTTGATTGTTGTCTCCCATTAGTACTTGTAAACACTGATGTTTAGGGAGTGTCGTTGTGAAAATTCCTTTAATCTCACCATGTTGTTGNCATGAGGAATAGTAAATGTATCACTCGGTAAGTCCCGAGGGATGCCCATTATGATGGGTCGCTGGCTAACCGGGACTTGCCCCAGTTGCAGGAGATGGCTCGGATATAGGGTATGTCCGATCATCATCCCTGATTTTATTTTTATTGTGCGGCCTTGCCCAAGTGAGAGTAGGACATCTGGATCAATCAGTGTTGCTTGGTTCTCTTGCCTGGTGTCGAGGCTGGTGGTCAGCTCATGGAACTTAGGAACTAGCACCATTCTCCATCGTTCCGCTTGACAGGCTCTAAGCGAGTTTTCCACAGGATTATCAATGGGCTTGATCCTCCGATTGATCTGCTCCGATATGATAAAGAAACCTCTGTAGGTAATGTCCTGTGTGTCATATGCGAAGGAGAAGTGTATCATGACTACATCACCAGAGTTCGCTCCTCTTTGTAATGTCTGCGGTTTATCCGTCGCAATCCTATAGAGATCCATTGGATGTCTATGGTTGTAGTCGCTGACAAACGCGGCAGGGCATTGAGCAGGATTATGAAAGCAGCAGTCCACTTCATGCATTCCATGTACTCCTTTGGCTGTAGGCACTAGTGACGCTTCTAATTGGCACCACTCAGCCGCAATGATTCGCTTGCCAGTCTTGTCCTCGCTATTTCTGTCATTATTTTGGTCATAATTGTTTTCATCGCTTCTGGTTACTTGGGGTAGCAATAGATGGAGGATTACTATCAGTTCGCGCAGCGGCAATGGAGTCAGTAACTGCCTTGCCGTGTCATTCAACCAATCTAAGCTTCTGTTAGGACCAAGTCTAATTTCAAAGCTTTGCAATACCTTCATCTTAAGGTCATCTAGAGTTTCAAATTTGTCAGCCACCCCGGCCAGGCTTTCCTGCGCCTTCTTTAGCACAGCTTCGTCGTCCTTATGCAGTTCCTTGACTAAGGATGTGAAGTCGATGGCGTTTGTGATTCTGAGCCAGGATGTGAACCGCAGAGGTGTTGCCATCCGAACTCGCAAGGGTCTAAAAAGTTCATTTTTCAAGATGAGTTCTCTGGCTTCATGTACACCACCCTCGATATTGACATCTAGAAGGTATGCATAGTTATGGAAGGGCTCCTTCATCCATGCCGGCTTGCCCGTGATATATGCCATCTGGAAACGTTGGGTTAACAGTTCTATAAACTGAGTTTGCTTTAATTGGCACAGGGCATCCTCCTCTAAGTGAATCAACCTTACTTCATGCACAGGACCAGTTTTCTCAGGCCTGTCTGGTTTATCAGACATAGTGCTCATATGGAGTAGCAGTGGGAATAGAGCCGGATGCATGGCAATGGCCGCTNATAACAGCCAGCTAGATACGCTGGATGCGGCTCAGCTCTATGTGCTGGAATCCTTCTTGCGGCCCTGATGGTAAGGAGTGCTCGGTGGTATAGCACGTTCGGGGAAATTCCACAAACAGAGGACCAGATCTCTCCGGCATCCTGCGTATGTAGAATGAGTTGAGTGATCTCGTGCAAACCACTTGTTCTTCCAAGTCCTGTGCGGAGTTCCACTGCTGTATGTTGGTCAACAGGAGTGAGGGTGGGCCCATATACAACCGTATTATCGACCTTTTTCCCCGACAGGGTAAGATGCGGGGCCTGTTCGAGTTCAAGTGCTGCACCTCCCAGACCCGGGCAGTCTACAATTACTTCTTGCAACTGTTCTGGGGCCTTCGTCCATCCACTGTTGATTTCTATGAGGGCTTTGATCAGGGTGAGCGCCTCCGAGCATCCACCAGTATACACATTGCCCTCTTGGAGGATTCGATCCAGCTTTTCATTACTTTGAACTACTCTGTGGAGCGGCCCTAGGACCTTGCTACTCGGATTATATTGATTCTTGCTCAGGCGTAAAAGCGGTAGTGATCCTGCCGCCCCCGTCATATCATCACGGACATCTCTTGGCAGTGGGTCTATTGTTCTGTTCAATAGTCCAGGGTCCCCTATGTCTTCCGATTCTTCTTCCTCATCAGACATGGGACTAGGTGTTATAGAGATCCTCTTACCGCGGCTTGGATTAGCTGGTTCCTGATGTTCCTCTTCTCCTGTTCGCCCAGAAGGATCATCGTGCATTGATTGTGGGACATTAATCAGTCCTTGTATAGGGGACATCAGGTGGCCTGGAAAAAGACCTGCCTGCGGTTCTACTTGCATGCTAACCGTGGTCCATCTTAGCAGTGGTGCAGCTCGGAGTTCAGAGGAAATACCTGTCCTGGGTGCCTGACCAGTCCACTGCATTCCTCCAATAGGGCACCAGGTTTTATTTTGCCAAGCTGCAGGTCTATCTTCTACGCCTAAGATGCACGCTAGGAGGGGTTGCCAGNCTGCATTCCTCCAATAGGGCACCAGGTTTTATTTTGCCAAGCTGCAGGTCTATCTTCTACGCCTAAGATGCACGCTAGGAGGGGTTGCCAGCCTTCCAACGCTAACTTTGATAGGACAATGGGTGCTTCCAATTTGGTTCCCCCGAAACTATGGTATATAGCCGGCCTGAGGTGAGACTCACAAAATTTGTGGGCTTGAAACAATTGTGCTCCGGGGAGCGATTTCGCCACCATGGTCCCTTCTATGGAGGTGAGCAAGGCTAGCGCCGCTTGTTCAAACGTTCCTCTGGCCCATCTATTGAAGGGCGGTTGTCTAATACGGCCATGCGCGGCCAAGTTCTCGTTAGAAGCTGTTCTTGGCCAGGGTTGTCCTGGACTCCAATTCTGTGGGATTGGCCAGTACGCTTTGATCGCAAATTCTCCATAGATTGCCCAAATAGATAGCAGGTCGAGATTAGTTTCTGCCCTGATCCCTAAGAATGGGGTGAGTAGTAGTCCACTCTTGACAGCTGTTGTTGGGTTATCAGGATATGTCGACCCTCTCAGGAGGTCCTCTCTTTTCTTTCTTAAGCTCTGCACGATCTCATTCGGCGATAATTGGTGCATGTAAGGACCTTTAGTGGGCATATTGCCTGGCTGTAGGTCACTGATTCCAACCACAAAGCCCGCATTGTATTCATGGAATTCTTCTGTAACCAGTAATATACTGGTTTCCTTAGCTTGATTGGTGTCCCTGAATGCAGGTGCTGCTCTTTCAGGCTGTTCCTGCGTCGGTTCAGCATTCGCTGGTCGTCCTTGCAGACTTTGCAAGGTTGGCTGCATGTTCGCAATTCTAACTAACTCTGGGATTTCGTACAGAGACACAGGTACACAATCATTATCCACTAACACAAGGTGCGGGTAGGGATAGATGTGTCTCGCCATCTCTAGGACGAAGACTCCAGCCCAAATATATGGTATCAAGTGGAGTCCATTTGCTTCTATCCATACCAGGTCGGTTTTTTCCCCTTCCGGTCCTATGAGGTTTCTTCTGCTTTGCCACCAAGGGGCGAAGGCTGGCCAGTGTCGCACTCTTTCTGGTGGCCTACTGTCTACGATAATGTAAACTGTGTGCATACTAGTAAACACTGCTTCTAGCGATTTTAGCACCTCGGCTACTTGGGTCAGACATGGTCCCTGTGGCGCTTTNGTCTACGATAATGTAAACTGTGTGCATACTAGTAAACACTGCTTCTAGCGATTTTAGCACCTCGGCTACTTGGGTCAGACATGGTCCCTGTGGCGCTTTCGCATGCTTATAGCCGTGCACTAGTTTCGTTCCGTGGCAGGTTGTGTCATCATAGAGTGCTGGCGGGAGTTTTTCGTCCATACCCATTGTAGTTGGGATTGGTTGTGGGGAGGCGAGGGCCATCTGCACCTCAGACTTCATATAGGGAGCCATTACTGGATCTTCAATATCCCCATTCCATCGGTGAACAACTCTGGGCATTGGCCACACCATGGGTCTATTGGTTGGAAATTCCCTCCCCTCATCATCCGTTTCTTCCTCTGACGACTCCGAGGAGACTATCATCACATTAGAGTCTGTAGCCATGGATTCGTCCCCCATATGAGTGGCAACCTCCGAGCAACCACTTGGGGGATGCTGACCGCCTCCGAGCAACCAGCGTTGGAATCACGGCTTTAGACTGCTAATGCGATATGCAGGGCACACCATGTGCGTGAGGATGAGAAGAGGTTTTCCTAGTCTTAAGGTGAGGCTTGGATACTGACAAGTGCATTTGGAATTTAGTAACCACTAGAAAATTTCGGGACTGGATGAGGAAACTAAGGGGCATGGGAGGCAATTGGTGTATCGGGTCAATATTGGTAGGCTTAACAAGATAAGGAGCTGATTCTTGTTAGCATGAGCTTGTTACCTCTTGATTTGAGCCGAAATGTTGAGGTTAAAATCGCTTCTTTATGCATGTTATGTAGTGCATGTTCCTTCTCTATAGGGGAGTGCATGAAACATTCTTATGAGACACTTCCTGCCAGTGGGCTTCAGGAGGACTGTACAATAAACTTTCCCTCTCATTTTTCCTTCGGGCCACGCGCTCCTGGGTCATTTTCCCAATTACTGGCAGGAACTGCACAGGCCAGTGATGCTCCACACGGCGAGATCAAATCGCCGTATCAAGGTCCTGATAATCATCATGCAGTCCAAAGAATACTGGATGTGCTTCGAGAGCTGCTAGCGCCAAGGAGTTAGCTTCCTGTAGTTCCTTATTCAGTCCTTGTGCTGCTGGTACTTGATTGGAGGCTTGCATTGCCGCATACAGGTGGCCTTGGATTGCTGCGAGGGTGTGCTTTGACACAGCTTCGAGCGAATTGGAATGTCTTTCACCCAATGGTGAAATTTGCACAGCTGCTCGTCCATCGTTCGTCTTTACAGGCGGCACAGCAATCGGTTTTGATTGTCGTTCCATTGTGGCTGTGCCATTTTCCAGCGTAGATTTGGTATTGATGGGTGGCATACTGAGTACTTCTGCTTGATGATAGTTAAGATGCCAGGCCAGTCTCTTAAGTTCTTCCACATAGTTAGACCCAATCGTTGCTCCTGTTATGTGGACTTTATAATGGTTCTGCCTGAAAGGATAGTAGTCCACTTTCTCTATCTTCAGGTGGATGTACTGCAAGACCGCCGGATACATTTGTAGGGTACCCCAATTCGGAGGAAAATTTTCAGAAGTGAGGTCCTTTGCCCAAGTGAAGAAGTGTCTCACATATAGGGTGCGCACCTCCTCTTCCTCCCATTCCAGGAGAACTTCAAGGTCATAGTATGGAACATCATCGTGCTCCCAGCGTTTCAATAGGTGATTCAGGTTAACATCCTCACCTNCAGGAGAACTTCAAGGTCATAGTATGGAACATCATCGTGCTCCCAGCGTTTCAATAGGTGATTCAGGTTAACATCCTCACCTTTGTTCGATAATCGCGCCTTGATCGCATCAAGGTCCATGGCTCTTTGGCTTTGATATGAGCTATGTTGATGCGATTCGGTCTGGACCAGGCCGCCTCCGAGCCACCTGGTAAACTGTCTACAGAAGATCTCCCATGATGCAGGTTTATACATTCAGACACAGTCGTTTGATATTTTAGTAAGTGAGTACAGTTTGACAGGGGTTGTTGGATAACTCGTCTGGGCACAATGAAGATCCCCAGTGTGAGCTTACACTGTACTAGTGATATAGCAGCTTGGGAAACTTATGTTTATTAACGGACAACCTGAGCCAAAAGCATCCTCAGACGAGCAGTGCTCACGTAGACTGTCATACAGAAGGCATCGTTATGAGTGACTGTCACTATGCTTGGGTCTTGGTTGAGTCTCGTCAGGTTTCTGGCGCTCCTTTTTTTCATCATTTTCTAATCCAAGCGCTAATCCTGCTGCAAATGGAAGGTATAGCAGCCTTTTCAAAAACCAAAAGGGAGTTCTTGCAGCCCAGCACTAAGGGCATGTGTGGCTTCCCATCACTTCAAGGTTGGCTTTGCGCACCCAGTTGAACATTAAGGATTGACTGCACTCTATCTTTTACCTCAGCAAGATCCGCTTTCACATTGTCAAGATCCTGGGAAGTATCAGCTGTCTGCAGGGCGCTCTGCAAATGAACCCAGATTCGCCCCAGTGCAAGGCTTGACGGGGCTGAGTATGATCTGTTCGCCTCTGGCACTGTTGCTGATGTGGACGAGGGAGGTATGGACCTTCTTATCATGGTTGACATTTCTGTATCGAAATGGATCTGCTCGTTGAGGGGTTGAGGGCAGCCGCCTCATGATATGCTACATGCCACGCTAGACGATTTGTCTCTCCTGTGTTATCCCCACTAATTGTTGCTCCACTGGTGTGTACCAGTATTGAGCGCTGCTGGAACGGGTAGTGCTTCAGGCCAGAGCAATGCAGGCTGATACGATGCAATATAGTAGGTAATGTCGCTAGTACTCCCCATCCAGGGGGGAGATCCTTTGCATAGAGTTCGTTATCGACTGTAAAGAAGTGTCTGCAGTAAAGCTGCTCCAGTCCCTGTGAGGTGGGCCATACTAGTATGAACTCCAGCGTGTAGTACGGAACATCCTTATGGTAGTGGTAGCGCACCAAGTGGCTCATATTGATATCGCAATCTTTTAGAGCGTACACTGTAATAGACTGCTCTTGAGTACAGCTGGTTTCCGCTGTCCATCGGCTAACCAGGGTAGAGCTCTGTTCCATGGCTGGGTCTGATTAAATGGCTTCGTCCCACTGTTAATCCAGGCAACCTCCGAGCAACCTGGCACGACAGCAGGTGTTAGTTATGTTGGTACTCTGATCTTTGCTTTGCACAAACTTTATTTACGACTCAGGTTTAAGTACTTAATTGTTGGTTATATCTCTAGGCCAAAATTACGATACTAGGAAATAGTTCCACCGCCTGAAGCCTTTTGAGCCAGAGGGATGCCAGAAAGAGGGCAGACGTGTAACAATATGAGGTTGTACAGTCCACCACCAAGACGGCATTTTCCTTTTATGCACTTGTGTATGCAACAGCGTGCTCTTCCACATCTAGAGAGAGATGGCGGCATAATGGGCTTTTGCGCTTATTTATGAATACAGCATTGCAGCAGCCTCGCCATTTTGTACATTTTGCAATTTATCTCTCTAGTCCTACCTGTATTTGCACTAACAAAGCTTTAGCTACTTTAGCAGCTGGTATCAATTCGACAGGGAACTGAGATGTTTCCTTGTTGGAAGCATCCGGTGCGTGCAGCATGTCACTGAGGTGGTCTATGGAGGTTGTAATTTCTCGGTGCTGCTTAGCTCTCAGCCTAGACCACTTGCCTCCTTGGTGAGTCGCTTCCCGCGAACTACTTTTCGAGATAGTGTCTAGCGAGGCCTCTTTTGCTAGCTCCGAACGGCACAGGAGCAGGGCTAAATGTGCGATCTTGGCATAGCTGAAGGAGGGAGATGTNCTAGCTCCGAACGGCACAGGAGCAGGGCTAAATGTGCGATCTTGGCATAGCTGAAGGAGGGAGATGTAGTACTCATTTGCGAAGACTCTGCACTTGCATTCATCAGTGCCTGAACTTTGCTGATTGCTTCGTCCAGCTTTTCATCAACTTCCACGTCCAAGGGAGTTTGATCAGGAGCTGCACATGCCGCTTGAGGTCTATCTTCCATGGCTTATGGAAAAAGGTCACTTTCTAGCCTTCTCAGTTACGTCACATGGCTTTAGCAATATGTCACATGGGATAGCTAGGGGAATCCTTACATCCTTGTTATGTGCCTTGGCGTTCCTAAGACATCTGCCAGACACTGTCGCCGTCACTGTGTTGTATAAAGGTTATGCAGGGATATTGCGTTACAGTTTCGGAGACCGCCTTCGAACAGCCTACTCCAACAGTAACACTAGCAAACATTGGTAAAGCTTATTAATGCTACATTGATTATAGCTTCGTTTATGTGATCTCACCTGTGACCTTGCGCGTTCTTGGGCCAAGAAGGGATCTGGCAACAGAGTATGAGCTGCAAGAGGTCTGAGCGTTTTGGAAACCTGTTTCTTTCCATGCACTTGAGTTAAATACAGGCTGATATCAACGCTCATTTTTAACCAGCTGCCTCAATATCGGTTGTTATCATCAAGTGTTGCGCGCTATCTGGGCTACGTGGTGGCTAACTTCCTCACTTTCACGGATCTCAAGGACGACAGCTTCCGGCATGACTTCCCGTTGGCTCATTAGCTGCATGATGGTCTCGTTGGCTGAGAGATTATACCTGATTTCTCTTCTGGAGGGATAGAAAGCGATGCTCATGGCAAGTATTTCTGATCGTGGTAGTTGAAGTAACTCTTGAGCAAACTCCGCTATGAGGCCAGCTGCGCAGTTTAATACTTCCTCCTCAATGGCAAAGGACAGGGTTTGAGTGCACCTTGCGGTGCGATACACTATCCATAATTGTTTGGCTTGATCGGGAATTGGCATATCGCAGAGTATCGCTAGCTCTTGCTCGATAACACCCAGCAAACGCGGCTCAGCAGCGGTATTCGAGGCCATGAGGCAAAGCTGTCAGGCTGTGCTTTGCTGAGTTCTGTGTCATGAATGTATTAAGGCATTTTACTTTAGGTTTCTCTTCACAGCTAGCGGGGATACTTAGCACTCTTGCGGGGTACTACAGTAGTGGAAGACATCGCCTTCTACAGGTAGTCTGTCGCAGGCAACCTCCGAGCAACCTGCAGTATGACTGTCTTATAGCTACTTACAGTCAGGTAATCATAACTCTTTGCGCCAACTCTAGCATTTGTCCTGTTTGAGCTAAGATGGGCTATGCTGCAGTGTGGGGTCATTACGGTATTATGGTCAGACAGTGCAGGTGTAAGAAACCAGTACTACTGCAATAAAGCGGTTCAGCAGCATGTTTCTTTGCACAGTTATGTCTGTCACATTTCCTAGCACTGGCTTTAGACACCGAGCTCTTATGGTGAAACTGATTTTCGGCTCAGTCAAGGCTGTAGAGGCAGCTATGTGCCTTGCTGTGGTCAGGTTCCTCAACAGTTGTCATGGATGACCTAGTACTTGGTAACCAATGGCCTCGATCTCCTGGGCAAGCATGGCGGCAGTGGAGCGCTCTTGGACTGCTCTCTAGGAAGAAATGTGCAAATCTTAAGACGGCAGGCTGGCCCTTGTATGATGTCTGCTTGTCGCTATGTTTAGGAGGCACTGGAAAATTGTCCGATTGGACTAAAATCCACAGAATGATCAGCCCCGCTGGTGTCAGCATAGTGCATCTTCTGGCAGAGTGCTTCAAAGGAGGCACTTTCTCAGCTTGTAATGTTCTTCTGCACACTGGGCAGACGTAAATTTTACCTTGGTCCTCCAGTGCGCTGTTGCATGCCACACAAACTTTTTGTTGACGGGCAGTCTGATTGAGTATACCTTCTCTCATGCGAGCTGCCCAGAGAGGCCATTGTGGCTCAGAGGAT
>BGPT01000634.1:236605-249464 GCA_003297045.1 Symbiodinium sp. clade C Y103 | reverse complement strand
TTGACCGTGTTGCCAACCATGTTCAAGGGTGAGGTGGGCGGGTAGGTCTAAACTAGTTCCATGGACAATTCCTGTGGAATCGGGGGTCATAGTCGGATTGCCCGGCGGGGGACACCAGCCGATCGTGGTCAGTGCCTTGCAGCTTCACTGAAGAAGTCACCATCAAAGCTGTNTTGACCGTGTTGCCAACCATGTTCAAGGGTGAGGTGGGCGGGTAGGTCTAAACTAGTTCCATGGACAATTCCTGTGGAATCGGGGGTCATAGTCGGATTTCCCGGCGGGGGACACCAGCCGATCGTGGTCAGTGCCTTGCAGCTTCACTGAAGAAGTCACCATCAAAGCTGTCTTAAAAAGTCACGAACTCGTAAAAATCAGCTGGTTGGTTTCTTGGAGTGATTTCGACTGTTTGGTTTTTACTGACTGAGTGAGTTACAGGAAACCATGGACTCAGACCTTGATCACACAGTTCCAGGTCCACTTACTTTTGCAGGTTTTAGGAAGCGTTGGTCTCAGAAACGTGCTGCAGATGTTGCGGAGTCGGAACCTCACGATGTCATTGCACCTGTTGATGACCATGGTGACACACTTTCACTTTTTGGTTACAGTGATGACTGGGGTGCAGATGTTGGGGACAACACACTGGGCAGTTGGGAACATGTTGAACCAGATTCAGCCTTTCGTGATGTTGGTTTTCTGGCAGAAACTGCAGAAGGTAGCTCCAACAAACGTGAGTTTGACGATGAGATGTTTTGCAGTGATTCGGGACCGCGCGTCTTGGACCCTAGTGGTGTTGAGCCTGACTGGAGAGCTGTTGCAATGCAGTCTGAACTCAAACGTGTCAAACATGATTTCGACAAGTTGCCGTGGGAGATGGACGGTACAGCATTCAGATCCAGTGACAGGTGGCAGGGGACCATTCTTTCCAACTTGGACAAGTGTTTTACTCCTGCATGCTTGGGGGCCTGTGATGTTCTTGATTCAAGTGTTGTCAGTGCAAGAGCATGTTCATCTGCAAACACAGTGGATGTTCCAGTTGTACCCTTGCAACTGAAGAGGGCGCGGAAGGAACCTTTGGACGAGGATATCCGTCGTCAGGCTTTGCTGAAGTTCAGGGATGTTGTTTTGCAAGATCCGTTAGCAACTCAGTTGGGCACCAGCCTTGTGGGGCAAGTGAATCGTGGAGTTTTACATGACGATGTAGATCAGTCCTTTCGTGATTGTTTCCGTGCAAAAGCTTCTTCAACCTTACAGAAACGTGCAGCTTCCATCACTAGACTGGCAAAGTATTTGAGGGCAGCAGGACAGTTGAATCCCTTGCGCTTGTCAGAAGCCCAGCTTTACTCTGCACTGTGCGAAATGAGACAGGCTGGATGTGGAGCAACTTCAGCTCAGCATGTGATTGAAGCTTTGCACTTTCTGGATGCAACGGCAAAACTTTTGGTGGTAAATTTGTCAGATGTGATTTCAGCCAGATGTCGTGGCGTCGCCAGAGATATGTTTCTCACTAAGAACCCTCTGCGGCAAAAGCAACCTCTGACAGTCGAACAGGTTAAGCATCTTGAACATGCCATGCAATCTACAAGTCCAGTTTTACAATGCATACTTGGGCAGCTTTTGTTTTGCGTGCATGCTTGTTGTCGATGGCGTGACTCCCAGAGACTGAAGTCGATTTACAATGAATCCGGTCATGGAGAGACACTGGTTCATGCGGATGCTATGACATCAAAGACAACATTGACCATTGAAGCCAAAACACGTTTTCTCCCATACGTGGCTTTGGGTACAGGAGTAGTCGCTGAAGAGTGGTCCCAAATGTGGCTGTGGGCCCGTGACCATGAGGGCCTTGAGATCACGGACTTCGTTTTGCCGAGCTACTCTGAGAAGGGTGCATGCTGGTTGGGTGTACCAATGTCTGCATCTGAAGCAACAGTGTGGTTGAGAGAATTTTTGGAGAAGTCCTTTGCATACCAACCTGAACTGCTGGGGTCACACTCCTGTAAGTCGACTCTACTTACGTGGATTGGACGGTGCTCAAAGATTGTTTTCACTCCAGCTGAGAGAAGACTGATGGGGCATCATTTAGACCCCAGTATGAAAAGTGTGATGTGTTACTCGCGTGAAAGTTACACAACACTTTACGCAAAGGTGTTGGCCATGGTGCGATTGATACGGGCTGGCGAGTTTGACCCAGACTTGCCTGCGATCGCCAGAGTGGTGCAGATGGCCGATGAGTCTGAAGAGACACCCTTGCAAGATCACCTTGGTGGTGGCGCTGATGCAGAAGCCTCGGACTCAGAATCCAGCATGGCTTCCTTGGAAAGTCTGCATGACGATCGAGTCGTTGACGTTGGTGTGGATGACCGGTGCATTTCACTGTTTCCAGCGTTTCCAGGTGTGCCTGAATCAGGGTTGCTGGTTCATAGCATCAGTTCTTTGGTCCACGTTGTGAACGAGGATGATTTCTTGTTGTGTGGACGTCCGACGTCATCTCATTTCAGAGCTTATGCAAAAGTGGTGAACCGTGACCATCTTGCAAGCTGCAGCCAGTGCCTCAGAGCTTTCCAAAATAGGAAAGTTTGACAAACCGTGCATGCGCTTGAAAAATCTGAAAGCTGACTAGGACGGCAGTTGTTGAATTGAGTTTCATGTCAATTGCAACGTTGGTCAAAACATGTCAGATCACTTCAGTGATTGTGCATCGCCGCATTTGATGAGTGAATTAGCCTGTTGTCCCAACATCGAGAATCCTCGCCTCGCAGTTGGACAAATCTCAAGGCTAAAATCGGTAACTCATTGAAACGGTGAACATGACATGATGTGACAGTTGAACCATTGGCATGTCTCAACTTTCAAACTGTCAGCAGTCAAACCAAGCTTTCAATTTGTGAACGTTTTCACTTAGGGCCGGAGCCACTTTGAAGTTTTGTGCATTGTTTGAGTCAGGATTTCAGGTGAAAACATTTTTCACTTAGGGCCTGAGCCACTGCTTTGCCGTAGATCACATGTCCGCATCCACGCTGGAGTCGGAAGCTGCTTTTAAGGAGAGAGCAGGACAGATAGGTGTTGAAGACCGGTACATTGCAAAATTTGTGGAGAAGAAGTTTGCATCGTTTGGCAAGTATGCCTTTTGTACTGTGTATTCCCCCCACCAAGCTGATGATGGTCCTCTGAAGAGGTTTTTAGCTGAGTTGTTGGAGGAGGAGCCAGCAGCAGATCAAATGTCGTGCATGAGGCGTTTGTTCTTTGAGAGCCATACAATGGCTTTGACTGATGCCAGGCAAAGAGTTGAAGCCTCGCCGGATCCGGCCATGGCCACCAAGAAGTTGGCGACGGCAGAGCGCGTGTCACGACAACGAGAGCAAGAGACCAGGCTTGGGGGGCTAGTTTTCACTCCCGAGACGACACCATCGAATCACTTGGTGGACCTTTTCATAGAGATGCAGGAGACAGGAATATTATCATATGTGAAGCCGGAGCTTTGTTGCAGCAGGGCCCAAGAAGTGAGCCTGATCAAGAAGGATCCCACAGTTTCTACGGATGCCTCAGGTATGCTAAAGCTTGGGGCAAAAACAGCAGAGCCTCACTGTGAGGCAAACACGGAGTTGAAGCTCCGCCAGGCGTGGCAGAGACGCAACCTGGCGATGCATTTGGCAGGGCTCATCAGTTTCGATGTCATCGAGGGCTGGGTGCAGTATTTGTTCTCACAGTTGCTCAAGGACCAGCCCAGGGGATTCAACAAAGTTTCATTGCAGCAGATTTTGGACTGCGATCGTCATTTGTTCACGTTGGCATCCCATCGAACTATGGGAAGTTTGCAAAAAGCCCCAGGACAGCCTAGGCCTTTGGATGACACTTTTGAGCTTTTGCGTGATTCAAATGAAGTTCTGCAATACCTTATGCCATTGCCTGCAGCACGAACCCATGAAGCCCCTGCACCATCGGGGTCACGCCCTGAGAAAGTGCAGAAAGTTGACAAATCACCTGCAAAGGGTGGTGCAAAAGGAGGAGGCAAAACTGGTGGGGCTAGTAAGGTACAGTTGCCAGAGGGGTGCACCTCGCATGACGAGGATGGAAAGCCACTGTGTTTTGCCTATCAGAATGGGAAGTGCAAGTTTCGTGGCCCGGCAGGGAAGCGTTGTGCAGCAGGATTGCGTGTTGTGAGTGTTGACCATGAAGTGGTGCAGCCTTTTTCACCGATAGTGACACTGGATTTGACTTCCTCCAGTGGTTATGACATTTTGTGGGACATTTTGCAGTCCCCGGGCCTCAGTGCGATCCATCTCGGATTGCCTTGCGGAACTAGCAGCCGTGCAAGGGAGGTGCCAATCCCTCGTGCTCTCAAAGCCACTGGAGTGCCGGAGCCCCCTCCTTTGAGATCAGCAGAATATCCACTGGGACTTCCTGGTTTGAGTCCCCACCATCAGAGAAGGGTTGATAGTGCAAATCAACTTTACAGGCTGGCTGTGGAGATCATTCTTTGGTGCGATCAACATGGAATCATCATTAGCTTAGAGAACCCTGCCAACAGCTGGCTGTGGGCAGTGCTGGTGATGTTGGCGCGCAACCATTCTGAAGCTGCATCCAAAGCGCTCAACAAGCTGAATAAGGTGCTGTTTCATGCATGCTGCCATGGGTCGACCCGCAAAAAGCATACGGGTTGGCTTTCCACTCCTGGNTGCATCCAAAGCGCTCAACAAGCTGAATAAGGTGCTGTTTCATGCATGCTGCCATGGGTCGACCCGCAAAAAGCATACGGGTTGGCTTTCCACTCCTGGCGTTTTTGATGCGCTAGCTGCAGAATGTCAGAATGACCACCAGCACGAGCCTTGGGGGGTACAATGGAAATCTGGCTCATGGATCTTCGATACCTCCACTGAAGCTCACTACCCTCACCTTTTGGCACAGAGGGCAGTGGAGTGTTTGATGCAAGGGTCTTTCTATTGTCAAGCCTCTTCGATTACATGACCAATCGGTTGCAGCGCAGGGCAAACAGACCAAGAAACACAGACCCTTGGTCCCTGAGTACTACCGTATTCTTACTGTGGAGAAAGGTACAAACCCTCCAGTTGGTGCCAAATTGCTTCCTCCTCATTTTCAAGGGGGTAAGTCCGAGGAGGATGTGGATATGGATGCGAAANACTGTGGAGAAAGGTACAAACCCTCCAGTTGGTGCCAAATTGCTTCCTCCTCATTTTCAAGGGGGTAAGTCCGAGGAGGATGTGGATATGGATGCGAAACCCCTAGTCAATGTGGATAAATACGGAGTTTTTCATTCACCTCAGCAGTTTTTGGCAAGAGCAGAGTGTGTACAACATCCCATGGATTCAGTTGAGCACTTGGAAGAAGTTACAAGGTATGCTTTGGATTTTAATTTTCGCTACCCTAGTGAGTTGGTCATGCTGGAACGGCGGAAGAATCTTTTGCAGGCCAAGCTGCTGGCGGCCAGGCTGGCAGCAGATGAAGACGCTCTCCACCAGGCTCTGCCAGCCTCCCTTGAGAAGGTGCTCGAGGGGAAAAAGCTGCTGCTTTGGAAGGCACTCTTGGAAAAGTACAACTACGATGATATGGGAGTTCTTTCCTTCATGATGGATGGAGTGAAACTCGTTGGGGCACATGATACACCTCCTTGCTACCCAGCAATGCTGCGTCCGGCAACGCTGGCTTCCCAAGACTTGGAATCTTCTGCAGTGTGGCGGAGACGAGCCATAGTGGGTCGTGTGCCTTCAGCCGATGCCGCTCATGTGGCTCACTTGGAGGAAACTGCCTTGGAAGAGATCAAGCTTGGTTTTGTTGAGGGACCATTTTTGAACGAAGCCGAAGTCACGGCATACTTGGGCAGGAGCGACTGGTGTGTCATCAGGAGATTCGTTCTTGTTCAAGGGGCGGAGATGAAACTGCGTCCTATTGACGATTGCTTGGAAGCCCAGTTGAACCTAGCATATACTGTAACTTCTTACCTGAAGCTGCAAGACGTGGACTATGTGGCAGGGCTGGCTTTGAAGATCGCTGAGCGGTCAGCTGGCCGTGCTGCGGGTGAGACCACCGAAGCTTGGATGGGCAAGTGCTTGGACTTGAGCAAAGCTTATAAGCAGATGGGTGTTCATCCTTCTCACAGACACTTGGCTGTCATTGTATACCATGATTGCAATGGCTGTCCCAAGTACTTTGTGGCAAGCAGCTTAATGTTCGGTTCTTGTGCGGCAGTCTACAGCTTTAACAGGGTGTCTCGAAGCTTGTGGTATTTACTCAACAAAATGCTGGTCATACCTTGTGGGGTTTTCTATGATGACTTCCCAATGTTCAGCCCAACCTCATTGGCAACCAATGCAGATGAGTCGGCAAGCCAGCTTTTGGACTTGTTAGGGTGGAAGCATGCAAAGACGGGCTCCAAAGCAGCCCCGTTTGACTACAAGTTTCAGGTGCTTGGATGCACCTTGGACCTTCGAGAGATTCCCCAAGGCCATGTGGTTTTGGAGAACAAGCCGGGACGAGTGGATAGACTTGTGGAGCTCTTGAAGCAGGTGCGTACAGACAAGGTGTTGACAAAACATCAGGCACAAGTTCTACATGGCCTCATGCGGTATGCTTGTGGGCTTTTCAGCGGAAAATTTTTGCATCAGGTAAGTGCAGAAGTCATGTCGCTGTGCGGCAGTTCCTTGAGGAAGGGGCCTTCAGACGTTGTGTCATTTTGCGACTATGCCATCCAGATGCTCCAGTCTGCAAAACCCAGGCGTATCAGTGCGAGCTTTGAACGCAGACCTCTACTCATTTTCACAGATGGGTGCTGGGAGGGGTCCTTTGCAGGGATTGGTGCAGTAGTCCTGGATGTGGCCACCGGTGACAGATGGATTTTCTGCGGCGAGACGCCACCTGAGCTTGTTGAGAAGTGGAAAGTGCTAGTTGGGGATCACCTCATATGCCAAATAGAGCTGTATGTCATGGTACTTTTACGATGGCAACTGCGTGAGTTGTTGTGCAACAGGCGATCCATTTGGTGGGTGGATAACGATGCTGCAAGGTTCTGTGCTATCAAAGGCTTGAGCCCTAGCGTTTCAATGAGAACTCTTGTGAGGGAATTTTATTCCTTTGATGCAGACTTTCCCACCTACAGTTGGATAGAGAGGGTGCCTAGTTCCTCCAATGTGTCAGATGGCTTTTCCCGTGGTTCGTGCAAGGAAGCCATGGCCCTGTTGGGAGTTTCCTCCACAACAGAGTTTGAGCATCCAAAGGATCTCGTTGCCAAGCTGATGAAGTTGTCCTGATAGAAAGGGGTGTTAGCCAGTCCAGCTGGAAAAGCATTTCCCTTTTTGTTTCAAACTTTCCTGAAGGAAACCAATGCAGCCAGAATGGACTTGGATAAATCTTTCNGGGGTGTTAGCCAGTCCAGCTGGAAAAGCATTTCCCTTTTTGTTTCAAACTTTCCTGAAGGAAACCAATGCAGCCAGAATGGACTTGGATAAATCTTTCAAGCCCCGTGGGGAGGTCAAACCGGTCGAAACTAGACTTGACCCCGGACCACAAACAAGAGCGTGAAAAGTCAGGCAGCATCTGTTGTGAGCACTTCCACATGTCCNGTGGGGAGGTCAAACCGGTCGAAACTAGACTTGACCCCGGACCACAAACAAGAGCGTGAAAAGTCAGGCAGCATCTGTTGTGAGCACTTCCACATGTCCAAATCTCATGCAGTCATTTGCTGAAGCTGTCAGTTTTATTTGTTGTTTGTTTTAATTTTGGAGTTGCTGCATTTGATTTTGTTTGGCGATGTTTTCGAAATTTACGGCGAAGGCGTTTGACGATTGCGCGACGTATGGGGGATTAGGGGCATAATATATATACAGACTTTGGATTTGGTATAGGAGAANTGTTTTCGAAATTTACGGCGAAGGCGTTTGACGATTGCGCGACGTATGGGGGATTAGGGGCATAATATATATACAGACTTTGGATTTGGTATAGGAGAATTTCAGTGCATTCAATTTTCTGTGGCTGCGCTTTAGGCATACTTTCAACCCTGGCTTTTGCAGTTTGGTGGCTGTTGCACCTTGATGACATCAGTTTGGACGGTCATGGCCCTCAGCAATCCTTGAACCAACAGTGACAGATATCTGCTCTGGAATGTGGACTGGGGGTGATGGTGCATTTTCACATGACGGTACATTCTCACATGCTGATTCTTTTGATGTTGTATCTTTTCATGCTGGTGGAGCGTCTTCAGATCCGATTCAGCAATTTACTGATACTGCAGAGTGTGCTTTAGATCCAATTGAGCAATTTACAGCTACTGCAGATACAATCTTGGACAACACTGCAGAAGGTGATACTGCCGATGTACTCAGTGAGGAGTACAGCCCTGGAGCTTCCATTAAGGCCTCTGCACCTTGTGGTGAGTACGGCTCGGACTTGGCAAAGCGGCTTACTGGTTTTTCTTTCAATGCTGGTGTTGTTGAAGATGGTTTCATGTCATTTGATGGCAATTCAGTGAAGGGTGCTACAGAGAGTTTTGAAGCCTCAGTCATTGGCTCAACTGCAGAAACAATTGTTGTGGATCATCCTGATACTCAGAGAGCACTGGCTTTGTCGCTTGATCCGCCCAAACCCAAGTTTTTGTGGGAGCAGAGCCCTTTTCTGAATGCGGTGTTTGGAAGTGGCAATGTTGTTGACGATCTTTTCCCGTGTCAATCCATCAAACGACCTCCAGCTGTTCTTGTGGATCTGACTGCAGAGGAGCCTCCAATCAAGAAAGCACTGATGGCAGGTAGGAAGCAACCTGTGTATCTAAGGGCTATCAAACAGTCTTCATTGATGCATGAGGAAACCAAACGTTTGAACTACATCAGTGGGTGGACGTCAATTGTGTTGACAAATAGATTTGCCTTTGGAGCCTTCGTTCGTGCACGCACCGAGTGCAGTGAAGCTGGCTTGAGGGGCAAGACGCACCGGACAGTCATGGAGTGCCTAGCCGGAAAAGCGACAAGCACTGTTGGCAAACGTCTTGGATCGATGCAGAGATACGTTGAGTATTGTGCTGCAAATTGTATCAGTGCGTTTCCACTTGATGATGCAAACATGTACTCCTATTTGAGCCATCTCTGTGGTCAACCTGGAGCCGCAGGGTCTTCAGGGAAATCTTTTTTGGAAGCTGTCAGGTTTACAAGCTTCATGCTTGGACTTCGAAGCGAGGAGCTGCGCTTGATCTCACAGAGAGTGGCAGGCCTGGCGGAGCTCCTCATGAAAAGAGCTCCAGCAATAGCTCAAGCGGCGCCCTTACAAGCTGACCAGGTGCGCAAACTGGAAAGAGAATGTTGTTCCAGTGACTCGCTTCAGGACAGGATTCTGTTGGGCGGGATACTCATCATGCTCTTTGGGTGCGCCCGTGCGTCCGATATGACGCGAGTTGTGCGGGTCAGCATTGACAGGGACACGAGACCTGAGGCCGACAGAGCACCTACAGATCCTTGTGGCTACATTGAATTGAGCGTGTTGGGTCATAAAGGAGCTCATAGTTCAACACACAAGCGGCTATTGTTGCCGGTCGTTGCGCCTATGGTGTCGTTGACTGGACTCCCATGGTGGGACAGTTGGATGGAAGCCCGCATGGCCCTGGACTTGGTCGTAGAGGGTGAATTGGATGCACCCATCATGAACAGGTTCAATGCAAGTGGGGAGCCTACAGACCAGAGCTTGGTTGCTCAGAAATTGGTGAGTTTCTTAGACAGACTCTGGGTATCGAGACGAAACCTAGAAACAGTGTCAGGTCGCACTCTTGCAAAGCAACCGTTCTCAGTTGGATGTGCAAGTTTGGGTCACCTTTGCCGCTGCGGCGAATTGCAGGGCATCACGTCGATAGCTCAGCGAAATCAGCCGAGACATACGGCAGAGATTCACTTGCTCCAAGCTTGCGTGAATTGACAAAAGTTGTACTTGCAGTTGCACAAGGAACTTTTTTGCCTGACCAGACACGATCAGGGAGGTTTACTGTACCTGCAGGAAAGCCTGTCTCAGGCGACACTGCTGAGGATTCAGACGGATCTTTTGAGATGCCGTTCTCAGAACCAGGGGAATCGGATGGAGACTCAGAAACGGCCGAAACGGATGCATCCTCAGATGCGGAGACAGACGGAGGTGAGACAGTGGATGATTCAACCACACTTTGGGAGTTGTTGCGTCCTGAATTGAGACCACGTTTGATGAGTGTTTCTGCTGCACTGGAGCAACACAAGCACACGATCTCCGGAGTAGTGCATCTTAGGAAGCCGGAAGCTCAGAGATTCTTGTGTGGCAGAATTTTCAATGTGAGATACGAACGCAGACTCAGAGCAACATCAGAAGAGTGCCAGAAATGCACTACCTGTTTCTCTAGCAGAGAAGCACGTCCGCCCACGTGAATGCATGGGGCGTCATGAACACGATGCCAGCATCGCTATGAACACCTGCGACATGCAATGTCAATGACCGAGAAAAACAGGTTGCGGCATGCCTCAGGTTTTGCAGTGTTGCTTTCATGAGTGTCTGTGAGTCTTGCATAAATCTTAGATTGAATCACTTTGTTCAGTTGACAGATGCCTTTCTCTTCAGAACTGCGTGACATAATTTTGTCGAATTTTCAATTCACCATTTTGAACTGTCTCCAAAAGTTGATGCACAATCTTTGAGATTTTTCATTGATCATATGCACATTTGGACTGAAACTGCACGGACTTGTACATCCGAAGTGGACAGCAGTCGTCCTTGAACACACCAATTCAGTGAATGCGCTGTGGTGGTTCATGCCCAAGCCGGTGCATTTTGCACCTTGAACACATGCACACATGGGCACATGGACAATTGCATTTGTGGATGCTTGCCATGACATGGAGCAAGTCAATTCTTTTTGAACACTCCGTACAGGATGCAGGGAACACATCAGTACGATTTCAACTCCATTGTCATCGGAATTGTTTTCATTTGATGTTTGTGTTCTCACCTTGTCAGACGCGTTGCCTTAGAATCCATGGCTTCATATGCAATGTCAAGTGCGAGTTTTGCGCACAGATGCAAGGAAGTTGGCTTGTCAGCTGCAGAAGTGTCAGCCCTTAGTGATCAGGAACTTCGTACTTTCAACCATCTTGCTTATGCCGTTTGCGGGCAACCTGGACAGTTGGACGAGAACAGATTCAGACAGGTCATGGACAGTGTCTTCAATGGACCTTCACTTGGGCTTGAGAGCAAGCTGCGTCAAATGTGCTATGAGGCAATTACTGTGGCAGTGGCTGCGATACGGCAGCGTGTCGAACCACAACAGGAAGGTCAGCTGAAGAGACTACCCCCTCAAGAGAGGGATGAGAGGATCCGTAGACAAGCTGAGCGGATCACTGGATTCGTCATACAGGGCGACTATGAGCCGGCACATTCAATTGTTGACTTCTTCACAACTATGTTAGAGGAGTGTGCACCAAAGTATCTTCCTTTGTCTAGATGCATCAGCCGCGAACAGGAGTTGCAGACAATGAAGGTTGACAGACGCATAGTTGTTCTCGAGGACCAGCAGTTGCAGGTCAAGAACAAGGCGCCCGAAGTGAGTGCTGACCTGTCGACGGACTTGAAAGTCCAGAATGCTTTCGTGAGACGTGGCCTAGCGTGTGAACAAGCAAATATTTTGACATATGCCACACATGAGAAGATCAGGCACTCTTTCATGGCTCATATGACTAGGAGTGCGCCACCTGGATTCAAAGCCCCAGACATTGCGTCAGTGCTTCGAGCTGACAAAGAACTTTGGATGCGTGCCTTCGACAAGTGCAAGTCCAACATCAAGGTGGGGGCGGACGGCAAGTATCCGCTCGACAAGGCGCTTTTAGATCTCTACAACTCGCCTGAGGTCGTTTTTCATTTGCTCCCCACACCTGGCGCGACTGGCACAAAGCGTGCTCGATCACCTGAGTCTGACGACAAGCCCAGCGTGAAACCCAAGAGCAAGCCAGAGCCCCGAAAGCCTGGTGGGCCGAAGCGGCCAAAGAAGACCAGTGACGACCGGGTCAAAGTGCCAGAAGCTTTGAAGGGCTTCTCTGGAGTCAACAAGAACAAGATGCGTGTGTGTTACAACTACAACCTTCCACATGGCTGCAGCAACAGCACGCATGAGAAGGATGGTCATACCAGGTGTGTCAAAGGAGTCCATGAATGCATCAAGTGCTCCGGGAGACATTCCATGCAGACATGTCAGAAGAAGTGACAGCCCGCCGCAGCTACGGAAGCTACATGCATGTCGAAAGCTGTTGTCGTGGAAGTCTTCTGTGGCAAGGGCGGCCTATCGAAGCGTTTGAGACAAAAGAGATTTCAAGTGATTTCAGTTGATCATGTGGCATCCAAGGGGGTACCAATTTTGCAGATCGACATCAGCAAGCCTGCACAACGAGCAGTCTTAGAAGATTTGCTAAGACTGGATATGATTTTATACGTACACTTTGCCCCGCCGTGTGGGACGGCTTCAGCGGCAAGGCACATACAACCAGGACCACCACCTCTTAGGTCCTACAGTTTTCCAATGGGTTTGCCTGGACTCAACTTTGTGCAGAAACAGAGGGTTCGGAAAGCAAATTTCCTTTACAAGTGGACCTGTGAAATGGTCCTCATGCTAGACTCCAAGAATGTTGGCTGGAGCATTGAGAACCCAGCAAGCTCACTCATGTGGGTCACGGACCCTTTTGTGCATCTTTTGGACTCGCTGCGGAACCTCATTGCCTTCAGCTTCCACACTTGTATGTTTGCGGCAAAACGGAAGAAGCAATGTTCTACTTTAGTAGATAATGCATTATCTGCTAACTCACTATGTGTGAAGGTGATGCTATGTGCTCACCTGAACTTTACACGCTTCGCCTCC
>BGPT01000634.1:219337-236568 GCA_003297045.1 Symbiodinium sp. clade C Y103 | reverse complement strand
TGACATGTCACTTGTTTGTGTTGTTTCTCTTTTGACATGTGATGTCTCTTGAATGTTCAAAGAACTACTTTGAATTTGTCTGACTATTTCTGAATTTTACCTTCGAAGAGAGAACAGTTGTTAGTAAATCTTGCAACAGGCACACCATACCACATGTGGGCGGAAAACATTTATATGTTTATGGTGGCCATTTTGGCTCAAGTATCGGGAGCAAATGTGCTGAAATGCAGCATCGGATAGCGGTCTCCAAGGGGCGTACCGCGTTAGCATCAGCCATTCAGTTGCCAGCTGGAGCGCCACAGCCTTCAGTGCCGATTTCCTTGTTCTGGTGGAAATTCAGTCTTTCGTGCAGTTTTTTCATTGGATTTTGCACTGCAATCTTGTTACTGTGGCTCATTTTTTGATTTATGAACCAGCTGCATCTGTACACGCTGACAGAGTTGCTGCATCTCCTTCTTGCCATTGTCGTTGAACTTCTCCGCAGGTTTGGTTGTGAACCCAGTTTGCCGCCAAGTCCCAATTCACCAGTTTTGGCCTTTTGTTGTACCTCTAGGTGCTCGTTCTGTCTGCATCAATGTCGGTTAGGGCAGACTCACCAGGGGCGGCACAGATGTCTACAACACTGGAATCAACCTTAGCTCCTCTTGTACGTGAAAATGTATTGGGGGTTACTCTGAGACGTGAGGAGGCTTTGCAGAACAATGACGGGACTCAAACACCTGTGGATGATTTTAGCGAGGTTTTCAGTAGACCAGGAACGCCTGAACCTTTTGGCTTTTCTCATGATGCACTGCCAGGGCCTACGCTGCTTGATTCAGACAATGATTTGGGTTTTGAGCAGTTGGATGGTTTTCAACAATGTTGCACTGCAGACTATGACATTGTAGGTGACAACTCCAAGGGCAGTGATGTTGAAGCTGAGATAGTTCCTGGAACATCTGAAGACTTGTCTGGCAGGGACGTGGAATGGCTACTCAACTTAGGGAACAGTGCAGCAATTGAGCGTGGACTGGAGACCGAGAGGTTGGGGCCTGATCCTCAAATGCCTGGACCGAGCCGTGCAGCAGTTTTGCCTGGTTTGGGTGTTGACAGCAGTGCATGGGCATTACATGTCGAGACGCCAAAGTTTTTCTGGGAAACTGACCCTTTTCTCAACGTTGTTTTTGGGCAAGGGACGGTGTCAGGGCCAGAACTGAAAAGGCCGGCAGTGGTTCTCGATTTGACTGGAACTGAGCCTACAGATGTCCTGAGCTTGTTGCGGAAGCCCTGCGTGAGCATGTTGTTTTCACTTTTCTGCAGAGCATGGTACGAGATGATCAAACAGCTGCGAGTGCAGGGAGATCTCTGTTGGAGGCATGCAGGTTTGCCCGTGGAGTCTTGGGGCTCCGTGGAGACATGGTTGAGCTTGGAACTGCCAGGGTTGATGGTCTGGCGGTGGAGCTTAGCAAACGTGCAGGGCCCCTTCGACAGGCCAGCCCGTTGCAAGTGTCACAAGTGGTATCGCTGGAAAGACTGGTAGCTACGATAGATGACTTAAAGGACAGGGTGGCCTATGTGGCCATGCTCATTCTGCTTTACTCGTGTGGCCGATTCAGTGATGGGCAGCGAGCTGTCAATGTCATCTTAGACATAGACCCTTCATGCATAGACCCAAAGGATGTGGACTGCGTTGGATTCCTGGAGCTCCAGGTGCTAGCCAACAAAGGCGCCAGAAGCGACATCCTCCGGAGGACGTACCTCCCATTGGTTGCTCCGGTGTACTCACTAGGCAGCTATGATTGGTTTCGGGCCTGGTTACAAGCACGCAAGAGCATGGGGCTCGAAACACATGGGCGATTGACGTCACCTTTGATGTGCAGGTTTGGTGCAGATGGTGTTCCTTTGCAGCAGGAGATAACATCATCGTGGATGCCAATGCCAAATCAGCTGAGGCATACAACAGAGACAGCATGGGACCGGCAGTTGAGCAACTGGTGCAGACGTTGCGTGCAATCAAGCAGGGCTCCTTCAAGCCTGATGAGAGCAGGTCTGGCAGATTCCCCAAGCAGTTTGACAACAGCTTGGACTTCCCAGTGGAGCAGGCGGAACAAACAGCTTCTGACTCTGACTCGAGTTTTGTGCCGGACTCAGACACATCATCGGACAGTGATGAATTTCCTTTTGCAGCTCCTGGAGATTCTACTTTGTTGTGGCACTTGGTCACTCCAAATCTCAGACCTGGTTTTGTAGAAATCCCTGAGAACTGTGCAGTTTATAGGAACAATGCATCAGGGGTACAACACCTCAAGATGAATGGAAGTGTCAGGTTTCTCTGCGGTAGGAGAGAATGTGCTCGTTACACGTATTTCGCTGGCAAGCCCATTAAGGGGGTCGCCATTTGTGATCCGTGTCTCCACAGCAGAGATTTGGTTTCTGAAAGCAGACCATCAGATGTCCCACTGGCACCATGAGGTTTTCATTCACTCATTTTCCTGAAGTCACTTATTTGCTTGAGTTGTTGCGATTCATTTCTTTTGCACATGTTCATGCCTGTGTCTTTGCATTGCCACATGTCAGGGACTGCAAGGTTTGTGTGCATGGTTCACGAAGCAATGTTTGAGCTGGCGTCGAATGTGACGTAAGCTTCAAAAGGGCGCTCAGGTTCATTCCAATGTGGAAAGAATAGCGACCCACATTTGCCCGGACCTTTTCGATGTGAAAAGAATTTGTTGGGATGTTTTCCAATTGCAGATGTCAGTGATGTTGATGAGCCATCTTGGAAGCAGAGTCATGTCATGAGAGAGCGGTTCATTTTTCAATTAAATGCGATTCCGAACTTTGGACCAAGCAGGGAGACTGCTCCCGGTCGATATGTCGACTGCAACATGTTGCTGCATGGTACATGTGTTTGAAAATATCCTCCATGTTTTCAAACTTTGTTTCATGTCATGCAACCTCCTGTCGATATGTCGACTTGTGGCAGATGTTGCTAGGACTATGAGTGCTTTGCCAAATCAATCACATGTCACATGGTTTTCATGTTTTAGATCCTTTCAGTTTAGACAGCGGTTGCGATGGCCAGTTACGCTGAATCAAACGCGAGCTTCAAACACAGAGCCCAGCAAATCCAACTTGCTGATGATCACATCCAGGCGCTGTATGACAATGACATTCGGTGCTTCAACCATTTGGCATTTGCAGTCAATGGTCAGCCGGGACAACTGGACCAAGAGCGATTCCAAAATTTATTGGACATGATGTGCCCTCGCGGGGCTAGCATTGGCGTTCAAGCTGGTTTGAAGCAGCTGGCATATGAGGCGCTTACAGTTGCAGTAGCAGCAATCAAGCAACGAATTGAAGCTCCTGACGACAGTGCTCGCAAATTGCCAGCCCAGGAGAAAGATCAGAGGCTGAAAATCATGCGTGAAAAGATCAGTGGCTTTGAGATCACTGGAGACTATGAACCGGCACATTGCGTCATAGATGCCTTTGCAGCAATGTTGGAAGAGAGTGCCTTGCGACATTTTCCTCTCAGTCGATGCGTGAGCAGGGAATTGGAGATGTTGTCAGTGAAGACTGACAAGCAGGTTGTGCTGCTAGAGGGGCATCAGCTCCAAGTCAAGCCGAAAGGCGCTGAGCTCAGTTCAGAGCTTGGGAACGAGCTGCGTGTGCACCAAGCTATGATACGCAGGGGCTTAGCTTTGGAGATGAGCAATCTTGCCACCTACTCAGTGCATGAGAAGGTCATGAGAAAGTTTATGAGCCACCTCAACATGCAAGCACCACCAGGCTACAGATCGGTTTCCATTGATGCTATCTTGCGAGCCGACCGTGAACTTTGGACCCGAGTGGCTGACAAGGTGAGATCTGAGCTGCGGGCGGACAAGAATGGTGATATGCCTGTTGACAAGGCTTTGGAAGAGCTATGTGACTCTCCTTCAGTGGCTTTTCACCTGCTACCACTGCCTACCACTGCACATGCAAGCAATGCAAACAAACGCAAGACTGTGGATCATGATGATGTGCCCAAGAAGGTTCAGCCGAAGCCCAAAGCTCAGCCAAAACGCAGGACCACCGGTCGCCAGGGCCGTACCAACCTGCCTGCTGGACTCCATGGCTATTCAGGGTGGAACAAGCAGAAGCAGCGCATTTGTTATAACTACAACATGCCTCATGGTTGTTCGAAGAATGTGACCAAGGACAACAATGTTGACAAGTGCAATCGTGGCATCCACCAGTGCATTAAGTGCCATGGCAAGCATCCGCTGAGCCAATGCTCAAACTGAGAAACGGACGAGCCAGTTGAGTCCACAACAACTGGCGCCAGAAGCTTTGCGGATTTATTCATTGTGGAAGTTTTTTGTGGAAAAGCAGGATTATCTCGTGCCCTTCGAAGGAAGGGTTTTCAGGTTTTCTCCATCGATCATAAGGCTGTCAAGGGGATTCCTATTTTGATGATCGATTTGAATTCACATGCTCACCGGAAAGTCTTTGAAGAGCTGCTGGAACAAAAACAATTGCTCTACGTTCACTTTGCCCCACCTTGCGGGACTGCGTCCCTAGCCCGTTCCATCAAGCTGAAGGGACGGCAGGGGCCCAAGCCACTCAGAAGTTAGCCTCCGATGGGGCTACCGAAATTACTTTTTGTTTCCCGTGAACGTGTCAGAAAGGCCAATAATTTATATGCTTTGACATGGTTTTTCATCAACAAGCTGGACGCAGCGAATGTCGGATGGTCTGTTGAGAATCCGTCCTCGAGCTTGATGTGGATTACAGACCCGTTTACAGAACTCATGGAAGTTTTGGGTGACAAATGTTTGGGTTTTTGCTTTCACAACTGCATGTTTGGTTCAAAGCGCAAAAAACTGACGGCCATCTGGACAAACGTTGCAGAGCTCCTTCAGTTGAAACGCCTGTGTGATGGCAACCATTCCCACGCTGAGTGGGGTGTGACTACAGATGGCAGTTTTGCAACCGCTGAAGAGTGCGCCTATGACCCTACCTTGTGCGCACATTGGGCAGAAGCCATTGCGTGCTATGCTACACGCCTTGGATATTCAGCACCACCTCATACATTTGATGAGGTCCAAGCTGACCATTTGCACTTGAAAGACCAAGCGAATCGTGCCATTTTGGGCACCCTCCCTCGGGGAAACAAACTTCCCCCTCTGCTGACTGATTTCTTACAGAAAACGACAGTCCATGTGCATCAATTTCCATTTCTGCAGCAGACAAAGCCGGGTGCTCGGCTTCCAGATAGTGCATATTTTCCCAAAGGTGCACGTTTGATGCGGTTTTTGAATGACCAACGGGGGGTTTGCAGTGACCAGTTTAACAATTTCAATGGAAATTCCAATGACGACGACAATTCTTGCAATGCGGAATTTACAATGGCGGAACTTGGGATCCCTGTGGAGCCGCTGGAGTACATCAAGCAAGCGTGCAATCTGGTGCACCCCAATGCAACACAGCTGAAGTTGTCTGGTGAGCTGGAAAGGGCGATTGAGTTACACCATGCTGGGGCCTCTGTTGACCTCAGGCGAGTTAGGATCAACTGGACAAAGTCAATGGTTGCCCTATATGATCAATGCAAAGATGTGGAGCGTGGACTTGAGATTTCGCGCCCCCAGCACTTGCAGACAGTTTTGGTTGGAAAGAAGTTTGAACTGATGAGATTAGCTCTGGAGGCTGTCGGATACCCGGACTCCAGCATAGCCTCTGAAGCATCGGAGGGATTGCCCTTGGTTGGTTGGATGAAAGCTTCTGGGATGTTTGCAGCAAATTTACGTCCCCCGGAATTGCATGTCGACAGCCTTGTCACGATGGCGCCATCCTTTTCTAGCAGGTCCATTGCAAGTGTGGGACCTTCTGCAGATGCAACTCTTGACCAAGAGGTTTGGGAGGCTACACTTGCTGAGGTTGAAGGGGGCACCCTTGAGGGGCCCTATGATGTTCAAGATCTCCTTCGGGGGCACATAGCGTCCCCACGTTTTGGATTGCGACAGGGGGCGAAGGTACGTCCAATCGACAACTTGACAGCATCTGGCATCAACTCCACGGTGGGCCTTCCTGAGCGTTTGCAGGTGGACACGATCGATGAGGTTGCTTCTTTGATAAAGAGGTTCATGCAGGTGCATGGGCGTGGGTGCAAGCTGGTTGGACGAACGTACGACTTGCGCAAAGCATATCGTCAGCTGGGCGTGCATGAGAATGACTTCAGGTTTTCCTGGATAGCTGTGTGGTCGACGGAACACACCTGTGTGAAGCTGTTTCGTATGAAAGGCCTCCCCTTCGGGGGTACTGCTTCAGTTGCTTCATTCCTCCGCGTTTCCAGAGCCTTGAAAGAGTTGGGAATCCGCGGGGGAGCATTGTTGTGGTCATCTTTCTTCGATGATTTTATTTGCATTTCAAGGCCTGAAGATGCAGCGAGCGCTGACTTGACGATCAGATTTTTGTTCAAGTCACTTGGATGTGTATTGTCAGAAGACCCTGACAAGGACAAGGGCTTTGCTCCAGTTTTCTCCGCCTTGGGGGTACAGTTTGACTTGACTGAAGTTGACAAGGGTGTTCTGCGGATTGGGAACACTCAGCGCCGCAAAGATGAACTAGCTGAGCTGGTGAATGGTTTCCTTGTTGCGGACAAGCTGACCGCTGGTGAATCTGAGAGTTTGCGATCAAGGTTGAATTTCGCAGAGGGTCAGGTTTTTGGTCGCAGCTCCAAACTAGCTTTGCGTGCGGTGGGAGAGCCAGCTCGTTTGGGCATTGATTGTGCTCCACTTTCTGAGGGAGTTAGGTTTGGACTGCAATGGATGTTGGATAGAATTGTGAACGCGCCGCCTAGGGTCGTTACGACTGATGAAGACCCCCCTCTCCTACTTTTTGTTGACGGAGCTTGTGAACCTGTGACTGAAGGGGGATCAGACCTTGTGACTTCGGTTGGTGCAATTTTGCTTGACTCAAATGGAATTGGGCTGAAATATTTCGGAATGCGCTTGCCAGACGAGGTGACTGCAGTGTGGGGCCGTGATGGCCGCCGACAGCTTGTTTTCGAAGCTGAGATCCTACCGTACTTGCTGGCGTTGGCTTGCTGGAAGGATGAGCTGGCAGGTCGCAACTTGCTAGTGTTCATCGACAATGATGGCGCACGTCATAGCTGGATCAAAGGAAGTGCAGACTCATTACATGCTTTGCGTATGATACACAAAGGCACCTTGTTGGAAGCTGGTCTTGATGTTAGACCATATTTTTGTCGTGTACCGACATCGAGCAATGTGGCCGACGGGCCTTCCAGATTGGACTTCAGACTTTGCCGTGCACTTGGAGCCGAAGCGTTCAATGTGCCAATGGACACCATACGCAATTGTGCGATTGGTGCGGCTTCTTTGGTGAATGATCAGAAGGGGTGAAAGCTGGAAACGGCACTTGAGATTTCCCCGTCTGTTCATCGAAAAAGACAGTGCATCTGAGGTTCAGTCATGTTGTGCAGTGATGTCAGTACATGTTTTGCAGTCTTTTTCCCGACAAACATGACGATACTAGCGTTGTTCAGTTTATTAGTATACGCGTAGGGATCACGCTTGTAATGTTTTGTTTTCCCGTGTTTGTTTGTGTGGCTGGAGGCAGTACTTGTGTGGCAGAGGCGTGTACTTTGTGAGTGGTAAGATAAGCAATGTTCTACTTTAGTAGATAATGCATTATCTGCTAACTCACTATGTGTGAAGGTGATGCTATGTGCTCACCTGAACTTTACACGCTTCGCCTCCNAAGCAATGTTCTACTTTAGTAGATAATGCATTATCTGCTAACTCACTATGTGTGAAGGTGATGCTATGTGCTCACCTGAACTTTACACGCTTCGCCTCCTCTCTTGTGCTGCCCTCTGGTGGGGAAAACTTTCCTTGTGCGTAGCGCGCCGCTCCTGCGTGTTGCTGCGTGTGTGTGCTGCGCAAGCGTGGTCTCTAGATTTTATTTCTTGGTGCGACCGATGTTGTTTTGTTTACGCGTGTGCGCTGTGCCCGCGGACTTGTGTGTTTCACCAAACCTGGAAACAACCTTGTGTGCAAACAAACTGTGACATGTCACTTGTTTGTGTTGTTTCTCTTTTGACATGTGATGTCTCTTGAATGTTCAAAGAACTACTTTGAATTTGTCTGACTATTTCTGAATTTTANTGACATGTCACTTGTTTGTGTTGTTTCTCTTTTGACATGTGATGTCTCTTGAATGTTCAAAGAACTACTTTGAATTTGTCTGACTATTTCTGAATTTTAACTTTCGAAGAGAGAACAGTTGTTAGTAAATCTTGCAACAGGCACACCATACCACATGTGGGCGGAAAACATTTATATGTTTATGGTGGCCAATTTGGTATCAAGTATCGGGAGCAAATGTGCTCCAAGACACTGCAATTTGGACATCAGTTCCGCAGTTACGGCTGCACCTGGAGCGCAAGTGCGATGATCAGCACGAGCACTTGCAGTGGGGCAAGACATCCACTGGTTTTGCCACAGCAGAGGAGTGCGCTTACAATGACACACTTTGTGCATCATGGGCTGAAGCCATTTACGACTATGCTTTGTTTCGTAATTTTTCACCCCCTCCAGAAGTTGTTTCTGAAGTCGCAGCCGGGTCACACAGCGCCCAGCATGTCAACAAAGCCATTCTTGGGTGCTTGCCTCGGGGCCGCAAGATGGTTCCGCTTTTTTCTGAGCTTTTGCAACCAACTTTGATGGACATCTCTGCACAGCCAGTTGTGCAAAAGCTGGCCTTGGGTAAGCGTATTCCTGACTTCTGCGAAGCTTTTCCCAAGGGCTCCAAACTTTTTCGTTTTGTGAATGTCAAGGGGGGGTCTGATGCTGACAACACAGTTTTTTCCAATGCATACGTTGACAGTGGTGGTGCAAATTTCCGAAATGCCGATGCAATTGATTTGTTTTCAAATTCCAATGCAAACAATTTGAGTGAGCATTCTGGTGGAGATGATGCTGCAATCCACCAGGGAATGCCCACACATGCCATGATTGGCATTCCACGTGAGCCTATGGATTTCCTCCGTGAAGCGTGCAATCTGATTCACCCCACTGAGATGGCGATGTCGGTGAGTCAGTTGGTGATTGACAACATCCGTGCTTACAATGATCCCACAGGGCTTGCTTTCAGGCGTACCCAGTGCAACTTTGCGAAACAACTAGTGCATCTGTGTGAGGAGCTCCGGGATGAAGAGCTGGCGTACAAACAGACCATGAAGCCCCATGTGCGCGAGGTCCTGAAAGGAAAGCGTTTGAAACTGTTCAGACGGCTACTGGATGTTGCGGCATACCCTGATGCCAAGATTGCAGATGAGATGGCGAATGGTTTTCCCTTGTGTGGATGGCTCCCATCTTCTGGTGTGTTCCCTGCAAAGGTACGTACACCTGAAATAACTGAGAGTTTTCTTCGGAGGATGGCCAGATCTTTTTCAGCTCGTTCAATTGCTTCCACGACAAGTACTGGTGATCTTGAGGCGGATCGCAAGTTGTGGCAGGCGACGCTTGACGAGGTGGCTGAGGGCTTCCTCTCAGGCCCTTTGAGTTTGCAGGAGTTGGGGAAGGAGAGTGTCGTTTCTCCTCGCTTTGGTCTTCAGCAGAAACAGAAGCTACGGCCCATTGACAACTTCAGTGCATCTCAAGTCAACAGTGCCACTGGTTTGCAAGAGCGTTTTGTTGTTGACACAGTGGACGAGATTTGCGCCATGGTGAAAGCTTGGATGCAACAGGGTGGTCCTGGCATCAGGTTGGTTGGGAAGACATATGATATGCGCAAAGCATACCGGCAGATAGCAATCAGTGAACCTCATCTTGACTTCGCTTGGATAACGGTGTGGGACCCTGACCACCAGCGACCAGCGCTCTTCAAGATGCGCACCATGCCCTTCGGTGCGACTGCTTCAGTTGCGGCCTTTTTGAGGCTGTCCCAAGCCATCAAAATGATTGGCGTCTCTCTTGGCGGACTAGTCTGGTCCTCCTTTTATGATGACTTCGTTTGTATATGCCGCGTTGGGACTGAACAACAGACTGACAGAATGGTCAGGTTGCTTTTTCAGACCTTGGGTTGGGAACTTTCTCAGGATGCGGAGAAGGACAAACCTTTTGCTGAGGTTTTTGGCGCCCTCGGAGTGGAGTTCAACTTGACCCGCGTGCCAGACGGGTGGTTCACCGTCGGGAACACTGAAGCTCGTCAGTCGGAGTTGAGGGAGAGGATCAACTCGATCCTGGCTGAGGACGAGTTGGAGCCCAGTGCAGCAGAGTCGTTGCGCTCAAGGCTCTTGTTTGCGGACGCGCAGTTGTTTGGGAGATTCTCGAAGCTTGCTTTGCACCGCATTGGTGCAGTGGGACTTAGGTCAAAGATTGAGAGACCTCTTAGCCACAATGTGCGATCAGCGCTGGAATGGATGCTCCATCGAATCTTGGCAGGGCCTCCACGTCGGGTTGATGCAGGGGATCGGAAAACCTATTTTCTTTTTCTGGACGGGGCCTGCACTGAGAAAGAGGACAACAGATGGAGCGGGACGTCGATTGGTGCCGTCCTGGCGGATTCATGTGGACAAGTTTTGAAATTTTTTGGCCATGTGGTTTCTGACGATTTACTCGCGACCTGGGGGCCCCCGGGCAAGCTGCAGCACATTTTTGAAGCGGAAGTTTTACCCTACGTGATATTCTTCGGAACTGCAATTTGTTTGCTTTTATAGACAATGAAGCGGCCAAAGCTTCTTGGATTTCAGGTTTTGCTACTTCGAATACTGCTCGCGCCATTTTGCACAACGGCACCATCATGGAAGCGGACAATGATGTCCACCCGTTTTTTGCTCGGGTTCCCACATTCTCGAATATGGGCGACGATCCTTCCAGAGGACGTTTTGATTTCTTATGTAAATGTTTACGCTACGCTTCAGCCAGTTTGTACAGTCAAACAACAGTGTTTGCTAGTTGAAAACTACTCCAAACACAAACAGCAGTCAGACAGTCACTGCAACTCATGCAATAGGCATGAACACGAAAATACGTGTGATGTCCGAGGCTTTGTGAGTTCAAAAGGTTGCTTTTATGGTAGCGGAGCCCAGTGATCCAGTCGCAGAATAGCTGCACTGGTGAGGGCTCCAGAGGTCTGACTGACCCTGTAGTGGTTTTCCTTCGTTGCCGTTAGCGCCATAGAAGTTTCTGCAAGTGTCTAGGGCGAGNGCTGCACTGGTGAGGGCTCCAGAGGTCTGACTGACCCTGTAGTGGTTTTCCTTCGTTGCCGTTAGCGCCATAGAAGTTTCTGCAAGTGTCTAGGGCGAGGCTCAAGGATTCTGCAGAATGGAAACTCAACAACCTCAACAGAGCCCAGACGGAAGCCCAAATGCAACTCAGAGTGATGGTCAACAGCCTTTGTCAGGTGAGATGCTGGCGATGAGAATGATACAGGCGGCGGAGTCAGCGGCCTTGGCAGCACAGGCTGCCACCCAGGCAGTGAATGCCATGTCTTCTGGTGGTGCTGGAGGACATTTAGATGGTGCTGGTGTGAAAACTGACTGGTATAAGGTGTTGCCAAAACCTCCGGTANCCTCCGGTATTTGAACCGAAGGATCGTGAAGCTGAACTTTCAGGCTTTAGGGACTGGTGGTGGCAGGTTGAACAATACATACTTGCAGTGGATGCAAACTATGGGCAGGACCTGTTATTCGTTCGCAGTCACATGAATGAGGATCTAGCCTTGGTTGAGCAAGATCCGGAGCGTACAAGACGAAGTGGTTTTCTTTANGGTTTTCTTTATGGACTTTTGGCATCACTTTTACGTCATCGACCTCTCATGTTGCTGAAGGGTATCGAACAAGGAAACGGACTTGAAGCTGTGAGACAATTGTTTAAGACATGTCAACCGTCTTCAAGAAACAGATCCCTTGGACTTCTTCACCTTATCATGCAATGGCCAAGCTTTGATATGAAAAGTGCATTACTTCCTCAAATTCTCAAGCTCGAGGATTCGTTCAAGGAGTACGAGAAGATTGCATCGCCTCTTGGAGAGGAACTCAAGTTTGCAGTGCTGATGAAGGTCTTGGGAGGCCAATTGAAAACGTATCTACAGGTGACATTGCGTGAAGGAACTTCATATGAAGATCTACGAGAGACTGCATTGAGGTATGACCAGTCTACTATCAAGTGGACTCAGTCGATGTCGCTTGGTTGTGCAATTGGTTCGACAGATGGTGCAACTCCCATGNCGAGAGACTGCATTGAGGTATGACCAGTCTACTATCAAGTGGACTCAGTCGATGTCGCTTGGTTGTGCAATTGGTTCGACAGATGGTGCAACTCCCATGGACGTTGACAGGGTGGAGAAAGGAAAAGGGAAGAAGGGCAAGGGCAAACAGAGCCCTAAAGGAAAAGACAAAGGAAAAGGTGATCAAAAGGGNTCCCATGGACGTTGACAGGGTGGAGAAAGGAAAAGGGAAGAAGGGCAAGGGCAAACAGAGCCCTAAAGGAAAAGACAAAGGAAAAGGTGATCAAAAGGGTAAGAACTCTGGAAAGAAGGGTACTATCAACGGCAAAGGGTACAACAATCAACAATCTTGGGGTGGCAAGCAGACCTCTTGGAGCAACAACAATTGGAGTGCAGCAAATGACAATGCGAAGAGCGGCAAATCTGGCAAGGGTGGAAAGAGCAAGGATGGTGGTAAGGGCAAAGATGTCATTTGCCACAACTGTGGAAAGGCAGGTCACTATGCTAGAGACTGCAGAGTGCGAGTTGTGGGACAGGACGAAACTGCGACTTCAAGCACAGGTGACAAGACTGCTGGAAATTCTTCAGGATGTGGCGCAGTGAGCCGAGTGATTTTTGCACCTCCAACATCTCCAACATCTCCATCTTCCACACTTCGACAGCTGGATTTTGATATTTCGACCATGGATGATTTGAGCAGTTTTTCCACGAGACATGTGAACATGATTTCATGCAAACAACCTCAACAATCTGAACAAATCGAACGGTTTTGTGATGATTTGGAACCTGTTTCATGCTCGTTTTCGACACGGCCAAGTTTTGCAGATGATTTTCACAGCGTTTTGGAGTGCAGAGAGACTGGAATGGACGAGTTTTCATTGACTGCAAGTGATGTCAGTGGCAGTGCAGATGTTTTCTTGCTTCAACCGTTGTTTCAGTTGGATGATTTTGCACATTTCAGTCAGCGTGTCTTCAACGATTTCAGTTTGCACTTGTACGATGTTGTGAGTGAACCTGCAGGTGGCCACAATCTTAAGCGTTTTGGTGATGTCATTCCAGTTCAGAACAGTGCCAAACGATTGAAACATGATGCTTCTCTGGATTGCAATTTGCATGTTCGTGCAATTTCAACGTGCCAACACATGGACATTATCTTGGACTCAGGCTCTGATGTGACATTGATTCCTTTGAAAATGGCAGGAGTTGGCACTCAGGTGAAATCACAGCCTGAAACCTATCTCAGAGACGCTCAAGGAAAACAGATAGCCACACACGATATCAGAGATGTGAGTTTTTCGTTTGAGACAGTTGATGGCAGTGTTGTCAACATCAAAGAACGTGCATTCTTTTCAGATCGCATTGATTCTCCTTTGATTTCATTTGGCAAACTGATCAAATCTGGATGGGGCATTACAACCACTTGCAATGGTGATCCAATGTTGGCACACCCAAATGGTGCACAGGTTTCTCTGGCATTTCGCAACAACTCTTTGACGATTTCAGGAACAGTGCGTTTGATCCAGGACGTCAGAACCATCAGTGTGGACCTTCCCAGATCATGGCAACAGTTGAAAAAGGGCTGGTATGAAACTGACCAATTTCAAATTTGCAGCAGTGGTGGATCTCATTACGTTGATGCAACTACANCCAGATCATGGCAACAGTTGAAAAAGGGCTGGTATGAAACTGACCAATTTCAAATTTGCAGCAGTGGTGGATCTCATTACGTTGATGCAACTACAGATTTTTTGGTTGTGGAGTGGCCTTACAGAACAACTGTTGGTTTCCATGATATTCGAGGTTGGGAAGTCATAGAACTCTGCGAACGACTCTTTTCAATGGAAAATCGCGCGGCAGCTGTGCCAGGTAACTATCAACGTCTCCTGACCATTCTTTCCAAGACAGTGATGAACGTTGCAGATTTTGGCATGGTTGCTTCAGATGTTGGTGGATCAAGCGCTGAAGCCTCAGGTTCAACTGAACGTTCAACTGGAAATGCAGATGGTGTGGAACCGATGCAAGTTGTTGAAGTGCCAGTTGCAGAACATGTTCAAGGTGATTCAGGTGGTATTTCATTGCCTCAAACTCTTGCAATTGAACCCAATCCAGACTCAGTGCAAGTAGCTGGAGTAACGGTGAACAAGACATCAGCAATTTCTGTCTTGAAGGCTGCATGTGGATATCTCCAGGTGAGTCAATCTGGAAGCAAGGCCAAGTTGTGGAATCGTATTCTGGCAACGTTGGACAAGCAGGCAATCAATGCAGAACGTGAGCTTGCAGCAGTGGCCTTAGACGAAAGTAAGCGTAAAGCTGAATCTGTGCAAGTTGCAACACCTCCTGCAGATCAATCAGAAGTGGATGAGCACATGTTAACTCATTTGCCATATGCTGCATGGTGTCCAGCTTGTGTCATGGCAAAAGGCAGGCCTGAGTTACACCAGGCTGATCCATCGAGGACACAACGACGTGAGATGCCGATCATTTCTTGGGACTTTTGTTACACTGGCAAATCATTTGAGAAAGTTTCAGAAGATTCAGAAGGGAGCAAACTCACATGCTTGGTGGTGCATGACTCACACAGTGGTGCTGTTCATTGTGTTCCAGTANATTTGAGAAAGTTTCAGAAGATTCAGAAGGGAGCAAACTCACATGCTTGGTGGTGCATGACTCACACAGTGGTGCTGTTCATTGTGTTCCAGTACATCATAAGGGCCAGAGCAAATATATGTGTCAGGAAATCATGCGCTTCATCTCATTTCTTGGACATGGAGAGGTGACGATACGTTGTGATCAAGAGCATTCAACTCTGGCAATTCAAAGGTTGTTACAACGGGCACGTCAGCGCCTCAACTTGAAAACTGTGATTGAAGATGCAAAGGTAGGAGATCATGGGAGCAATGCAGCAGCTGAGAAAGCAATTGACAGAATCCGCNGCTTCAGTCTTTCTTCATGCACTGACAGCAAAGATTGGTTTTGAAGTTCAACCTCAACATCCTTTATTTGCGTGGGCCTTTGTGCATGCAAGTTGGACATTGACCAGATTCTCTGTAAAAGCTGGCATGACTCCTTTTGAAGTGATCGCTGGACATGCATATCATTCCAAACTCTGTGCATATGCTTGTCCTGTCATGGTTTTCATTGGCGATACGACAAAGCAGAAGGGTGATGCACGTTGGCAGCGTGGAATTTTTCTTACAAAGACATGGTCAAATGACATGTACTTGGTAGCAGTTGGTGGTACATTGCGGGTTACAAGGGCCATCAAGATGTTGTTTCCAGACTGGAGTGAACATATTGATGAATATCGACAAGTCTTGACATTTCCTTGGCAACTTGAAGGAAATCNCTGGAGTGAACATATTGATGAATATCGACAAGTCTTGACATTTCCTTGGCAACTTGAAGGAAATCTTGGAAACAGGACTTTTCCCATCGTGCGTGGGGAACAACCAGGTGCCTATGCGGTACCAGGTCTGGATGATGAAGCGGCCGAGGACCCTGAAGATCCAATTGTTCCACCTCCTGTCATTGAAGATTTGATTCCAACAGTTGAAACAACTTTGAAACGAACTCCACCACCACCATTTGCAGCTGTGAGTGCACCTGCCAGTGTTCCAATGACACCTGCTGACGCATTGGATGTTCCTGCAGTGGGGTTACCTACGTCGACTATAGAGCAGGCGGGGCCTCCTGTGCCAAGCTTAGGCTTACCTGGACCTGTGACTCCAGGAATGGAAGTTGAAGATGCAGACATCATTGAAACGACAGAAACTGGTGAACCGAGTGCAAAGAGACAGAAACTCTCAACAATGCGTGTTGGTGCTGATACACTTTTCCACGTTGATGTTGAAGCGGATGAATATTTTCAACAACTCGATGAACATGCTGTTTCATTTCCACAAGAACTTGCTGATGCAGACATGGAATACAGCTGGGATTGTGGGGATGATATGCGTGAGATGACCGAAGACGATTTGTGGCAGCCATTTTCACCTCTTGAACCAACTCTGGATGAAATTACAATGGAACGAATTGACAACTATGCAGATCAGGTTGAAATCGACAGACTGACAGCAATGAAAGTGATTACAACCCATGATGGGTATTCAGGTGAACTTGGTTCTCAACTCAGTGCCAAGTTTGTGCGTGCTTGGAGGAAGAAGTCACGCAAAGTGATGAACGAAGCTGGACAGGTGATTGCAGAGACTCCAGGCTGGCTACGTCGATCAAGACTGGTCGCACGTGAATACAATTGGATGGACATTAGAGATGATGTGTACAGTCCATCCAGCAGTTCATCCATTGTCAAGTTGTTGCCTGCTCTAGTTCTTTCAGATGGTTTCAACAGCAATTGCGTGCTTGGAACGCTTGACATTGGTGATGCATTTTTACAGGTGAATCAGCCAGTTCCTCGTGTGGTCAAACTTGGAAAGCATGATTTCATCATACTCAAATGCTTACCTGGACAGCGTGATGCATCAAAGCTTTGGTACATGTTTTTCGTTGAAACTTTGAAGAAACGTTTTGGTGCTGAAGTTTGCACTGAACAGCCATGTGTACTGAAAGTTGGACGGAAAGCTGCAATGATCCTTCATGTGGATGATGTCCTTTTCATGGGCGATGAACGATGGATTTCAACTGTTTTCTTACCTGAGCTGGAGAAGGATTTCAGATTAAGTTCAACTGTGGTGAACCGAGAACGTGGCGGCAGTTTCGAAT
This sequence comes from Symbiodinium sp. clade C Y103, assembly GCA_003297045.1. NCBI lineage: Eukaryota > Dinophyceae > Suessiales > Symbiodiniaceae > Cladocopium > Cladocopium sp. clade C. Next base: position 219,633 of record BGPT01000634.1, on the reverse strand, counting down.
TCCTCAAGCGATACCATGTTGTGGATGCTGGTTATTCTCAGATAACTGTGTTTCCTGAAGCAAAGCATGTGTGCAGCATGTATGACAGATATGCAAAGGCGTGTGGCAAAGCACCTAAACTTGCAAAGACTCCGTGCTCGTCGAGCAGCCCTTCTCTGGATCCAAAGTTGGATGAGCCTCTGCCTGGAAATTTGGCTGAGGAGTTCAGATCTCTGGTTGGGATTGCAATGTACGTGAGCCAGGAACGTTTTGATTTACAATTTGCTGCAAAGACATTGGCTTCAAGTTTGAAAGAG